>CAXKVW010000175.1:0-407105 GCA_964058825.1 Carex arenaria | reverse complement strand
TACATGTGAAAATTTTAAAGTTTGGAATTAATTTAGTATAGAGTCAAGTGGTCAAAACTAGATGGTTTCTAAATTAATTTTAATGCATTCATTTTTGGAAGCCTTTTGACCACTTGACTTTATACTAAATTAATTCGAAACTTTAAAATTTTTACATGTAGGCGCATCACTCGTAAGGTAGAAGGATTTCAACGGTTTGGATTTGTCATTCAAAGTTAATCCGATATGTTTTAGAGTTAAGAGTATAAAGGGGCTTGATACTCCTAGGAGCACCCTAGTTCTACTCGTGTGTGTATATATATATATATTTTGGGATTTTTTTTTAAAGCACACTGCCAATTCTTATTCTATTTTTTTTAAACGTAGCATAATTTTTAATTAGAACGATTTCTTTTAGAGAAGTTCTCTAAGGCTGTGCTCCGGATGGGAGTAGGGGAGGGGAGGGGAAGTGAAAAATTAAAATTTGTGAAATCTGTACCGTTCGATTTTCAGATCTGTGACTCTTGTCGCTTCTCCTCCCCTCCCCTCCCCTTCCCTAACCCCAAGTGGAGCACACCCTTTAAATATATTTATCGACTCTTGTTCCAGTCGCTTTCTCTCTCATAGTAATAATTACTCACGTGACTTCTAAAAATAACTAAAAATTAATTACATGAGTGCAGAGGTTTATAAATTAAAATTAATTTAAATTTTTATTTAGTACTTGATATTTGTTTTAATTTCTTCTTAATTTTAATGATGTAGATACTCTCACATCACAGGAGACCACACCCAAATTCTATGGAGAAAAAATAGCGCCGCCTTTTGTTAGTACATACAGTACATATTATCATTTATTAATTGCAATAACATATTAGTACACGATAATCAAATAATTAAAGTGCATCTATAGTCTATACTTCATGTGTGTATAAATTTATTACTCGCAATTGGTTACTTTAATTACATAAGCATATGAAGGTATATGTTTATAAGTCAATTTTTTTTGTTTCAAGTCCAAATAGTCAATCTGAAACACTCAACGCGTTCTCGTATTAAAATGTACTTGGAGACCAAATTTTATATTTTTTAGAAATTTCTTACTATTTTTTATAATTTTTTCAAAATAATGTTTCGATACAGTAAAAAAAAAATCTGAAAAACTGTTTGAAAATATCTAGGAAAATAGTAAAAAGATTTGGTTTCCAAGCACATTTTAATATGGAGAACATACTGAGCACTTCAGATTGACTGTGTGAACTTTGAAAATGCAAAAATGACTATGTGAACTTTTAATACGGAGAACATACCGAGCACTTCAGATTGACTGTGTGGACTTTGAAAATGCAAAAATGACTATGTGAACTTTTAATACGGAGAACATACCGAGCACTTCAGATTGACTGTGTGGACTTTGAAAATGCAAAAATGACTATGTGAACTTTTAATACGGAGAACATACCGAGCACTTCAGATTGACTGTGTGGACTTTGAAAATGCAAAAATGACTATGTGAACTTTTAATACGGAGAACATACCGAGCACTTCAGATTGACTGTGTGGACTTTGAAAATGCAAAAATGACTATGTGAACTTTTAATACGGAGAACATACCGAGCACTTCAGATTGACTGTGTGGACTTTGAAAATGCAAAAATGACTATGTGAACTTTTAATACGGAGAACATACCGAGCACTTCAGATTGACTGTGTGGACTTTGAAAATGCAAAAATGACTATGTGAACTTTTAATACGGAGAACATACCGAGCACTTCAGATTGACTGTGTGGACTTTGAAAATGCAAAAATGACTATGTGAACTTTTAATACGGAGAACATACCGAGCACTTCAGATTGACTGTGTGGACTTTGAAAATGCAAAAATGACTATGTGAACTTTTAATACGGAGAACATACCGAGCACTTCAGATTGACTGTGTGGACTTTGAAAATGCAAAAATGACTATGTGAACTTTTAATACGGAGAACATACCGAGCACTTCAGATTGACTGTGTGGACTTTGAAAATGCAAAAATGACTATGTGAACTTTTAATACGGAGAACATACCGAGCACTTCAGATTGACTGTGTGGACTTTGAAAATGCAAAAATGACTATGTGAACTTTTAATACGGAGAACATACCGAGCACTTCAGATTGACTGTGTGGACTTTGAAAATGCAAAAATGACTATGTGAACTTTTAATACGGAGAACATACCGAGCACTTCAGATTGACTGTGTGGACTTTGAAAATGCAAAAATGACTATGTGAACTTTTAATACGGAGAACATACCGAGCACTTCAGATTGACTGTGTGGACTTTGAAAATGCAAAAATGACTATGTGAACTTTTAATACGGAGAACATACCGAGCACTTCAGATTGACTGTGTGGACTTTGAAAATGCAAAAATGACTATGTGAACTTTTAATACGGAGAACATACCGAGCACTTCAGATTGACTGTGTGAACTTTGAAAATGCAAAAATGACTATGTGAACTTTTAATACGGAGAACATACCGAGCACTTCAGATTGACTGTGTGAACTTTGAAAATGCAAAAATGACTATGTGAACTTTTAATACGGAGAACATACCGAGCACTTCAGATTGACTGTGTGAACTTTGAAAATGCAAAAATGACTATGTGAACTTTTAATACGGAGAACATACCGAGCACTTCAGATTGACTGTGTGAACTTTGAAAATGCAAAAATGACTATGTGAACTTTTAATACGGAGAACATACCGAGCACTTCAGATTGACTGTGTGAACTTTGAAAATGCAAAAATGACTATGTGAACTTTTAATACGGAGAACATACCGAGCACTTCAGATTGACTGTGTGAACTTTGAAAATGCAAAAATGACTATGTGAACTTTTAATACGGAGAACATACCGAGCACTTCAGATTGACTGTGTGAACTTTGAAAATGCAAAAATGACTATGTGAACTTTTAATACGGAGAACATACCGAGCACTTCAGATTGACTGTGTGGACTTTGAAAATGCAAAAATGACTATGTGAACTTTTAATACGGAGAACATACCGAGCACTTCAGATTGACTGTGTGAACTTTGAAAATGCAAAAAAGACTATGTGAACTTTTAATACGGAGAACATACCGAGCACTTCAGATTGACTGTGTGAACTTTGAAAATGCAAAAATGACTATGTGAACTTTTAATACGAAGAACATACCGAGCACTTCATATTGACTGTGTGAACTTTGAAAATGCAAAAATGACTATGTGAACTTTAATACGAAGAACATACCGAGCACTTCATATTGACTGTGTGAACTTTGAAAATGCAAAAATGACTATGTGAACTTTAATACGAAGAACATACCGAGCACTTCATATTGACTGTGTGAACTTTGAAAATGCAAAAATGACTATGTGAACTTTAATACGAAGAACATACCGAGCACTTCATATTGACTGTGTGAACTTTAAAAATCCAAAAATAACTTATAAATATGTCCTAATATATTTATACAAGCAGAGCAGCCAATTTCTGCACATATTTTTTTTTTCCCATAAATGCAATATAGATTTTACATGGTTCTCTCAATTTTTAGTTTTTTACCGTTTGCTTTATATAGTCCGTTAAGTTTTACATAATTTAGTTTTTTAATTTTAGCTCGTACATCATTTATTAAAAAAGTTGCTCATTTTTATTTCTTAACTCTCTAATTATATAAATGAATATTTTAAAATAAAATAAGTTCAATAATTTAGTCAAAACGATCCTAGTCTGATAAAGTGATAAGTAGAGGCCTAGAGCAGTGAAATTAATAAGGGTGTGCATTGGGTTTGATTTAGTCGGTTTTGAACCGAACTAGATTAATTCAGACTAAACGGTTCGGTTTTTTTCAGTTTAATAGTTTAGTTCAATTTTATAATTTTAGTTCGTTTTTGAAATTTTCAAAACCTAAATAACATAACACTTTCATTGATAAATTTGATCCGGACCGTCTTGATTTATGTCTTAATATCTCAGTTTATTTCTTAATATATTTCAGTACAAAACAATTGTTTTAAATAAAAAATTAAAATATTTCGATTTGAACCGAACAAACCAAAATAAAATTATAATTCCATTCAATTATATTACAATACTAAATCGGTTAGATTCTATTTTTAAAACTCAATTATAACTGTAGTTTGCAAAACCGAACCGAACCGACAAATAACCACTGAAATATTTAAACAAACGCTACTTATAGAATCCAGTCTCCGGTGTCTACAGCCCAAAATATAGTGGATCAATAAAACTAGACCCCACCATTAAGTGTTCATCAAAATTACTGTCATTTACCCGCCAGACAAGCTGTCCGTACCAGTCTCGACGATTCGGCGAACCTTAAAACCCTAAATCGCCTCCTCATTCTCTCCTTTCAGCCGCGCCATATTCTCTCCTTCTCCTCTTCGGGCTCCAATTATTGTGAAGAGAAAGGGGCAGAGGATCTCTAGGGAGAACGGATGGGCGCAGTGACCGGCGAGCATATGGCCGGAGAGGATGAATTTGCTAGCGACTCCGAGGCCTTTTCTTCTGTTTATTATGTGCTCGACTCCGTTCGTAAGGCGAGTTTTTTAGTTCAAAGTTCCTGTTAAATTTTGGAAACAAACAGCAGCTTAGCTTGTGGTATTGTTTGTTATCGTTTTCATTTTGCAATAGATTTTTGCGTGCGAGTCCTGTTAGTTAAATTAAGTCTTTGACAGCTTTGTTAAAGGGAGCTAATTTTTGACGATCTTCTTAAATTGAGTCAGTCGCAAAATCGTTCTGGGTTATAAGCTCCTTATGTTGATCCATCTTCCCATGTTTTGATTATCTTTTTTTTTTTCCTGTTATTATTGAGTTTGTTTTTCTCATCTATATTGATTTAACTTGCTTATGTATTGACATTTCTTTTGATTATGTAGGAACCCAAACTTGTGGATACCAATGACAAAGCGCAGTACGACTACTTACTAAGTATTGTGGACCCCACTGCCAGATTTGGACCTGAAGAGGAGGCCTTGCTTACGGTATTTTTTTTATTTTATCTGGTCTTTTAGCGTATAATGGTTTGTACTTGCAGTACTGATCTATATACTATTTGTGCAAGCTTACGGATTTAAATGCAATTGATGCTTAACTGTGCCAAGTTGTGTAACGATTAACTAACTGACCTGCCTTGTAGAGCATAAGGCTATATTTCAATAACAAATGTCCCTTACAGTATCATTTAATTCTTTTTATTTTTTTATTTTCAAATTTTGCAGACAGTATTGATGGCGATGGCTCAAGCTGTGTCAAGAATTGATACCTCATACCATCAATCGCTTCTTAGTAATGTAAAAGATTTTGGGAACTTTCTTATGCACTCTAATTTTCCTCAGAATATTGTTGATAATTATGCAAAGCATTTGAGAAAATGTACTCAAAGAGCCCTTATTTTTATATCATTCATGTAAAGAAATGGTTAGGTACCAATTAGTGTTGGTATCTGTTATGCATATGGAGGGTTATGATTGATACTTCATACTTCTAACTTGAAGTGAAATTTAAAGCAATTCATTTTATCCTAAACTGAAGTTGATTTGCTTCGTAGGTATTTAAAATGCGCATATGGTTCTTTGGATTTCATACAAGGACTGCTTTATTGGAGTTGATTACTACCTTGGTATGTTATTCATGCATGGTGACATCATTTAACCTTCGGTATCACCAGCTGGTAAAGTCCCAATCAAGCAAGTTCAGCCACCAAATAGTAATTCTAGGTGGCTGCAGGGACTGGTAGTTTTACTGGTATAAATCTAGTGCTGGTCAGTTCTTGACTGGTACATTATCAATGATTCTGCAAGACAGCAATTAGAATATGAACCAGGTGACACCAGACCAGTTCATTAGTGGGTCAATTCTTATTTTCCATTTTTGTTTGTGAACTTTTGACTCTTCTGGTTTATCAGCATTAAGTATGCACCTGGTAATGCCAGACCAGCTCGTTGATGGGTCAATTCTCACAATTGATGTTTCTTTTTTGAAAATTGGGCTTGGTTTGTTTGGATTTTTTTATTACCTCTGCATACTAAAAGCGGAATGTGCACAAGATGTGTGCTTCTGTTCTGGAGTTAAGAACATTAAAAGTTGCTCATGGAAACACTCTTCCATTTTATGTACACTTACCTGATGTTTTATGCTTCACTAATGTTTAGAATTGTTGTTTCTTGTGTCTGATATTTGACTATTGTCTGTACCAGGCAGCAGTGCCAGACAAGTTCCTGGAGGGGTGCTTGCACATGCTTGTGAGCAACTTTGTACCGCCTGAGAGGGTGCTGTGGCGGCTGGATCAGCCTAACTGGGTTTTTAGGAAGAGAATGATTCACCAAGAATTGCATACATGTTTGCAATATATTTTCCAAAATGTTCCTCTGGCAGCCTTCAAATTATCTGGTGTCCTTGATGAGACCATGCCACGGCGTTTTGACTCGAAGGCTGTAAGTTCTTTTACTCTCACTAGATAATTTGAAGGCCTTCAAATTAACTGGTGTCCTGGAGTTTAATGTTGAGGCTAAGTTGGAATAAATTGAATTATGCACAAATTTGGAGTTAACTGGGACAGCAGAATTGTCAATTGACTAATTGAGGGTTAATGATGGAAAAATTCGATTTAGTTGAGGGTTCACTAAGCAATCAAGGGTTGTGGCAGACAATTAGTATTTACTTGAGGTTCAGCTGGGGCTTTTGTGTGCAAAGCATTTTATCCAGATCTGATTTTTAGTTTAATGAGGATAACTTCAGCAAATTTATCGTGTATGTGTGCACTTAAGGTGTGTGCTTCTGTGTATGTTAGTTGGAGGATGGGTGCTCTGACACCTTTGTATTTTTTGTTGTTTCTAATGGAATAAAGTAATTCTGTTATGCAGAAAATGAATGCCTATGTTGAGTGCATGCTGGGTTTACAGAGAGAGGAAATAGGAGACGTCCTCAGTGCCACTTTACTTTCAAAGGTCATCAATTTGCTCTCTGATTTGGATGTAAGTTTCTGCCTCTCTATAATAAACTGTTTTGCATCTTCTATGAAAAACATCTGCGCGATGCAAAATTACATCTGTAGTTTCACTGTATGTACAGAACTATTACCTGAGCCACAAAATTGGTCCCGAAATTTTTATTAATAAGGGATCGATTTGGTGGAAATTCCAAATCTAGGTAAAACGGGTTGTTTTATCCTGTCCCACGGACGGAACAATTTGTCCTGTCCAGTTAATCCAAATCCTAATCCCAACTTCAAACCTGGTTAACTAAGCAGGAAGGGAAAACAGACACACCCACACACGCGCGGGACGGTACGATCCATCCCGTCTGCCCTAAAAGAAATACAACAGGCAGTAAGCTCCATCCCGTCTGATTTCTGAATACGAATAATGAAAATTAAAGTTTTGGCTCTTTGTATGCCTTTCAAATCCCATTGAAATCTCTGGCTGTAAAGGAAAACGACATTTATACTGCAGCTCATATAGCTTGCTCATATTTGCCATAATGTGCTACTAAAATATCTGTGCTCCTATACTTCAATCGAGGCATGAATTTGCCCTGAGTGTCCTCAAGGGACGGAACGGTTTGTCCCGTCCCTGGTTTTTCTTTTGTTTTTTTTTTTTGGGTCGAACGGGATGTATATTTTTTTTCCTGCTAAGTTTGTTTAGTTAATTTAGTTAATTTAGGCAGGAGGATTAAATTTTCGATTAGTGGGACGGGATAAACCAACCCAGTTTACCTAGATATAGAATTTTCCGCTATGCCCTTGGACGATATTTAATTTATTTATTTTCAATTAATAAAAATTTCGGAAATTGGTCACTCTACTTCAATATATTTTTCCCAAGTCACTGTACTTTGATTTGTGGGTTTCATTTCTGGCCTACGCCAACTTGTTTGGGACTAAAGACTTGGTTGTTGGTGTATTGTCACTTTGCTTTGATTTCCCCTTAATACATTACCCTCCATGAACATGTCCCCTTCATCAAATAGGCAAAAGAATAGAGGTTCTTTCTTTAGTTATCTTTTATCCCCATCTCCTGCTCTCATGTTCATCACCTCTCATCTCCCACATCTGATCTTGGTTGCTCCTCTCTTTTCTGCTTCTCCATCCTCTCATTTCTCATCAGGTTAAAGGAAATGGGCAATACAGAGAAATAGGGGGGAGAGAGAAGAAATGGGGACAATATTCAGTTTGTTTACTTATTTGATTAATTTGATTTGAACAAAGTAAAACTTCATATCTTGGGAGCAGGGGCTGCAAATTGAATTCCTTGAGCAATTTGGGGTCTAGTTTGGTAACCTTACATTAAATTTACCAAAATTATATGTACTTGAAATCTGCTTTGTATTACAAACAATCATGGAAATTTGTTCTGATCCTCCCATCAATTTTTCTATTCGAGAAGGGTTCAATTGCCTGCATAGTGCTACCACCATTTGAATCCTTAATAACAAAAATGTTAATCCTAAAATAACAAACAAAACCACTAGATGTGATATATATTACTTTCTCTACATGCGCATAAAAACTTGTGGCATTCAACTCTGTTTTGATCAGAACCAAGATTTTGAAAATCAATGTCTAGAAATTGTCAGCATCAGTGGATGTTCTACAAACTCTTGGTGCCAATCAAAACAAAGTTGAAATATCGTAATATAATGTGCGTAGAAAAAGTGATACAGATCACATATGAACTTCTAATTCGATATATGAATCATGGTTTTAGAGATATTAAACTTTTGAATTTGAGGCGTAGTGGTGGCCCCAAAAGTGAAGGCATTTGAACCCTCCTTTCTTCTTCATTTGTACTTGCCGAGGTTCTTGATCTCCTTATTGGTTTAAAATAAAATAAAAGCTTGTTCTTGCATACATTTTATGTTGAATGATCATCGCGAACCAAGAAGTAACATCAATTTTGTTTTGAAAGGTAAACATAACTTGGAATGACGTACATCAAGAAGACGAAACCATGGGCATTTTTGACATGGAGCTTGAAGATCTTGACAATCAATGTTTACAATTTGCTGAAGATGATTCAAAGGTGATGAAGCTATGGAAAATGATTTTTCTTTTACATGTTTTGTCTGTCTTTGTAGAGTTTGTGTACTGTATTCAAGTTTATTATTAGATATATATATAAGCTGCTACTGATTTACTTTTTATACATTCTATAGGTTGGTGCTCCGTTTAATAATAGGGGTTTTAATGGTAATAACAATTGTGACTTTGTGGATAAGTTGGATGGCTTGATGGTGGTGGTCTGTGAGCATCTCAATTCACGTGTTGAAAGCGGCCGCTTGTTAACGGTACTTTTCTTTCTTAAATTTCTCCATATAAACACAATTTTTAGTTAGCATACTACCTCAAACAACTAGAATTGGGTTGACATATCACAAATATTTGCAAGTCCTATTTCCTTTTTTTTAATAATTTTACTAATATATTTACTTCTTGTTGTGTCTGATTATAAGTTGGTGTTTTAGCCATGTTTGGTTTAGGCATAAGCGTGGCATATCCCAAATTTCTCACTTGTGCTTTGCTCCCAAACATGGTAAATATGCATTGCATTACTTGGCAGAAGGGATAGAAATAATGACATAAATTAGAAACAGCGGCACCAGATATGCCCCATTTTTGTATTTAGGTTAAGGCGTAATTACCTGTGCAATGAAATGTCAATATAATTTTCTGGTCATTTATTCAAATAATGATTAAAATTAAAAATTAAGAGCTAATTGGCTGGAGTATTGATGTCAAGCAAACTAATGTAAAAAAGAATTATTATTTACTCTTAAATCTTTTAAAAATATACTTTTACAACTGGAATACATATTGTCTTATGCCCCCTATAGTGGAATAAGTTACGTCCCACTTGTGTATAGTGTGGGACAAGAAAGTTATCACTTCAAATATTGGATTATTTTTCTGTCATATTTCAAATATTGATCAAAATTAATATTAAAATTATTAATAGATGATAGACTGGACCAAAACTAATACAAAAAAATATTGTTTACTCCGATCATTGTTAAATTTAGTACTTATTCAATTGAAATCCGTTATGGTGTTGACTTGGTATCGTTATGGTAAATTGCTGATGAGACTATTTACTTTTATATAGCCGTAAAGGTATTTATCTATATATTTTGTATTTTCATTTGCACTTAGCACACAGTAACAAAGTGTTATGAGATTATTTGCTCATAAGTTTAAGCTAAGTAGTTAGCCATTTCCATTATCCAAGTAAAAATTTAAGGTCAAGCTAGTCTTCTTATGTATTTCAATTTTTTATTTGAAATTTTTGAAATTTCAAATGATCAAACATGGTGAAATTTTGCAACATAGCACAATGCCTAGACAACTTTTTATTCCTGAACTAACATGGCTGTAGTTGCTCGCCCTAGAAAACTGGTTTGTGCAATACCAGAACCGACCGGTAAAAAATATGATTATTTTTTTGTATTTGTTAGATTGATTTATTATTTACCTGAAGCAGGATTATAACATGTTTATGGACATATTCCGGACTTCAGTGCTGAGGCTTCATAAATCCAAATTCACTCAGGTTCTGATGTACTTATTCTGTTCTTTCCTTGGGAGGATGAACTATTATATATTTGCAGTTGCAGTTGGTCTGGTCTTCTTTGGTCAAGTCAACCAACTTAAGTGCTTTTCTTAATTTATCAAATAATAAAACATTGGTAGTGAGTTCTATATACATGTTAGGTACTTGTTAAACTTGGTTTTTGTCAAGTCCTGAACTGACCTGGCCTGCCAATGGAACAAAACTTCTATTTGCCGCTGACCCGGTGGGTTGGTTTAAATTGAGCATGGTCTTGATTATCTCAATTGCCAGCCTTTGTATTGTTATATTAAACAGCTTTTGATTTGGATTGGTTATTTGGTGCAGTTTGTGATGTTTTATGCATGTTCACTGGATCCTGAGATCTGGGGCCTCAAGTTTGCCCTTGACCTTGTTGACATTTTCCTTTCAACATCTGAGGATCCAATCTCGAGGTATTGGAATGGAATTGTAATTTGAACTAGTCTACTCAATTCTCTGTAATATGGTGCCATCTCAATTTTGCCCCAAACACAAGATATCTAGAAATAAGAACTGTATACCTTCTAATCTCCTTTGTTGGTGCAGGATGAGTGCTGTTTCATACCTGGCAAGCTACCTCTCACGAGCTAAGTTCATCTCTTCGTCAATAGTTGCTAGCATTTTAACAAGGTTACTTAAATCTCTCTCTGTTTTTTTTAAACACTGATATCTCTTTATTTGTATAATCATCTAATGATAGACATTGAAATACAGACTAGTTAATTGGTGTTCCGATTATTGCAATCCAATCCTGGAGAGGATATTCAATCCAGAAGCCCATCAAATCTATTACTCTGCTTGTCAGGTAAAAGTGCTCCTTTGATTTCTTGAACATTATTTTTTAGCAGGCTCCTTTTTTCTGATATTATTGTTGTTGTTTTATTGTGGTTGTGGGAGTAGGCAGTGATGTATATACTCTGCTTTAGAATGAGAGAGCTGCTGGATGTACCTACTAAATTACCTGCCAAGTCCTGTCTCTTTGATCTTCCCTTGGGCTCTATTCTTATTAATCGCTTGGATCCTCTCCGGGTACTTTTGATTTCTATTATATTTAATCATTTGCCAATAACACCTGCACATTTGTTCTTTGCATGCAATGCCAGATTGATTCATTTGTTTTTGTTGGACTGTAGAGGTACTAGTTTTTGTTTGCAAATCGTTACCCAGTTGTTAAAACCAATTTTTTTTTTTTTGAATTACCTCTGAGGTTATATCGGCTTTCATCCAGTCCTTTTCAAAACCAGCATATGACACCTTTAAACTGAAATTAAAATTGCTTGATTTGTTTTTTATTTTGTTTGGGCCTGAAAAAGAAAGTGGGACTTTTGAGGCCTTCTGCAGTGGGATAGAAGTGCCGTGAAAATTAGATGACTGGTTTTGTCCAAGCCCCTTCATTTTGCTTAGCAGTTCAAGTTTTACTTGGGTAGGGGAATGGAAGGGAGGGGAGAGGTTTCTAAATCCTAAACAAAACAAATTCTTAAGCTTTTATAAGCCGTAAGCTAGAATTTGTAACTTGCAACGTTCGCGTAACCTGCCCCATATGTTTCCCCTTTTACCTCTCCTCTTTAAGGAGTCCTTTATTGGTGTTTAGATTGGAATTGTTAGCACTTTATGAAGTATGCATTTTCTATTACCTAGAAATTTTGAGTTTTGTCTGAGATCACAGTACCTTTTAATCTGTACATTGTTGATCATTTTTAACAGAATCATTGGATTTGTTACATTTTGCCCCATGTTGTCTGTACTAGGTGTGCTTGCCTTCAATAGTTGAGGAGTTTCGACAACAGGCAAAAGCAGCTCGCCTATTTCACGCATCATTTACTAATGATGAAAATGCCATTGATTCCGCATTATCCAGGGCCTTTGGTGGGGCTCAACGATTGGACATTTTCTTTCCGTTCGAACCTTATTTATTAAGGGAATCTGACAGGTTTGTTTCTTTCGTAGTTCAAAACATATTATCATAGTTATCTTTTAATTTATTTATATCATAGTTAATTTTCCTTTTCCTCATCTCAAGGCATGTCCCTTTAAAAATGTCTAAATTTCTTAGCTTCAAATAGCCTCAGTAAGCAAATGAAACAGTTATTCTTGAAGATTCAAGGCGGTGGTGGTTGTGTGTGTGTGTGTGGGTGGGGGGGGATCAAACAGAATGAATTTGCTAAATATTAGATTCTTTTTTAGTTTAGTATATCAGATGCCATCCCTGCCCAGCTAAATCTAAATGGCGCCTCATCAGTTTTGTTTTTATCACATTATATTGGGTAGGTTCATCAGGCCAAATTTTGTGTATTGGTCAAGGGCGAAGACAACATACAGCTACTGCAATAGTGAGGAAGAAGAAGATGAAGATGAAGAACTTCAGGATGTTGATGCACCAAGAATATCCTCTGATCCAATCAGCAGCCTTAAAGATCACCATGATGACGATTACAATAATAGTGACGGAGAAGGTGATGACCTAGAATATTCCTTGAATAAGATGTCTATAACACCTAAGCAAACCTTTAATCTGCATATGCCAGCCAAGATTCGACCTTCTGTAAGCCCTCTGCTGTGAACTCTTCCATTATTAAGATAGATACTTATTTTTATAGGGGGCATGTTTTAATTATGTAACTTTTGGAGCCTGTTAGATAATTAAATGCACTTGCATTGCTATAGTTGTTATTTCAGTAGTCTTTTACGTGGTGGTCTTTTTGGGGCTATGTGGTTTGTAATCTCAGAGAATACTGCTTGTGCTAATTAATTCTTGGATGAAAATCTATACAGGGAGTGTAATTATTGTTATTTGGATGGTAATTATATTGTGTCTCTCTCCTTGGATTGAGCAATTTTGTGGGAATAATTTGGTTGCTTAGCCCTTTCATACATGTCAAGCAAAGTAATAGGATGCGGAGGTTATGCTGCAACCAACTCTGGTGCTTTTTATTCCTCTTTTTTTAATTTCTAGTTGTTGCTTTTTTGGGTATTTAAAATAACTTGAAACTTTTTCAATGAACAGCTAAAGGGAAATCAAAACTAGTTAGTTTTTACATATTGGATTAGTTGTTATAGAGTTTGTTTGTCAAGGTGAATTGCAATCATCAACCGAGGTTTTTGAATTCATGTCAATTCATGTACCAGCCAACCAGGTAATCTGTATGGAAGCACATGGAATTAGCAGGTACTGGGATTGTAACTCTATTTGTTGAGAATTATATTGGAACGACCATTTCCTTGACTTCAAAACTGAGATTATTTCATTCCTTTAGCCAGTGAATAAAGCAAAATTGATTTAATTACTATGCACATGGAAGAAATTGTTGATGCATTTGAAAGGGTAGAAGTTCTAGTGGCAGCAGAGCTTAAATTCTGTTTAATTACAACAAAAAACAAAATAAGAAAACAATACTCTAGAGAAACTAACGGTTAACAAGAACACATCAATCCTATAAACAAAATCTATTTTTGTAGAACCGGAAATTTGGACAATGAGCAACTTCTCATGGAAATTGGAAGCCGCCTCCGTTAGCTGAAGAAGATCCAGATCCGGAGCTGGTGGGAGGGCTGATAGCAGTCCACAAAAGGGATATCGTAATGGCCATGAGTCCCGACCACACAAAAACTATGGTTGGTGTCTTTCCTCTCCTGCCCATAAGTCCCTTGGCGAAAGGGTAGAGATGTGCCAACACCCAAAAGCTAAAAAAGACACCACCAATCAACTTGCTCCATTGCGGCACCTCACTGTATATTGTCCTGGCGAAGGCAAATGCAATGGCAATGATGTTCACCATCATGATGGTTATGGGCGGAATCATGAGCGAACTCCACTTGACGATGTACAGGTCTGCATAAATATCTTCATTTTCATCTCCTGCTGACTTTGATGTAAGCGTGAATGAAATCTCAATCCCGGCTATAACTTTTAGGAGGCCTTGAATAACAGCATAGAGATGAGCACTGGTGCCTGAGATTAACCAAAATTGCTCATTACGCCACCACTCCTCTAATCCAACACCTGACCACTTCACCTCAAGTATGGCAAGTCCGATAAGGGCAATTGTGATGGTCAGAAGGTACAACAAAAATGCCACATTTAGAGTTTGCACAATAAAGGAGCCTGAAAAGAGAGAAAGTGCTGGCAAAAAACAGTAGACTATGAGGAAGAAAGATGTGAAGGGATAAATGCCGACATTGAGGTAGGCAATACGTTGTAGGAACTTGAGGCGAGAGGTCGCAAGGACTGCATTGTTACGGGAGAAGAAAATCTCAACCGAGCCAGTAGCCCAACGAAGCACCTGATGCAAACGATCAGTCAAGTTGATTGGTGCTGAGCCTCTGAAAGCATCGCGCTTTGTTACACAATATATAGATCTCCATCCACGATTATGCATGCGATACCCTGTGACGACATCCTCTGTCACAGAACCGTAGATCCACCCCACACGGTCACCCCATTCAGTCTTATCCTCATACCAACACGATATAACTGATACTGCCTCTCCAACTGTTTCTGCACTCAAAGGTGGTCGTGGATTGGTAAGAACGCCGGGAGGCCGTCCATGCCTTACTCCTGGATGGTCGGCAAGCGGTCGACCTTGGAATTCAGCAATTGGTATAGAGTCGGCCAGTACTGCAGAGTTCCCAAAACGTTTTGGAAGGAGGGCAGAGTCAAGTGAAGTATCAAAATCGCTTGCTCGAAGGGATTGAGTTTCTGAGTCGGCATCTTTATCCTTGTACATATTTTTCTTGTTCTTCTTCATGAACCATCCAGAGTATTCTGTTGCTCGTGGAGGATCAAAACCATATAGTGCAAATCTCCTAAATAGACATCCTGTACCGACATATACAGGACCCTGTGTTAAAATAAAATATAATCAGCCAATGGAAACAAATTAACACTATTGTTGCTGCCGAGTTGAACTCTAATGAGAGAACTTGTTTTATTTTTGTAAGAACAAGAAGAATCTAAAGACAAGGAATCATGTTACAGACTTGTAATCCATCAAGGGCTCTCATGTTTCCATCAAAGAAGACTGTGTTGTGGTTGGCATAACGATCGGAGGGGTCAATGCCCTCGAACCGCTGAGGGAATTGGACATAGCAGATCCGGTCCCCATTTCGGTCCAACATGAAGCACATGCCTTCTCTCATGGCCTTGCAGTTGTATATGTAGTGGTCACAGTCCAGATTCAGGATGAATGGACCATTTGACATGATGGCAGAGGCGCGCACTAGTGCATTCATTGCTCCTGCTTTCTTGTTGTGATCATACCCACGTCTCTTCTCTCGTGAGACGTATACTAGCATTGGTAACCTGATGTCCACTCCGGTGAAGTCTATCGCTGCTTCTTCTTCATAACCTCCCTCAAGTGGTTCTGGAGATGGGGGCTTCAACATTACCTGTGATTCATGGCATCAATTACTTTCCATATTGAAAGAACTAATTAATAATGGAATGAGTATTCTTTTAAGCAAAATGTACCTGTAGAATGCTAGCATGGTCGCCTCTACCATGATCAGCCGATGAAACTGCCCATGTACCAGGCCAATGGGATCCATCAGCCATCCAAGTGGCTTTAGGGACCTTGGGGTGCTCGGAAGGGTCGATACCACTTTCCCTAACCATCTTCAGAACCTTCATTTCCTCTCTTGCATTAAAAGCATCAGAACGACGGCGAATGGCATCAGGAAGACCATTGATCCTCACTTTGAATTCATCATACTCCCGCTTCACTTTTCTCCGGTCCTTTACAAAATCAGGTCGCCGCTTGTTCTTGGTGGGGTCACCTTTCATGCTAAAGTAGCTGTCTGGATTTCTTGGTTCGATGTCATGTTTTTTACAGAAAGGAACCCAAATATTGGCAAAACTTGCCGCCTCTGCCATGGCCTCAAATGTTAGTAATGCACCACCATCATCTGATATGTAGCAGGAAAGTTTCTCAACTGGGTAATCCACAGCTAGGATGGAGAGAATGGTATTGGCAGTGACGAGTGGAGGCTCCTTCTCTGGATCAGCGGTTGACACAAACACGTCCATGCCAGGAAGGTCGGAACGACCTGTGGGGTTGGAGGGGGTGATAGTTTCAAACTTTTCCTTAAGCACAGCAAGGTCAGTCGCACGGTTAATTGGATTAAGCTTGGGAAGCATGTCTAACAGCCAGGAAAAGGCAAACCAGATTTCACACACAATTGACATTCCCCATAACCATGGTGCATCGACATTTGGGTGCTTTACTCGCCATGTTAGAAAGAAGAAGAGTGTGACCAACCGAACAAGCATTAGTAGCCTGAACATATCAGTTGTAAACATAAAAAACTTGTTAGATTCAAAATATGTTGCATTGCATTGTTAAGAATTCTTTAACAACTTATACTTTCTATATAACAACCTATAAGGGCTGATGATACCGGCTTTCATACGGACTTTCCGTGTAAGAGGCTTCCATGGCTTCTCAGAATTTAAGGGAACACTGATATCATCTTCATCAGCATCAGCATCATCTGAATTTGGATGAAATGCGTTACCATATCCATACGTACCCTTGCTCTCAAAAAGCCACCGACTGTGGTCGAAATCGCCTGTCCGTGCTACAATCGACTTGTTATTAGCCATGACAGCTTTAGAGCTGCCAGACGGAGCAGGAAGTGGAGGCAGCTTGGCCCCAGAATTCAAGGGTTCATCATCGAAATCATCGGTCTTATATGGTTCCTTGCATCCCGGACAAATACCTCCCGACTTTTGTGCATCCATGTAACAGTCCCTGCATATCTTGAACCTGCCATGCACGCGTTCATTATTATGTATTAGTGTTATGTGCTATATATATGCTATAATTGTTTAAATTTATGTTTCTTTTTACTTGTATGGGAGATAAAATAAGTTTTCATTTGAACAGTCTTTGATTTAGTGTGCATGCTTTTCTTTTCTTCATAAAAAAAGAGCTAGCACAACCATTTCTCATAGCAACAAGTCATGGAACGAAATGTAACACCTTTTCTAGAGGAAATTATATTATATTATGGTGTTCCGAATATTTTTTTTTTCTTAAGAAAAAAGTAGGTTAAATTTGGCTAAAATGGTAATGAAAAATTGTCAAATTTGTTGAGAAAAATGAGGATCAACTGACCGGCACTCGCATGGATCAATATCAAGGCCGCGCTCATCAACCATAGCACTTCCATCACAAGAGGGCATTCCGCAGACAGAACCAACCTTATTCCCCACCATTTGGGGGTGGTTCACATTGGACTCTATAACACGGTCCATTAGGTGGGCCCGGGTGACACTGTTGAATCCCCCGGTGAAGAGAGAATTCGACACATATTGTTCCTCAGCTTTCATGGCTACCGACCCTTCGTCCATTGGCTGGTTGTCTGGCGTTGGTGGAATCTGCACCGTGTAATTCATGTAATCTCCTGATATTTCTCCAGACATGGAGATTTCATCTTGGGACATGTTCACATATCTTCCGCTAGAGGTGCGCCTCGCAAACTTTACTTTTTGGTCAGACATGCTACCCCGTGATGAACCAGCGCCCTGAGACCCACCCGCACCGCTCCTGAGCGCCTTCTTGGAGGGTGCGTTATTGGATGACATTTTTGAAAATAATTTAAATTTGATTTTGTGTTCAGCTTTTGAAATTGTTGTTTACAACTTTGTACATATAAAAGACACATTCCATATTTAGTGTGAAGCCTAACTGTACAACTCCTCGCCTTTCTTCTCGCCTTTCTCGATCTCTCTCTTTCCGTTGAAACCTGAGAGTATATATCAACCACCTAGATCTTTAGCATAGATAGAAAATTCCATATTTGGGCAGCATCAAGCTTTGAGCAGTTACAGGAATTGCTGCTTCATGTTTTACCATTGGTCATATTAATTTCAAAACCCAGTCAAATAACAAATATGGCAAATTCAATAACTACATATATTCACATTAATTGTTGCATATTTTCCAAATCCAAATAATAGATTATAGATTTAGTTTAGCATGCTGCTCTAAATGGGGCCACATCTCCATGCAATAGAGCAAACAGGTTAATTTACTATACTGGTACTACTATTATGGAAGTATAGAACGATTTCATCATGGAGTTCCTTCAGAATTTCCAGGAATAAAGGATAGTTTTACATATGGCGGAAACAAATTTTACACTTTACTAATATGACATTTGAAATTTAATTTAAGAAATTCTTCCTCCAAAAGAAGAAAAGTTGAAGAACTCAGAGAAGCCTTGGAATAGGAATACCTGGTCAACCCTCTATAACTAAAATATATTTAAAAGTGTGAGGTGATGAGGTCAAGTCGGGTTCTACTTAATTGGGCTCAACTGTATAGGCCCATTAAGGCCCATCATCCACATATGATCTAGTCAACGGTAGGGACAATAGTGGCCGAGTGGCACGGACTAGAACAAGTGTGTGTAGCGAGTCACTGACATCACATTGGATGTCTTATTGGTGATGGGTTACGATGATCTGGTAATCAGGATCACATTGACAATATACCCGATTTATTTGCGAATTAAACGCGTTATATTCGCAAATAAAACGCGAGTCATGAATTATTCACGATAAAAATGCGAAATTATTTTTTATTTTATTTAAAAAAAATATTTTTTGAGGGTTTTTTTGTTTTTGTTTTGCTTCCTTATTGTACCGAATGATTAATGAAGTATCGGGTGACGTATCAGTGCCGTTCGAATGATTCGGTATTCCTGAATCATATCCGAATCACAAATTTTAGATCCTTCCGAACCGAATCCGAACTATTCATTTGTCACTATGATCAGAATTAATGAAGGGAAAAGTTGTTGGCTCTCTTAGTCTTAGCATCTGTTTATTTTAGTGAAAATTAATTACATATATGTCCATTGAAACTTTTAATTTTAGATAGATTCCATTAAATTATTATAATTAAATGTTTACCCATTCAAACTCAAAACGTTATTAACAACCCCATTTCTCACTTCATTGAATTAAATTATATATTTAGTGTTAATGACAAAGGAAAATGACTACCGGGCTCTTATTTCTTTAATGGAAAAAAAGAATTATTTCCTTCACTTTTGTTATTTCCGTATCTTCATTCTTATGTTATGCACGTAGTTGTCCTGATCCGCCAACAATTGAGATTGAAAGATGAATTTTCGGATTTAATATCAGCCTTCGAATCACATAATCTGTCTTCTTTTGATTGAATACATTTGTTTTATGTGTATAAGTCTAAATTTAGTTAAAAACATACTCATCACATATACTGCTATATAGTTTGTCACAAATAAATTGAATGAATCTCTAGCGATCTGTTTTCTTATTTCTCCTTAAAACTATCTTTGAATCATTCAATTAGATTATTTCCTTATTTCTTTATTTTCTCTATTTCATTTTTTCTCTTCCTCTATATTTTCAACAATGAAAATGAAAATTATTCAATCTTTCCGAATTTGTAGAGAATTTTTTTTTTCTGATATGCTATATTCATTGTGTCAAGAGGAGAAATAATATTTATTAGAGCTACTGTATCTTTGTGAATATATGAAGAGTATATTTTTTGCTGATAGAAATAATTATATCTTTTGTGGAGAGAAAATGAAGAATATCTAAAATTTTTGTGTAATTTGAATGGGCAGGTAGTTAGATGATTTTTTTATTTTGAAATTTATTTTTAGGACTTCACATTATAAGTTAGCAACAATTTGTTTGTTTGTTTATAATATGTCTCCGTTGCAACGCACGGACACGATACTAGTCTCTAATTAATTACGCATGGCTTAAGCTCTCAAGAACCGTCTTCTCCAATTTAAGGGCATCTGTGTTTTCTTTTTCTTTTTTTTATTGCTTCATTTCTAAAGTGATGCATATTTCTTTATTTATTGAAATAATATTAAAGTAGTATAGGGTTCTAGACATATTTATGATATTTCGATTCGGCGAAAATAACCGAATTTTTTTTTTCTCTTCCTTTCAATAAATAAATAAAATACTGGATATGGTGCCTAGTAATTACCAGATGGTAGAATTTTCATATCCAAACCGTTCTTTAACTTAACACAAATCTCAAAACAAACCTCACTTATATTTACAATAGACACCAAATTTAATTGCTCGATTAATGTTTATTTGTATTTCGGTACAGTATCAAAGATGATATGTACTAGCCTTAGTCGCCTAGTTATTGCTTATGTGAGCATCCTGGTGCTGAAAAGAGTTTATTGGACGTATTAATGCTTCTATATGTAATATAATTTGCATAGCAAATTAATCTCTCTTCCGTTTTGTAACATGTATCATGTACTACCGGAAATTGGATCATCTGTCTTCCTACGGGCAGAAATTTTTTGTCTCTAAAGTCACTGATACGTGGCTCCGGAATGAATTTTGATATTTAAATATTGAATATAGTTTTGCATGTGTCAGTGATTTTAGAAACAAAAATTTTCCGCCTATGGGATAGAAGATTCGGTTCCGTAATATCGGATCAACACGTCCTCTGTGATAAAGCTCACCTAGAGCTCTAAGATTTTACCAGACCATTTAAATCTACGTCAATTTACTGATTCCACTAGGCATGAACGTTATAGCAACAAGGGAAGATCTACTTAATTGATACACATAATTATAGTGGCAATGAAGAAGTATGAAAATAGCCGTTGAGTTGAGGGATTATAAACGAGATTAAAGGAAGCAAGTACTGTCCAAGAATAATTTCAGTGTAATCGATAGGCAACAAATAGTCGAAATCAACAGACTAAATAAGGACACAAGGGACCTATGTATAACTATCATTCTTTTTAAGGCGGTGCTATTTTGAGAGCACAATTTTGATTATTGAGGGGTGAGAAAAACTTTTATGTCTTTATGCCTAATTTGTCCTTCAATTTTTTTCTCATTATATCTTTGCACAACACAAAAGGAATATAGGTACAATATAGAGTTTGGAGTTAAGCTCACCAATGGTGAGCTGAAAAACTCTAATTGTACTAAAAAATAAATAATAACACAGTTGTAATTTTAATGAATATATATTAGAAATAACTTGCTTAGTATTATACATAATTACTTGAGTGTATAGAGGTAGAATATATCTATACTAGGAAGCTAAGTTACTGGATATATATACACATGGATACAAGGCAAACACATAAAAGATAAATAGTTTACAAGGACAGATCTACTGTAGCACAAGGCAGGTTAACTGTCATACTCTGAAAATTCAAAACTAATTTATAAATGCGGAGTTTTGGGTCTTTGCTCTACCCTGAAAATTGATATTATCCTATCATGAATAGTTGATTATCTAAAAGTTATGAAGAAAATTGTGGTAGAATACTATTTTGTTATTTTTGTTGTCATTTTTTATCCAGTACCTGATTATTTAATGGGTTTGGATCCGATTATCTATTTAAATCCGTTTCAATAATTTCTTGCCCTATCCTGATCATAATTCTGCATCCGGCCATCCGCCCCTACTAGTGTATATATATTACGTATGTCAGTGGAGGTGAGAGCAATTGAAGAAATGTGGGACGGAGTCGGGACACTGTCTATTAATCTTCATAATGGGTGTGTTTGGATGAATCAAGAATAGTGGAAGGATAGTAGCTATTCTAATTTGAGAATAGTAGCTATTCCAACATTTTGTAGAATTAGTAGAATAATGAACAATTTTACAAAAGACAAACAAAGAATAGTGGCTATTCGCTAATTCAAACACACCCAAACGTAGATTAGTAGCTCGGAATAGTGCTAATCTGGAATAGTAGCTATTCTTCACCCACCCAAACGCACCCAATGAAATTAGCTGTTAATATATATTTTTCTAGTTTAACTTATAAAACTGTGGAGTTATTATATTACTAAGAAAGAGCCTAATTATTTTTAAGATGCCATAATGATACTAGGTTCCTGTTTTATTCTGACCGAATGCATATGAGAGTGCGGTGACTTTTTACTTCGTCCAAACGCGTTTCCTTCAAAAATGGATCAAGGTTTTTTTTTATTAAGCAGTCAACTCGATCCAGTTCTTCAAATTAGTTGTTTTGATGAATAAGAAAATGCGACAAAATAATCAAGGATAACTAGTGTGTTTGTGTGTACATGTGTGTATATTACGTCAAGTAGTTCCAAAAATCAAGTTGTCATCACCGAATGGAATAAAAATAGAGGAAGCACATATATATGCTAATATGTATAGTAATATCTAAGAAAATGACATATCGTTTCTATCAAAAACATATTTGATTGATCAGTACGCTCATGCCCTGTTTCATTTAAGGTGCACCGTAAAGAACTATAAACAGAATGCCAGAAGTTTGTCAGAATATTCGTCTAGAATATTCGTTGAATCATGACCATAATTTCGCCGAAACTTCAAGGCTCCATTGGAAGAGAGATTGCTTATTGAAGTATATATTTGTTAGTCAAGAATTATAATCAAACGGTTGGTTGGTCAAATACATTTTGGTACCCCTGGCGTATTTTTAATGGTATCATAAGAATATTTTGCAAAGATAATTAAATGATATGCTAATTTAATTGGATCCTGATAATCATCCATGCGCTTTCATTCCTGCATCATTCCCGCACTCTCATCTCCGCGCTACTATGGACGGCTGTTAAAATATTATATTATTTAATATGTACATAGCATTGAAGTATTTATCTTAGATAGTACAAGTATTAATATCTATGAAGATAACTGTATTTATGTACGTAACAAATGTGCAAATTATATTCCCGTACTAATTTTCTTAATTTTTTTGTTTCGTCCCCGCACTATGAGGAACCATTAATCAGGGTCAAACTTCTTGGGCCAACCTAATTTATGTAGTATTTATCCTTCAGTTTAAATATCAATCTAGTATTTATTCATGATCTATATAATATTAATCTTTAAAATTGTAGTACTATTTATTCTTAGACAATTAAGTATTTATCATAGGCATAGTAAGAATTTATCTTTAAAAACTGGAGTATTTAGCTTTTGATATTGGAATATTTATATTTTGATATTGAAGTATCTATCCTTACACATGACATTATTTATCCATTGAATTGGAGTATTTACCTGAGTCAATTAAGTATTTAGCTTAGACATAATAAGTATTAATCCTTAAAACTTGAATTATTTATATTTTTAATATTGAAGTAATTCTCCATTGGAAATTGTAGCAATTTGAATTTATTCTTAAAAGTTTGAAGTATTTATCATTTGATATTGGAGTATTTATTTTTGGATAATTAAGTATTTATCTTAAACATTCTTAGAGATCACGGGAAAAAAAGGAATATTTAATTTTGAAAGGAAAAAAGCGATGCGGGGATATCGCTGGAACCAAATTAGTTAAATCAAAGTTAATTTTTGTGTGGAGAATGCTAATTAAGTTAAATAATGTGGAGAGGGTGCGAAAATGGTACGGGAATGGATCTATGAGTCTAATATAATTATTCAATTTAATTAACAAGATTGTTAAATAACGCTTGGCCAATGTGGACAGATTTAGAAGATTCAGAATTTTAAACATATCTAAAAGGATAATATTTCTATTTTTTTTAAGTAAATGTTAAATATAGAGGTCAGACTATCCATTCATTTGATACTTACGAGAGATCTTCCCGTATGAATTTCAAACTTGTGATTTTTTACACAGAATATTATTTCTGGGATAAGATTTGGTCCAAATGGCTTTGGACCGGACACCGTCTAAAGCTTCTAAATATTGTACGATTAAAGTTCAAACAGTCGATCTAAATTGCTCAACATGATTTTCATATTAAAATGTGCTTTAGAGACCAAATTTTATATTTTTAAAAAAAAAATTTACTATTTTTTTTAGATACTTCAGTGTATATATATATATATATTTTAAATGTTTTCGGACGTTGTAGACTATGGTGATCGTCAGTTCGTGGCAGACGCCATAGTTCCTTCCAAACAAAATTTCATAATGTTGATCTATTTCTTTTAATTTATTGTTTATTTCTATTAATAAAAAATCGGATTTTACAAATTTTGTTTTCAATTAACAGGACTTAATTGATAATCATTCAAGTGATTTTCAAGTAGTTACATATCAAATAACAAGATTTCTCTATCCTTTTATCACTTCTTTTCCTTTTCAATTATTTTCCTCCAATCCAACCCATTTTACCAAGTGTTAGAATTAAATTATTGCACGTATTTATTTCATTCTAGCGTCTCTATATAAGAAGCCGGGTACCCGCTTCCTCTCTCTCTCTCTCTCTCACACACACACACACACTCTCCGGAGATGGATGAGTCTGGTCAGGTGGAGCAGAAGGTTTACCTAGCACTGCCGGAGAGGTTCAACGATGGAAAAAATACAGTCTCGTGGGTATTGAATCATTTCTCAAATGATACAAAGATCATTATAACTCACGTACACATCCCTGCTCAAATGATTCCTATGAGTAAGTAATAATAATATCAATTTATTTATTACTAATTAAAGCTTCCAAAAGGGGAACATATAGAGAGATCCTGAGAAGCCCCTTCAATATTTAATTTAATTTACAGTGGGAACCAAGTTTCCAGCAAATCAATTAAGTCCTCATCAGGTCAATTCATACAGAAAAGAAGAGTGGGAGAAGGCCGAAAATCACTTGAATGATTATCTCTTACAATGCTCCAAAGCTAAGGTCCTATTCTTCTTCTTCTTCTTCTTCTTCTTCTTCTTTTTTTATAATTTTCTTTGTTCTTATTTTTTTTCCCCACTTTTGAAAATTCAAATGAAGTACATCACTGAGATGCGCATAACTAGTTCAGCAAAAATACTAATTGGTCTGACCAATTATAATGTTAGCATTTTTCTTGTTTTTGCTCAAATGTAATCTTCTTAATTAATCCAGTTTAAAGCCGAGAAACTAATGTTTGTGTCTGATCATGTTGCACATGCACTTGTTGAGCTTGTTAGTTTGCATGGCATGAGTAATCTTGTCATGGGGGCTGCTTCAGACAAGCGGTACTCAAGGTCTGCTAATCATGTCACAAAAATCTATGAAAATTATGTAATCTTTATCTCAATTGGTAATTGTTTCTTTACATGAATTTGTTAATTTATACATACTTTTAGGGGAATTACTGAGTTAAAGTCCAATACAGCAAAGATTATGATGGAGAAAGCTCATCCATCATGCAGAATATTTTTCACCTACAATAAAAACCTTGTATGCACAAGGTATGTTCCTCCTTTTTTTGTGGGTTTTATGCTTTCTTGAAATGAATCCCCCCCCCGGTACCTGATGGTACAATGAGTACATATGGACACTGGATTTCTTTTGATCCAGCTGGAACTAAATCCAGACCGTTCTTTACTCATTGTACCCCTCCGGGACCTGAGGGGAGAGATTCTCTTGAAATTTGCTTTGGAGCAAGTGCTGCATCACAAGATGAAATCATGTGCCTCCACCACAAGGGTAGCTTTCATGAGAAGGTGGTTAAAAATTATCATGACCAATTAACATTATAAAAAAAAAAAAACCAAACAATTACAGTTTAAATAATCTCTTTCATATTAAAAAGACCTTCTATATATGTTAATCTTTCTCAAAAGGGAACCGGCACTACCACCAACTCAAGCCTTGAACCAGGTAGCATCAATGCCGATGGAAAGAACCAGGCAAAATGGGTTCCCAATAAGAAGGTTGAGTTTTGAAGTGTCGAACTCACATGTTGGTGGGATGATCCCAGGGTTTCCTCCTCAATCCCCAATGCAAACAGATCACCAAAACGGTGACAGCTACTTGATTGATTTATCAGAACGAGCTACAAGATCGGATGCGGCATCATCTATTGCAAGTGAAGAAGGGTACAGCAACTATGACTTATTGTCGTTGAACAGGGATGATGATTTCGATGTAAGATCCTTGCATGAGCCTTGCTTGGGATCTCAAGGTTCCGCGCCAGCACGTGAGCAGGTGCTCTTCAGCAGTCTACTGCTTGCTTCCATTGCTTCAAAATATTATAGAGAATAACTAAATCATTTTTTTTTTCAATTTCCTCCACCGCCCTCCAGTTGCATATAATCCTAATTCCCGTTCACTTTCCTATTTTACATATGAGTTTCCTTTAATATTTTCCATGGTATTTCATCCTCTGCTGTCTCTATAATTCTAGCATGCATGCTGTCAGTACAAACTTGTCAAGCAATTCGCCTGCACAGTAATATAGTACAATTTTTGTGTCATTGAATTACTAATTAAACCAGTAGCCCGTTAATCTCATTTAAAATTTGAAATAAAATGTTACTGATTCTGAAGTAGCAGCAGCATATCAGTTTAGCGCCAGAAACTTATCATTCCAGCTATTTTCCAGGAAATGATCTCGCCAAAACCTACCAATAAATAATCTCGAGTCCTTGTTTTCCCATCACACTAATTTTATATAGAATTTCCTAGTCCTTTCAGGGAAATATAGGAGACATTTGTACCAAACTTCAAGCAGCTTTATTGCATACCGCAAAATACAGGGTCGAACTTTATAAGGAGATCTGCAAACGAGAAAAGACTGAAATGGACCTGGCTTCCTTAATCCAAAAGGTATCTATTTAATATGCAAAAGCAAAGTTATTTGGAACTTAAATTATGCTAATAAAATATTAGCATGATCATTGACACAATTTAACTGAACTTTTCAGGCAGATGAAATGCAAAATAACCTTCTAAAAGAAAAGCAAGAGATGGAGATTTTACACAAGGAGATAGAAATGGGCAAAAGCCGACTAGATTTGCTGCAAGAAGAAAATAAGAAATTACAAGAGGAGCGAGATACTGCAGTTAAAGAAGTCGAAGAATTACGTGACGGACCTTGTTGTAGATCTAATGTAGTGTTCTCTGAGTTTACTCTGTTAGAAATTCAACAAGCAACTGAGAACTTCAGCAATTCACATAAGATCGGCGAAGGAGGTTTTGGTTGTGTTTACAAAGGCTTTTTGCGCAACACCATAGTTGCTATAAAGATGCTGCATCCTGAAAGCTTACAAGGCAGGCCAGAATTTGAACAAGAGGTAACTTTATTTTATTGGAACTAACCAGTCACATGACTGAATAACTTATACCCAGAAGTCATTAACAACTTTCTTATCTGATCAATTTATGCAATAGCTTTTCTAGACAACTCATGTTTCTCGTTTTGCATGAATAGGTTGCCATCCTAAGCACAATGAGGCACCCAAACCTTGTTACCCTTATTGGAACATGCTCAGAACAGTCAGCTCTAGTCTATGAGTATTTACCTAATGGTAGCCTCGAAGATCGACTTACTCGTGAAGGTGGCACCCCGGCACTCACGTGGCAGGTGCGCACGCGCATCATCGGTGAAATCTGCCGTGCTCTCCTGTTCCTTCACATGAACAACCCCAATCCAATTGTCCATGGAGACCTTAACCCAGCAAACATCCTCCTAGATGCCAACTTGGTTAGTAAGCTCAGCGACTTTGGCATTTCCCGCCTCCTAATTGAATCCAACACAAACACATTAGTGTACCGCACTGAATTCCCGAAGGGAACGTTTGCCTACATGGACCCAGAATTTATGAGCAGCGGACAGATGACAGTAAAATCTGATGTCTATGCATTTGGTATAATTGTCCTTCGACTGTTGACTGGAAAACCACCAGTAAACATAGCAGCTGACGTGGAGGATGCCATTGAGACCGACTCCTTGCACTTGATTTTAGATAAGTCAGCTGGAGAGTGGCCTTTTGTACAAGCCAAGCAATTGATAAACCTGGGGCTGAGATGCGCTCAAAGTCGTAGGAGGAAGCGCCCGAATTTGGAGAGTGAGTGGAAGTTGGTTGAGTCCTTGATGATGGCTGCTTCCTTATCTGTGTTGCCAAGTTTCAAATCTCAACTCGATGACAAAGGCATACCTTCCTATTTCATGTGTCCAATTTCTCAGGTAAGACTTTGTTGGATCTCCTCTTAATTGCTCTTAGATGCCTATTCGGGGATAGCGCAAGGGACCAGTATTATTTGTACCTTGAGATTCGTGCAAAACTATTTAAACGGTTAAGATTTTTCCTAAAGTCAGCAAAGTTTGAGATGTCTCAGAGGATGCAAATTCCTTTTTTTCAAGTACAACAATAGATAGAGTGATGCTATGATAATTTGTAAAGTGTAAATCAGTCTATGTTATTAACTCATATTTTTATTTTAAATTTCAAATAGTTGATATGAACGCTCAACATGATTTCCATATAATCTTTTTATTTGGATAGGTAGATCTAAAGATTTTGAATCATTTATAAATAGAGTTTTTCTGCCCCTATAAAAATAGTAAAAAATTCTAAAAATATAAAAGATGGTCTCGAAGTATATTGTCATGTGGAGATCATTTTGAATGGTTCAAATAAATTGTTTAGAATTTAAAAATAAATATATGAATCCATACTACGAACTGATCTGCACTTTGCAAAATAAGCCACTCCAATAATATCTAAAAAACTCTTAGATATTCTTATTTTGAAAAAATGTAGTGCTGAGTGTTGACACTAATATTTTATTGGTGGAATTTGGAAAAAAAAAATATATGATTTTCAGGAGGTAATGAAGGATCCTCACATAGCGGCGGATGGTTATACATATGAAGCTGAAGCCATTAAAGGTTGGCTCGAGGGCGGGCATAAGACGTCGCCGATGACAAATTTGCCCCTTGTTCACCTCGAACTTACTCCAAATCATGCCCTTCGTTCTGCCATTCAAGAATGGCTCCTACACCATCCATAATTTTAGCAACCTGAAATTCTGTATTATACATTGTCTTGATTTGAGACTCAAAATGTAAATTTGATTTGATGATGTAAAAACATGCACATGAAGAAAATGACAGCTGCAATATAATTTGTAGGATAGTTTTTCTGGTACAAGTGAAATGAGGATTACTGCTGGTTGATGTCAGAAATTGCACTTGCTTAGTTCAATTCTTACTGAATGTTTTTATTGTCCAATGAATATTCCTTCTGAACTTTCTGTTTGCGGAGGTAGGTATGCACTGGACACAGTACTTCAGAAATGAATTCTCTAGCAATTGTTTTTAACTTTATGATGTTGGTATTTTCAATAGTACTTTTGTTTTGTATATGCAATGGGGATGCCAATCAAGTAATATGAAATGATGTTTACATATGCACAGCAACACCTGAAATTCTAACACCACTTAATAATGGTGATATCTTTTTATGCAATCCCATATTCAAGTAATGACAAGAGCAGAACTTTTATACATCAAAGAAAAGAAAAGAAAAGACAAAAGCAAAACTTTGCCTGGGTGATATATGTAATTGGTTTGAGCAGTTACAGGAATTGCTGCTTCATGTTTTACCATTGGTCATATTAATTTCAAAACCCAGTCAAAATAACAAATATGGCAAATTCAATAACTACATATATTCACATTAATTGTTGCATATTTTCCAAATCCAAATAATAGATTCGAAATAATCAGCATAAATAAATGGGGCCACATCTCCATGCAACAGAGAAAACAGGTTCATTTACTATACTGGTGCTAATATCACATTTGAATCAAATAGAATTTAATTTAAGAAATTCTTCCTCTAAAAGAAGAAAAGTTGAAATTGAAGAACTCAGCTGACTAAAATATATTCAAAAGTGTGAGGTAAGATGAGGTCAAGTCGGGTTCTACTTCATTGGGCTCAACTGTATATAGGCCCATTAAGGCCCATCATCCACAAATGATCTAGTCAAGAACAAGTGTGTGTAGCGAGTCACTGACATCACATTGGATGTCTTATTGGATGATCTGTTTATTTTAGAGAAAATTAATTATATATATGTCCATTGAAACCTTTAATTTTAGATAGATACCCATTAAAATATCATAATTAACTATTTACCCATTCAAACTCAAAACGTAATTAACAACCCCATTTCTCGCTTCATTGAATTAAATTATATATTTAGTGTTAATTACAAAGGAAAATGACTACCGTCACTGTGCTCTTATTTCTTTAATGGCACGTGCTATCTGGAGTGGATAGCCTGTATGCCAGAAGTGAATTGGTTGGGTTGAATTTTTTCTTATTTCAGTCGATAATATGATCATGAAAACTGAGTCTCTCCTTATCTCGGTTGATAAGTCGAGATAGCAAGGGGGCTGACTTGCTGCGGGATGCAAACTAACTGAACCAAGGAATTATGAAGAGGATGTGAGATATTCAGACTCTTCCCTATCGATATCTCTCTTGGTATGAGTTTTGTTGCTGAAATTTTGATCCCTCCCTCATGAAATCTGAGACTTTTTATACCCCTATCTCTAACCGTTCCCATGCGGTTTAATCGGAGAATCGTGGGAACAGTTATGAGATCAAGGGTATGATTATGAGAATCGTGGAGTAGTTATGGAAATCGTGGGGTAGTTATTCCGCACATGTTAGTATATGCCTTTATGTCATGCTCGAGTATGGGCTTCGACTTAAGTGTTTAATTGAGATTTTCTTTCATATTCATAGTTGGCCTGCTAATCGCGAGGTCCGAGTTCCAAATGTCATTTAGACCCAAATGTAATTTAAGACCTGTGTGACATGGCTCTATCAGATACCCATTAAAATATTATAATTAATTGTTTACCCATTCAAACTCAAAACGTAATTAACAACCCCATTTTTCGCTTCATTGAATTAAATTATATATATAGTGTTAATTACAAAAGAAAATGACTACCGTCACCGTGATCTTATTTCTTTAATGGTAAAAAAGAATTATTTCCTTCTCTTTTGTTCTTTCCGTATCTCTACGTGCACGTCGATATCATAATTACGCGTGGCTAAAGATTCTCAAGCTGTGTTGTTGTTGTTTTTTTGTTTATTGCTTCATTTCTAAAATGATGCATATTTTTATTTAGAATAATTATATACAACCCTTATTTCCATCTTCCTTTATCCCCCCACTCTCTAAAAATGTGTTTTTTGTCTTTTAGCCCATTCACATCCCTCCTTCATCTCCCACCCTCTAAAAATGTGTTTTTTGTCTTTTAGTGGAATATATTGGGGACAATATTTTTCACTGTCGGACGTCAATGGTTAATACTACAATGAACAAAGTTAAATACTAGATCGATGAATCGTAAATACACTAAAGACTGAAGTTAAATACTGCAGGAAATTAAATATCTGAAGTTAAATACTGACATTTTTAAAGTTAAATACTAATGTGTATAAAGTTAAATACTAAGATATAGGATGCTAAATAGATTTCATACAACTTATTTATAATTTTAGAGATTAATACTTTTGACTTTAAAGATAAATACTAACGTTCATAATGTTAAATATTAACATTCCTAAAGTTAAATACTGATGTGCGGAACGCGGGGACGATACCAAATTAGTTTGTCATTTTTGCAGGGACAGATTTATGCCGCTGTTGGACGCGGACGGTTAAATACTCCAATGAATAGAGTTAAATACTTGTTCGATGCACTATTAATACACTAAAGATTGAAGTTAAATACTGCAGGAAATTTTTGTGAGGACAAATATGTTACACTCCAATGAATATAGTTAAATACTTGTTCGATGCACTATTAATACACTAAAGATTGAAGTTAAATACTAATGTGTATAAAGTTAAATACTAAGATATAGGATGCTAAATATAATCCATGCAACTTATTTATAATTTTAGAGATTAATACTTTTAACTTTAAAGATAAATACTAACATTCATAATGTTAAATACTAATATTCATAATGTTAAATACTAACATTCCTAAAGTTAATTATATAGAACTCCATTCCCATCCCCCTTCATCCCCCCACCCTCCAAAAAGGTTTTTTTTTTGTCTTTTAGTGGTTCCCATCCCCACACCCTCCAAAAAAGGTGTTTTTTGTCTTTTAGTGCGGGGGTGTAGGGGACAATATTTTTTGCTATTGGACGTCAATGGTTAATACTACAATGAACAAAGTTAAATACTAGCTCGATGAACGGTTAAATACTCCAATGAACAAAGTTAAATACTGCATGAAATTTTTGTGTGGACAAACATGTTAAATACTCCAATGAATAAAATTAAATACTTGAATAGAGTTAAATACTTGTTCGATGCACTATAAATACATTACATATAGATGTTAAATACTACGCGCTCCCAGATTTTTTTGCCTTGTAGTGCGGACTTTTTTGTCTTTTAGTGTGGGAATAAAGGGGGGATGGAGGTGCGGGGATAATTATTTGGGTCCTTTTATTTATTTATTAATGCTTGTAGACGTAATTTAATTTGCATAGCAAATTAATCTCTCTTACGTTTTGTAACGTGTATCATGTACTCCCGGATCACCACGTCCTCTGTGATAAAGCGGATCTAAATCTGACTTCTTCTTCTTTTTAAGAAAAGAAATATTCTTAGGACATGTTCGCCGAGCCATTGGGAATGAGTATGGGTACGGAAATTGAACTAAAAATTATTGTTCACGTGGAAAAAAAAATTCAGTTCTCGCGGGAACAATAGTGCGGCCGAACACGCCCTTAAATTGTTCAAAATTCATTACACGACTTCAATTACATTTGAATCGTTTCAATAGATTAAATTGATATAAAAGAAAAAAGTAATTGAAGTTGTGTAATAGATTTTATACCACAATAAATATAGGTTATACGTGATTTATTATATATTTATACACTTGAAAAAAAGAAAAAAAAATTGATAAAGAAAACAGGGTCTACTCTTTTTCATTAATCATTTTGTAGAGGTATGTAACCAAAATTTAAAAAAAAAAAAATTATGCTCAAAACATTTGAGCATAAATAAAATTATGAAAAAGTAAATAAAATTAAAAAGAAAATCTAAAATAGAAATATATAAGAAAACCACAGACTTAATAGGTAATTATTTTGTAAGTTTTTGATTCTTTTTAAGCGTCTATTGTTGAGTTATATCTCCACTGTGTTTCCACTTGCTCCGCTAATTGCATCATATTACACGCTTCTTTTTTGAAAGTTTTGATGCATCTTTCTCTCTAAATAATAAATTGTGTGATTAGACAACTTTTGTTGGCAACAAATTACTCTTGTTAATGAGATAGGAGTAGGTCCGATGGGCATCAGATCTAGTTTTACGTCCAATTAGTTCTAACACCGTACAATTAGCATCAAGATATGTGCGCATAAAAATTGAAACATACAAGCACAGATTAATGTAGTTCGCACGAATCTTGATACAGATCGGATAGTCATTGCAATCATCGAACTAATGTAAGTCCGATGGGCATCAGATCTACTCTTAATTCCTTAATTACCAAAATTAGACAACCAGACAACTTTTGTTGTCAGCAAATTAAAGAAAGCCAAATTTAAGGTATATTGTACATGCACGTTGCTTGGGAGTCGAAGCAGGAGAAAAATCAAAATCTAAGAAGATCTAGAATGGTATTTATTATTATTATTTTTTGTTATTTAATTAGGTAACATGTTGACTTTTTTCTTTCTTCTTCTTTTTTCGATTAAAATTTGAAGATTCGAAGTCGCAACTCGAACAACATTAAAACACGATTCCAGAAGCTGTCTCACAAAGAAAGGAATTGAATAAGATTTGGTCCAAATGGTTTTGGATTGGACACCGTCCACAGCTTCTAAAAATCGTACGATTAAAATCTGAACGGTCGATCCGAACCACTCAGCATGATTTCCATATTAAAATGTGCTGAGAGATCAAAGTTTATATTTTTTGGAAATTATTTACTGTTTTTTTTAGATACGTACAACATCACTATTTCTGAACAGTCCAAAAACAGTGATTTTGTACGTATCTAAAAAATAGTAAAAAAGTTCCAAAATATAAAATTTGGTCTCTGAGTATATTTTAATATGAAAATCATGTTAAGCGGCTTGAATCGACTGTTCAGATTTTAATTGTACATTTTTTAGAGGCTTTGGACGGTGTCCGGTCCAAAGCCATTTGAACCAAACCTCATCCCAAAGGAATACATTAAAAAAAATTCAGTTCAACTTTGTGTTTTCTGTTCCACACGCATAGTAAAAATCAGTTCAAATTCCATTTCCGTTCCGTTTCCGATTGTAAGCCGAACATGACCTTAAGTTCTTATGTGTCTCTCTCTCTAAATAATAAATTGTGTGATTAGACAACTTCTGTTGGCAGAAAATTAAAGAAAGCCAAATTTAAGGTTTGACCTCAAATTAATACATAAAAAAATCATAAAAAGAAATAAATGATTCCAGAAGCTGTATTACAAAGAAAGGAATAACATTAAAAAATAAATGTTTGACCTCAAATGTATCTGGACTGTTGCTTCGGAGGAAAAGATGCTGCTCTCTCTTCAACGGCAGGGAAAAGTCGGAGAAAGTTATAAATGATTTTGGTCTATTTTCAAATGCTTCTAGAAAACTACACGAGCAATTCATTATTCCAACGGTACCTCCAAGATTAGTGTGTCAATGCCGAATGAATCTATTTAGAATATAGAAAAGATCTAATTTGAAATTTGTATTTGACTGAAACTAATTACTCAAATCAAATCTAGGGTTGGCAAAAAAAGGAAAAAAAATACTCATGACTCGTGGTTAATCGTGATTCGCAGTTAATTTGTTTGCTAACAGCTTGCTCGTCACTGAATTGAGCTAGAGCTTAGTTCGCTCGTCAGCTCGGTCTAGAATTAACGAGTTCAAGTTAGGCTTAGCTCGCTTGTCAATTCTCAAGCTAGTTCAACTAGACATCAATTTATGAATTTGTGTTCATTTTACATTGTCCAGTTTGGTCCAGCTGGGTCCAAAAAATAAGGTTCAATCAGACTTAGCTCGCCAACTCACGAGCTAACTCAGTCCAGCTTATGATAATTTCAAATTGAGATTTCAACTTGGATCTCTAAACTCTGCTTACTCGTAATTCAAACAAACCAGCTCGTGACAAGTTTTAGTTGAGTCCAGCTTGTTGCCACCCCTACTCAAATCTCATTCTACTCGGTCAGGTATTGTAGTGGATCTGAATTCGTGAATGCTTACTAATAAAGAGCATTTGCATTGCATTGAATTTTTATTTATTTTTAAAATCACGCTAATACCTTTTATTCGATGTAGCATGATTTCTAGAAAGATTTTTTAAAGAAATTGTTTCCTAACTATTTTAAAAAAATTATGCTCAAAAGAATTAAAAGTTAATTGCAACGAGTATAAGATTTAATAATTAAAATAATTTTCTAAAAAAAAATTTAATTTAATTTTTATTTTTTATTTAACAATTGTTTTTGTTCTTCTTAATTTTATCAAGAGTTCAAATAGAGTTTATGACTTTATAGAAGCCAAATATCTTTTTTCAAACGCTTCTAGAAAACTACAAGAACTATCTCTTTTATTTTTCTTATCCTTCTGCCAATATAACCCTTAGATTCAAATAAAATAAAATAAAAACTAAAATTTATGATGGTTTAATTACAAAAAAAAAAAGAGTGAGCCTATGGTACTATGCATAGCACGGATGGGTCCGTACTACAGTTCAATATTTTCGTTTTCAAAATTCTAACAGTCGATCCGAACTGTTCAACATGTTTTCCATATGAATATGTACTTGTTGATCAAATTTTATATTTTTTAGAATTTTTTTACTATTTTTTTAGATAGGCAGAAAAACACTGTTTTTGGATGGTCAAGAATTTTCAGATCAAGTGATTTTCTGCCCATCTAAAAAAATAGTAAAAAAATTCTAAAAAGTGTAAAATTTGGTCAGCAAGTACATATTCATATGGAAAATATGTTGAACGGTTAGGATCGACTATTAGAATTTTGAAAACGAAGATACTGAACCGTAGTATGGACCCATCCATGCTATGCATGGTACCATAGGCTCACTCGTGTATAAAATTGCTTCGAAATTAATGACATTTGATACAATACTAAAAATAAATTATTTAAAAGTTTTAAATTATATAATGACAACAGTATGGCATCGACCTGTCTACAAGGCGGTATAGTGGGAAAATAATGTAAAATAAAAAAAATGAATACAAAAAAAAAAAATCAAGTTTTTTATTATTTTTTTATTAAAGGATCTCGGTATATCTTAGTAGAACTGAATCTACAATTCATTTTCTTTGTAGAGAGACGGAACTTGTGCCACTGTATTAAGCTTGTAGTTCTCAAGTTTTATATAATTATTTTTTTTTAATAAACATCGGATCAAACCACCAAACTATCTAATATCCACAAAATATTTTCCAATATGATATTTTTCACTGTTGAAGATTATATGTTGAAAATTGAGCGTTAGGAAATAATTTGAAAATTTTGTCATTCATCTCATGTTAAAAAAAATAGAAAAAATAGGAAATGAGAAAATGAGAAAATAAACAGGGAAGCAATGAAAACGCTCTAGCCAACATTCTTTGCCTGCCGCTGCAACACCACCTCCCATTTCTTCCCTGTTTATTTTCTCTTCTTCTCTCCTGTGCAAATTGTGCAGAAAAATATAAGATAATTAATTTTTTTTTTTTTTTTTTTTTCTCTAGTTCCTTCTTTGCTCCTTTGAGACCTTTCCTCTTCTACTAGCAAATATTTGATTAAATTGAAAAAAAAAAAATAGAGATCGGCCAAGGGCAGACACATGATTTATGTCAGGAAGGAGTAAAAATCAGATTAAAATATCTTATTGGAGTTCAAATCCATGAACTAATCAGGTATAAGGTAAAAACAGTCAACATAATAATAAACAATAAAATAGTATACTCTTACATAATCAAAAATAACAAAATAATATCATTTACATAATAAAAAACAACAAAGTTAGTCCGAACCTGTAAATTTCTATAAAAACAACAAAGTTTCTCATTAACAGTGCTTTTAGACTGGCTTGATGGGCTTTTCAGTTCCAGAAAGAGAGAAAATAATTTTCAGAAAAAAGACAAAGTGATACCGGAACAATATTTTTTCAGTAAATTTTAAAATTCAGAGCAGTGTTGTAAATAACGGTATGCGCTCGTTGGACAGACGTGGTACCGCCAAGCAATTAATCGACATGCTTCTGATTAATCAGAATTATGCGGATGATTAATCGTTTTTATTAAAATTATGTGTATATATTCAAAATTTATTTTAAATGATTTATTTAACTCGTCAAACTTATCAAATAAACTTAATTTAACTTGATTTTATTATTATAACATGACACTATGTTTGTTTCTTCTTAATAACAATACATAAGTACTTTATATGGGTAGGTAACACATTTATTTAATGAAAAATAAATTAAAGAATTAAGCGTTTTCAAATACTAATAACATATTATTTGAAAGAAATGAAACATTTCAACATAAAATCACTAAATTTAGTTTATGATAATAACTTAATTTCATATGTGAGTTTGTCATACTAATTGAAAAAATTGAATCAGTAAGTAAGAAAAATACATGGTATATAAATAATAGAAGAATTAATTAATTTATAAGTAAATAAGAAGAAAAAACAAATATGAAAAATATTGAATGTATATCTAAATACAAATGAAACTACAATACATGATTTATAAAACTTATTATTATCATACACTATCACAGAAAAAAAAAAAACAATGTGATAATAAATATTCACTGGAATAAATATGAATAAACGGACAATTAAATGAAAAAATAGTCGATTAATCGAAAAAACAGCGAATTAATCATTTTAATCCACAAACAGTCCTCTGTTAAGTGTATTCGTAATAGTTTGACCGCTATTAACGATTAAACAGCTGTTTAATCGACTGTTAAATCCGTTTTTTACAACACTGATGCAGAGATGCGTGGGTCCGCTCTGAGACAGGCGGACAATTAAGACTGAAATATTGAAGTCGTCCCAAATATGACAGTTTTTGACTGGAAAGTACAACAGATCAGAGTTTAATACTGAGTTGTTTTTCAGTGCACCGCTGTTTTTAAAAAAAGTTGGTTATTGATTTTGACCATCAAATCAAACAAAACTACAAAATAAAGGAAGAAGTTTTTGTTTTGTTTTTAAACTGGTTTTTAAATATTCATTAATAAAGTTACTGATATGTAACCTTGTCATTGGCCATTGGATAGTCTAAAATGGAATTTGTTGTTGTTTTTTTTTAGTATTTTATTTATTTATTTACATCTTTGTTTAGAAACTAGAGCTGTATAAAATCTTTACTTTTTAATGCATCGTTGTGTCCGCATTAGTGTGTGAGATATGTACGTGGGAACCGGACCACCCGCTTCTTTGTGGACCAAAATTTTTTGTTTCTAAAATCACTGACACGTGAATTTGAAGAGAATTTTGACATTTAAATATTGTACATAGTTTTAGGAATAAGAATTTTTTTGTCCACAGGAAGCCATATATGTGTGTTTGTTTACCGAGCTTCGCTTCTATAAAAAAATTTATGGAAGAAAATAATAAATTTTTACAAAGTGACAATTTATATAAAAAATATTGCATTCAATAAATTCTAAACACAAATAAGTTTCTATATGGAATACCAAAACCTGTAAAATAAAAAAAAAAAACATGATAAGTTGTGTGAAAATTCTTGTGGAAGAACACAAAAAAGTTATTATTTAAAAAGTTCTTATACATTAATTTCAAGTAAATTTTATTGTTGATTGTGTTGAGCCTTTTTAAATTAAATTTAAATTAAGGTAATTTAAATTAAATTTTGGAATAAGTCTTTAGTTCGTCATAGAAATATTTTGTCACTATCACACTAAAAAACGAGAAAGAAGAAAAAAAAAATGATTCCTTCTTTCTCTGATTTTCAAGTCAAATTAACTTTTTAATTTTTTTTTATTGAAGCCCGTAGGCATGACGTTTTAATAACTAATGCTATGATAATTGTACAATTAATTAATAATTAAAATCCGCCGACTCTAATAATTTACAAATATGCCTACCTCCAATAATTGACAAACAGAGGTCTCCATTTCAAAGAAATTTTTCATCTATATAAATTATTAAATTGAGACGTAAGAAAATAAAAAGACTATCTCGTTTCTAATAAATATAGTGAGATCTGACTCATTGGTTCAGATTCACTGTTATTTTTTTTTTTTTAAATTAGGCGCTAATGGAAAATTTTGAAAATACCTGTCACAGAAAATCAGGCAAGAATTAGATCTATCTCATTAGGTCCGATCCAAGTTGTTTTTTTTTAATTCCACAAGAGCAGTTAGAAATGACTGAATTAGAAAAAAAAAAGTTAGATCAGACTCAATGAGTCCGATATGACTTGATTAATTGTGGCACTCATATTCTCCTTTCCTATTATTTAATAAAAAAAAGTAGATCTGAACCATTGAGTCGGATCTGAATTTTTGTATCAGACTCAATAAATAAAAATTTTCTATATTTATTAAAAATGAAATACTCTTTCTATTTTTGTACTGTCTTAATTTTAATAATTTCAAATTTCAATAGATAAACAAATTTCCGATCCTCAATCTGCGTACAAGCATCTCCATTTTGTATGAACTGGAGGCTTCTTAAAATATCACGTATAGTGCTTTTCGAGAAACAAGCAGCAGTCTCAGTACAAACTACAAAGTACAAACGACGAGAACGCAGGATCTACTGTGGCGGTATCTATGCTAGAATATACCTATAATGACCTTTACCAAACGGTCCAAATCAAAGAATGGATATCTTAATAAATAACTAATAGCAGTCACCTCACCGTGGAATAATTTATCCATAATATAATATAATACGAAAAGAAAAATATAGTGGGTCAAGTTTCTCAGGAGAATCACGCAGGACAGAAGTGGTCAGAAAGCCAGAAAACAGGGAAGCAGCTTGGTCCGATGTGTTCCATAACCGTCCGATTTGCTTTAAGCTCCGTACGCACGGATATTAAAGCGAATACGCACGGATATTATAGTTATTCTCAGATCGGATGGTTGTGAAACCCATCGGACCAAAGCTGCTCTGGAAAACAGGAGGCGCCCAACGCGTTCCTCTGCATTAACTCAAAAGAGAATCTTTTGAGTTAATGAATATCAACCATTCGATCTACTTTAATATCCGTACAAACTAGATCCGCACTAATATTAAAGACTCCCGTGTTAAAATCAGACGGCTGAAATGCATCAACTCAAAAGATTCCCTTTTGAGTTAATGCAGAGGATACATGTTCGGAGGCGCCTGGGTTTACATTTTCGCACGCGGGTTATGTTACCGCAGGCCTTCATTCTTTTTAGCGTATTCTTTATAAGGCGCACCTGGTGTATATTTACTTACCAACTTAGTTTCAATCAATAATGGGTCCCATTTAATTTTCCCTTGTAAATAGTTTACTCGTAGCTCTGCCAAAATAAAGAGTTTCCGCCCCGTGTCGCTCTAACTATCAAGCGTGAACCATGCGTGACTTGAATCTATAGACCATTTGACTGAAATATCGACCCCCTAATACGATTTGTTCAACTCATTTGAAAGCACGAGCCTATTCGCATTTAATGCGTCACGATGCGTAAGAAGTATTATACACTCCCCGGTGAGAACTGAGAAACAAAGAGCAGACTAGCAGAGAAAGCTATCCCCTCCTTGGCTCCTCCTCCCTCCCACCCTAACAGTGATCAGGGATCTGATCTGAGAGAAAGAGATTTGATTTGAGAGAGAGAGACAGAGATGGCGGATTTTGGTGCACCTCGAGTGTTGTCGGAGCTTCAAAAAAAGAGAACAGAGTACCAGCCTCAACTCCCTCCCTGCCTCCAGGTGCCTCTTGGTTTCTTTTCCTATGCATCTATCTTGTATCGATGTGAAGTTCGTACAACTCAGTCTATTTTAGCCTAATCTTTTCCAATTTTTCTATTCTAATCATGTTTACTAAAAAAAGTTCCACAATGTCTGATTTGCTGGTAGAAAATGCTTTCTTTTTTTTCTTACAGAATTACAGTTACCAGGAAAATGAAATATAGTTTCTATTTCTTAGTATCCTTCTAATAGGGCTGACAATTTGAAATTATGGAACTATTGTGCCAAGCAATATGCAGTTTTGCTAAAATAAAATAAAAATAGTACAACTTTTTTATTATGATTCAAATTACTACCATTTAATAGATGTATACCATGCATATGCTATACATTTAGTACTTTGTCTAATAGAGGGGATCTGAATAAAATTTTACAAATGTTATGTCTCCGATGTGGAGTGGGGTTTCTAAATTTCATTCCTAAAACTTTTTGGCCCAGATAATGTGCAGCATTACTGGGTAAATTTCTGTTTGCCTGGTGCAGACAAATTTAAGAGTAATTGCAATCAAGTACTAACTATGTGTGTTGGAGTGGGAGGGAATACAGTCATCTGTTTGCCCGGATTTGGAGGAAGAAATACAAATCTATTCACAGTTCATCTGTGATTCTAATTTAATTGTGCTTGTAACAATAATTATAGGGGGATACAGTCAGGGTGGAGTTTGGCGACTCAACAACAACAGCTGATACAGCCAGTGCGCATGCAATAATCCGGGCCTTCCCCCACACATTTGGGCAGCCCTTGGCCCATTTCTTGAGGGCCACTACTCTCGCCCCTGAAGCCCAAACCATACACCTTCCACACCCAATTAGGTAACAACCTTGGCGCTCGTAGTTGTTTTTCTCCTTCTAACTTTTATTTAGAGGTATATCAGGTTATTAATTTACCCACCTTGCTAAATTATGAACCACACATCTTAAAAGTTGTTGAACTATAAAGCTGGAAATAATTCAAAATATGAAGATTGTTATTCCTGCCTGTAAGAAGAAATTTTGTTGGTACTATGTGAATATGGAAATGATTTTACATTCAGTTTTGTTGGTAATTCTCTCTTAAATAGCTTCAATTAGCACCAAGTAAATATGCAAGCACAATAAAAATCAAGATAAGTTAATAGGAAAATACAAAATCATATCAGAATTGATACTGTGTTTTTTTATGCTTATAAATGTGTTATAAATATTTTAGGTGTTTTAAAGTTGGAAAATAGTTTCAAGGAATGTATCAGTTTCAGGGTTTATTAGCTGCTCTATTACTTTTAAATGTTAAATGCTAAGCTACCTCCCTGCCGCTATGGACTGTCAAAAGCTAATTAGAACCCTTGATAAGTTCTAACATATCCTCAGCAATACTGACTGATGGCCTGTAGGCATATACTTCTATGCATAGATATAGAATGACACTGGAACCTTGTATTGTAATCTTCAGTGAAAAATGTACCTTAGATTTTTTTTATTTAAACCTGATGTCGTGGTCTGAACTTATGATATTTACAAATTTTTGCGACCCCATGCATAGTGTTATTATATTCGAGACTTTAGGGTTTATGATCTGGTTATTGCATGGTCCAATATAAATTTGAATCTTTTTCCTTTGAAACAAACCAAATATAGGGTAGGAGTTGTATTTTCTGGGAGGCAGTCACCAGGTGGACACAATGTCATTTGGGGACTTCATGATGCTTTGAAAAAACACAACCCTGGCAGTGTCTTGCTTGGTTTTCTTGGTTAGTTTATTTTACTTTTTTTCTCTCTCTCTGTTCTCTCTCTCTCTCTTTTTTTTTTTTTTTTTTTTTTAATGCTGGTGACTTTAACATCTTTTAAATAAGACACATCATTCCAAGATATTGTATTAGTAAGCAATTACTAAATACTCAGTTTCTTGTCTCAGAGTTCATTAATACAGAGTTGCTATTGTGTATTTAGTTTCTGGGTAATTAAGTTGTCTTTTGTATTGAATTAAGGTGGAAGTGAAGGCATGTTTGCAAAGAAAACCCTGGAAATCACAGATGAGGTTCTTGCTTCGTACAAGAACCAAGGTACGCCATTCTCTTTTGTATAATAGTTAACTTTCTATGGTTTATGAGTTATATATGAAAAACTAAATTTATATGAAGGGGGCTATGATTTGATTGGGAGAAGTGTTGATCAAATAAGGACATCAGAACAAGTTAACGCCACCATTGCAACATGCAATGATCTTAAGTTGGATGGCCTTGTTATTATTGGAGGTAGCTTATTTACCTTTTGTCACAATTTAATACTTAGGGGTTTCCGTCTATCTATCTATTTATTTATTTATATTATTCACTTGCTTTTGATTGAAGGTGCCACATCAAACTCAGATGCAGCTCAGCTAGCTGAGACCTTTGCTGAATGTAACTGTAGTACTAAGGTACAATGCTGCTTTCTCTCTCTCCGCATTTCTTTTTGGAGATCATAGAAAATTACATAAACATCATTGTGTCAAATAATGCAAAACATCACCTAATTGAATATTGAATAGGTGGTGGGCGTGCCAGTAACATTCTATGGAGATCTGAAGAATCAATTTATTGAGACCAATGTTGGATTTGACACAGTTTGCAAGGTTCTATACCTTTTTTCTTCCATTTTTCCTTGTACCTTGTTTCAGTTCAACTCATCTTCCTTGTTTGCACGTCTTCATGTTTAATTTAATAAATAATTAGGGCATGCTGGTTCAAATCATAGTGACAAGTGGCATATTTAAACTGTTAATTGGAATAAACAATTAAATTTTGATATAAGAATCCAAAGCTGCTGGAGGGTCAGAAATAGTGTAAATTACAGCTAAATTAGCTTAGGTGCATGTTGACCAAGTTTAATTTAGTTTTGTTTGTTTTTTGCATTGGTGAGAGCAGTAATCAATTGTTTTTTAGAAAAATGGAAAATCTACCAGAAATTTTCCACTTTCTTACGAGTTTAAATGTTGAAATTCTTCTTTCAGGTCAATTCACAACTAATTAGCAACGTATGTACTGACGCCCTTTCTGCAGGAAAGGTATTACTACTATCCATCTTCCATTATAGATGCCTAATGCCAGACATGCATGCTTATATGTTGCTGTTCCATTTATGTGCGAATCCTTGTGAAATCTTAGAACTTTGAAATATATTCGACTTACCATGTGGCAATTTTGTGTGTACCCTCAGATTAAACGTACTGTTCACCTTAGGCGTATTTGTTCCTCATTTTTTTAAAGGCTACCAAACAGCCCTTCTTGCTAATTGCTTTAACAAGGGGGTTTTAAGCCTTTACTTTTTGAAGAACTTTGCAATGAGGGGTGTGAGCAGCATTCCTTTTTGCTTGTCAATGCATGGTATAAATTTTTCCAATACTGATTGTTCTATTTATAATTAAATAATGTGCGAATGTAATTTGGTATACAGTACTACTACTTTGTTCGGTTGATGGGTCGTCAGGCTTCCAATGTGGCCTTGGAATGTGCTCTACAGTCTCACCCTAACATGGTTTGTTCTATTCTTTCTGTTTATTATTTCAAATATTCTATTTTTACTTGAGAAAAAAGAAACGTGGGCTAGTACATGTATTTTTTTTTTTCATTTATTGATGAAAATTTCTATTTGAATGGGTGCTTTGTGGATATTTGTGAACAAATTAGACATGAGAAGAGCATTAAGTTGTTTGTCTCCTGGGAATCTATATGACATTTCTCATTTTGGAGGGGCTTGTGGTGTGTGATATTTTTGGAAAAGTACACATCTTGACAATATTGGAGGGGCTTTCTATTATTGATGGAACTTTTTATTTGAATGAGAGGGTCTTGTGGGGTGTTCAATAATTTTGATAACATGCAACCTCAAGTTGTTCAACTACATGTTTCTAGTTGCTTGCCCTTGGCATTCAAGGCAGAATGATAAGTATCATGTTCACCTTTGCACGATGATATGCTATATGTCAGAGTTAATGACATGTTTATGTTTAATAGTTTCTCACTTTTAGAGGGCTTATCTGATATTTTGTGGTTTCTGGAAGGTTAGACATGAACTTGCCCTTTTGTATTTATTGGGTTTCAGCTGATATTGGGTGAGGAAGTGGCACTGTCAAAACTCACCCTTTTTGACATAACTAAGCAGATCTGTGATGCTGTGCAAGCTCGTGCTGCTCAAGGTACTCGCTCTGCCCTCTCCTGTTGTATCTAGCCATACCATACTATTGCAGTGACTCAAAGCTGGCATATTCATGACAGTTGGATTGTCCATAATAGTAGTGCTTAAACAAGGTTTTGCGAATTTAAGTTGTCTGGTATGGCATGTCCAGTGCTGTTAGCATATCTGACTGCTGTCATAACAACGATTCAGAATCTAGTAAGCTTTACTTGGATAATAATCAGGAGAAGATACTACTTATCTTTCTGGTATATGATTTCTTTTTTTCTTATTTTATGCCCAGATAAGTATCATGGTGTTATTCTCATACCAGAAGGAATTGTTGAAAGTATTCCAGAGATGTATGCCCTCCTTCAGGTACAATCACTCTTCTGTTTAATTTTTCAATTTGTTTTCTGCGACTATCACCAGTTTCTGAAGAAATCTTTTAGACTATAGTGCTTTGTCTGCCAAAAATCGTGTTTATTATAGTTTCTTTCTTTCTCGGATTTCATTTTGTAGATAGATTATTAGGAGATGCTCAAACTGTACTCTTTTTGTAGGTTGATTATTTAGACTACTCGAAAGCTCTGTTCAGAAATACTTGCTTTATCAGCAAGCTTTTTTATACTTTCGTGCCATTAAGCCTTATTTTAAGTGACTGACAATTGCAACTGCAGCTTTATGATACTTGCTTATTTGTCTAAGTTCTTGAAAAGGACTATGTTTTTGTTTTCATTGACCGTCTCCCTTGATACTTATCCTTTTGTTATGAAGGAAATACATGGGCTTCATAGGAACGGCATTCCTGCAGAGAAAATATCATCGCATCTGTCACCGTGGGCTAGTGCCTTGTTTGAGTTCCTCCCTAACTTCATCAGAAAAGAGGTATTCTCTAGTTCTGTTCATATATATTGTTTCTTTTATATCTTATGCTCACAAACTTCCAAGTTTCACAACCAATCACTGCATCAGAAATCCATCAATATCGTCATCCAGTGTTTATTTGGGTTTGTAAGGCTCCATTATGTTCATTTATTTGGCGGTTTGTGTGCATGTTAGGGGTTGGGAGGGGGGAGTATTGGTTTCTTTATGTAAAGAAGTTATACATTTTTGTAGTAATATCCTGATAAACACAGTTCTGATCATATTTGCTTTGCTGCACAGTTACTACTACACCCAGAATCTGATAACTCAGCACAACTCTCTCAGGTATACGTCTCTTCCTGTTATTCCTTATGTTTTCCTTGGTTTATTTCTTTTAAGAGCATGATCCATACGACTGCATTTTGTCAGATTGAGACGGAGAAACTTCTAGCCCATCTGGTCGAAGAAGAAATGGAGTTTAGAACTGTATTTTTCTTTTATCTTTCCCTCCTTTTTGTTCTATTCTGTATTTTATAGTTTTTCCTTCTTACTTAAACAACACCTCTTACTGACACTATCAATTTTTTTTTTTTCAGAAAGAGGGAACTTATAAAGGTAAGAAATTCAATGCAGTGTGTCACTTTTTCGGCTACCAGGCTCGTGGCTCCTTGCCTTCAAAATTTGACTGTGATTATGCCTATGTAAGTCCAGACCCCTCCCTCTCTACCTCGTCCATGCTTCTTCAATAAAAATTAGAAAATTAGTACAAAAGAACTGATAATGGCCATATAACAAATCCTCAAGGAATGTCAGTATGCAACAGATATACTAGTTTAAAAGCCACATCAAAATGGCATAATAAAAATGTGGATTTTATAAATCAGAGTATGTTAGACAAAAAAAAGTATTATACTGAGTAAAATGGACATAATTACAGGTAATTCATGTTTTTTTTTTATTTCTTTATATTAGCTGCGGAAATAAGTATACAAAATGGAAAAGAGAACAGTCCTAGACCGAGATTAGTCTAGTGTCTCCTGACTGGTGGTCACCCATAATATGCTACTATCCAATTTAAAATTTATTGGTATTAATTGGCATTTTATCATAATACAAAACAGGTACTGGGTAATATATGCCGTCACATACTAGCGGCAGGTTTAAATGGATACATAGCAACTATAACTAACTTGAAGAATTCAGTCAATCGTTGGAAATGTGGTGCTGCCCCGTTTACAGTAAGTTTCAACCTTACCACCTTGAATTAGCTTAAGCATATTTTCTGTTCTCTAAAGTTGAAATTTTGGTAAAAATGTAGGCTATGTTGAGTGTGAAAAAGTACACTCGTGGTCCTGGAGGCATTCCAGTTGGAAAACCTGCAATTCATCCTGCTTCTGTTGATCTAAGGGGAAAAGCTTACGAGTCTGTATTATTTTCCATTTTTTTCATTTATTTACTGTTTTATTGTTGGGTTGCAGCTGCTGCTGGTTAGTTAAAGAAAATATATCAAATCACAAAATCTTTGTTCTCTATCAGCTAGAGTGTTTAGTAAACGGCTGTTTTCTTTTTTGGTCAGTGCTAGAGTTTCAAATTAATCCTGCTAGTCTTTTATTAAAGAAATTTCATCCCATTAATATTCGCACAACACAGTCTATGGACAAACCTCCATACTCGAGGGGAACATTAAGAATACAAATTAGAGTTGATAAAACCTTTGATTTTAGGTGGGACACACATTAGCAAATCTTGGAAATTATTTGAGAAGATAAAATTATGTTAAAATAGGCAACAATAAATAAAAATAATATCCAATATTTATTAAGTTAGTTTGTCTTGAGTTTTCAACTGCATTGTATGGCAGGAATTGTCCTACCATTGTCCCAAAAATGGAAACTACCAGTATGGTGTTGCCCATACAATCTAATAGAATAATAGATTGATTTCTAGCAGTAGATATTTTTAATGGAAATAATATGTTTCATATGAAAATGCCAGACATGGAAAAGATAAACCATACTTTTCAAAGGTTGTATACTTCAAAAAGAAGCGATTCATATATTTATAATGAAATGATATGAAATATATTCTCATTAGAGTATGGAGAGAGAAGGCTGCGACCCTACTGCTTGAGGACTTGTACAGAAATCCGGGTCCACTTCAGTTTGAGGGGCCAGGTGTAGATCAGCCAACAATTTCACTCTCAGTAGAGGATCAGGATTATATGGGCCGCATGAAGAAGCTTCAACAATATCTCGAACAAGTAAGTTGTTCCTTCCATTGTTGGGCTCATTCAGCAATTTCATAGCACTTTGTTCCTTGTAATTTTTTTAAAAACCATTATCAAACAAGACCTTCGATTTGCCAGAAACCAAAAACAAAGGGGGCAAGTTGAGGGTTCCCTTTGCAAATTTCTTATACTAAATAAAGCCCCAACAATACCGTCTTAAGGACACAAGATCAACTAGTGTCATTTGGTGTTGATTTCTGTCGATTCTGAAGCATTAGTGATCTCTCTATTAGAGAAGTTATATTTATTGTGTGGTTTATACAGAAATTCCTTCCATATAGTGTTTGATACCTCTAGGATGGAGGCTCCTCATTGATTGGTGGAGATATGAAGGCAAAAATAAGGCTGGAAATATTTATTTACAGCCCTGGAAAGCGTTGACCAGAAATTTAAATTACCTTTAAATTTCGCCCTTCTTAACTATCCAGTCTACATTAATGCATTATAAATGACATATAGCTCCAGTGTTTTTTCTTAGTTTTTCATTTTTGGAGAAAATAGATAAAGAGGAGCGAAGGTGATATTGATCATATTTGGTATTGTTGCATGCCAAATAATACTGCTCGTAGATGATGGATCTATATCATGAGGAAATATTAGGAACAACTAAAGCTACCTCTCTACCTGCTAATTAGAGAACTTTTGGATTGTAACATCCTATGAGAACAGTTTTGAATTAAAAATCATATTAGATTAGTTGCCACTTGATTCCCCAATTAATAGTTTGTCGAAGGATGAGTTAGCAAGCAAAATCCTAACACCTCAATAAGCATTAATAAATATGGGGTCTCGCTAACATAGGGTGCGATAATTAGGTTATTAACGAGACAAAACATTGTTGTTTTGTTAATTACAGGTGAGAAGCATAGTCAAGCCAGGGTGCTCACAGGATATTCTAAAGGCAGCTCTGAGTTGCATGGCATCTGTCACCGAGGTCTTAACTGTTATGGCTTCCCCATCCTTCAAAAACCAGTCCTCCCACTAAAGCTTTTAGACTTGAAAAAAAGAGATAATTTTTGCAATAGTTTGCTCGGTCCTGTCAGCTTGATTATTGACTTGTTAGTTTTTGTAGTGGTGTTGTGTGTCTGTGCTTTCTTAGAGGTGTAGTAGTGCTATATTTTGCAGAGCATAGTAGTAAATAATGTAGATCCTGTCATATAGGATTCTGTTTTTCATTAAACCCTGAACTGGATTTGGAGGAAGAAATATAAAATTCAGTGCTCTGAGATGTTTAAATAAATAATATTTTATTTTACAGGGTTTTTTTCTTTTCTTTTCTTTTTGTATCAGTTTCGCTTGCTTAGGTATGTGATCTTTGTTGAGTTGGCATCTTGACTGGTATCTTACTTCTCTTATGGGTTTGAAAATGTATTAAGTGGTCCAAAATGAAGAAAGATAGACGCCATAAGGTGAGTGAGTGGGGTATTTATTTAATTTGATAACAATCACTATCTCTATCTCTGTGTTTGGAATTTGGATAGCGGTGACCTTCATTGAAATAAGATGACATGGGAAAGAAATTTCTATATTAGTGGATGGAGAAAAGTTCAAAAATAAGCCATCCGACAGGATATGAGATAATTATGCTAGGTACTAAATATAACTTGACTATATAATTATGGTAGTTGTTCAACGTAAATTTGATCCGTTTATTTTCGGTCAAAATATTCCATCTGAGATAATAAAAAAAATTAAGGGAAATGAAGTCTCTGTGGAGGGTCTGATGCCCATCGGACTCAAACTGAGTTTGATGGGTTCTATAACCGTCTGATCTGTTTTAATATTTGTGCCGTGCGCTTTAATATATGTGTGCATGAATTTCAAAGTGGATCAAACGGTTATGGAATTCATCGAATGCAAATTTAAGTCTGATGGCCATCGGATCCAAACTGCTCGTCTATGTGAAGTATAGAATAACAATTGGCAAAATTGCAAAGGAAAGCTTGAAACTGCATGGTCCGATGCATGTGACAATGGAATTTTGATTTACGAAGCACGAGGAGCATTTAATGTGTAGGATTATAGGATATTGAAGGCTCAAGCCTAGAACTGCGAGTCTGTAAGATGATAATGATAATAATAACAATTATTGATTCAAGTGGCTGTTAAAATTTAATTAAATCATGTTCTTTCGATGGGCCCCGCGTAAAATAAAAACCAGAATCTTGCTCTCAGATGTAACTCATTTGATATAATTAGATGATTGATATCTAATGGCGGGTTTTAATTACATAGTGAAGTACCTTGACAGCTACTGTCAAGTTTTAAACAAAAAAGAAATAATATTTTTTTAGATTGAAGTAAACGAAGCTACATGGCACATTGGTTTTAGAATAGGTTAGGTTGCTCGTCTTGTCATGGTATGGTTAAGACAAAAAAAATGTTAGGTTACTATGTGGTTAATCTGGTGAGCATTGACTTCTTTTTCATGTCCTATAGCTGAAGGAAAGAAGGAATTGGAAGGTTTCCTCTCATCTGCAATTCGATTATATCTGAGGGTACAATTAGAGAAGAATGATCAGGATTTAATTCTAGCCAGACCAAAAGAAACTTAGCGCTAATCTTAAGATTGAGAATAGTAGCTAATTTAACATTTTGTTAGGTTAGTGAAATAGTTCATATTTTGTTGAGTTAGAAAATTCACAAAAAACAAACAGAAAATAGTTCATATTTGCTAATCCAAACACATCCAAACAAAAAACAGTAGTTCGGAATAGTGCTAATCCGAGTTAGTGACTATTCTTCACCCATCCAAATACGACATTTGGATGAAACAAGGAATAAAGTAAGAATAGAGCTAATCTCAAGTTTGAGAAAATAGTTAATCCAACATTTCGTTGGATTAGTAGAATAGTGAAAAAATCCATAAAAGACACACAAAGAATAATTTTATGTTTGCTAATCCAAATCTACCCAAACGGAAAATAGGAGCTTGAAATAGTGCTAATACCGGATTAGTGACTATTCTTCACCCATCCAAGCACATGTAGATATAGGAGGTATGCATTGAGATTCGTGTTAGAATTAAAGAACAGTCTTGTCAGGAAACCTGAGGGGCAAAGAAGAGTAGGTCTGATGTCGATGCCCATCGGACTAACTTTGGTTCGATAGGTTAAATCACCGTTCGATCCGTATTAAAATGTGTGTGTCCTGCTTTAACATCCGGACTTGTCAGCTTCAATTTCCGTGCGCACATATCTTAATACAAATATTGAACGATAATTAGAGCTCATTAGACCAAAAACATTTTCGTGCGCACGTATTACCGAGGAGGAGACCCTATTGAATAGTCTACTCTTTGCAAAATTATTTAATTAACAAATCAACTAATTTGCTCACAAGTTAACATAATTATGTGAGTATTTTACTGCTACATGTAAATAAAACAAAACTGTCAATCTTGACAATGAAGATACATGTTAAATGCCTCATGGAAATTTGAGACACACTTAACATTGTCAGTTGGTAGGTGGTCTATTTAAAGGGGTCCATAATTGCTTTAAATTTTGGCAACCCTTTTAAGAATTTTTTTTGGAAACCTTAAATAAGAAAAATACATTTACTAAAACTAACTTGATTGTTTTGGTTTTTACAAATACATAAGAACCGAGATGTCATTTCTGTCCGAAGTTTTTTTTTTTTTTGAACCGAATTGTCATTTCAGTCCGAGCCGTTTTCATAGATTTTGAAAAAAAAAATGATGTAGCTTTTGGTGTAAAACTTATGAAAACACCAAAATGACAATTCAGTCCGAAAAAAAATTCAGACCAAAATTGCATCTCGGTTCTTACGATTTTTGTAAAATCAAATCAATCAAGTTGGTTTGGTAAAATCTTTTTTTTTTAATTTATGGTTTCTAAAATTGTTTTCCCCTTTTTAAGTTTCCCTGTATTCATAGCGAAGCCTTCACTATTTAGTTTGCACCAAGAAGGAAAAAAATAAATCCGTATTTTTGGTTTCAAATTGTACTTTTGTATAATGAATTGGAATATATAATAGATCAAGAGAGTGAGCCTATGGTACTATGCATAGCACGGATGGGTCCATACTACGGTTCAATATCTTCGTTTTCAAAATTCTAACGGTCGATCTGACTCGTTCAACATAATTTTCATATGAATATGTACTTGCTGACCAAATTTTACATTTTTTTGAATATTTTTACTGTTTTTTTAGATAGGTAGAAAATCACTTGATTTGAAAATTCTTGACCATCCAAAACAGTGATTTTCTACCTATCTAAAAAAAAGTAAAAAAATTCAAAAAAATGTAAAATTTGGTCAGCAAGTACATATTCATATAGAAATCATGTTGAACGGTTCAAATCGACCGTTAGAATTTTGAAAATAAAGATATTGAACCATAGTATGGATCCATCTGTGCTATGCATAGTACCATAGACTCACTCATAGATCAAAAGATAGTTTGGGAAACAAAGTTTATCCGGACTTATTGCAAATAATAATAGAAAAGGTATTTATTTTATGAGGAGAGTTCAAATGCACCATCTTTTTTGTGCTCTAATGTGCTCTATATTTTTTTATCTCTGTTTTTAAAGTCCAAACAGTCAATTCGAATCGCTCAACATGATCTTCATAATAAAATATGCTTGGAGACCAAATTTTATATTTTTAGAATTTTTTACTATTCTTTTACATAGGTACAAAATATGTTTTAAGGAGATTATGGACCATTCAATAAAGTGATATTGTACCTATGTAAAAAAAATTCTAAAAAAATATAAAATTTAGTCTCCAAGCATATTTTATTATGAAGATCATGTTGAGCAGTTCAGATTGACTGTTCAGACTTTGAAAACAAAGATAAAAAAATATGAAGTATATTGGAGCACAAAATAATGGTGCATTTGAACCCTCCTCTTATATTTTTTTTATTGATTGAATTGATTAATTTATTATAATAGTATTTTAGTGGCAGACAATGCTTAATGTTGACAGTGAAAGCTAGTTTTTATTTATTAAATAATAAGGTGCAATGTCTTATATTATTTAAGGTTTGGAATAAATTTATCTTGAAGCTACTCTGATTAATTTGATACATATAATTTAAGTAAAGCACCGTAATTAGTTTGTTTGTTTACAGTTAAATGCACATCCATTGGTCATGTTCAATTGTCACATAATTATGCAGGATTAGATTTTATGAGTACGAGAACCCACAAATTTAATTTGTGTGATTCCATACTCATGAATATGCACTGGAATATTTATGGGTATGTGCTGAAATGAATGTTTGGTGGAAATAATTGTGAAAAATATTAATTTTCTTTCTAAAATGCTTGATATCAATACAACAATTATTATTAATAATTATTAATATAATTAAATAAATGAGTTGAACAATAACATAACAATACTTATTAATTATAATTTCATAATGAGTTTTTTGCTCGTAAACTTGTTATCCAACCAACAAAAAAATTAATTAATAAACTGATTATCACTTATGCTTAATTTGCTTGAAGTAAAATACGAATATGTATTTTTTTAATAATTTTTATACTTGAAATTATTGATGTTAATTTATCAAACATTCTGAATTCATTTTTATAACATCAAATAATATAAATAAATTGCAATTAAAAATAAGTTAATTAAGTTGTAACAAAATTCCGAAACTAAAATTGGCATAACCTTGGTATCAAATATTCAGAGCATATGAAATTGGCTCCAACTTGATACCCCCCCCCCCCCCACACACACACACACACACACACACACCAATTTATACTAGAATGAGAAAAAAAAATAGTTCCATTTCTCATACAACATACATTCATTTTCATGATTTTTTTTTTCAGAAACTTAGAATTATTTTTTGTTGTAAAATTACATTTAACAGTGAATATGTTGCGTTCTTTGAAAGTAATATTTATGATTTTATTCCTGGTTTATTTATTGCTTAAAGTGATATGTCAATGTGGAGGTGGAAGATAAAGGTTATCTATGAAATAAAAATTAATTGTAAGAGAGACCTCATAACAACTTCCATTGGATCTAGATGCCTAGTGATAAACAATTAATGTAGCCGGGCCTTGTTTCAATTGAAATAATAAAATAAAATTTAGAAAAGACAATGCCTTTGTTTGTTTTATACCCCGGTGAAGTTTCCATTTTCTTTTATTAAAGTGGGTTAAAACCCACTGATTTCTAATAGTATTCACAAAAGATGATACCGAAATAGTACCCAACCGTATAACTACAAGTAAGCTACCACATAACCAAACAACATTAGAAATCAAAAAACATAAACCTACTACAAAACTACACATTAAAATACACATTATTTAAACCTTCCATTCGAGCTAAAATGAAAGATATTAATTTACAAGTGTATCTTGTCTAGGGGTGTCAATGACATCCGTTTACTCATTTACTCCATCCATATCGTATTCAATAAGACGGTTATAGGTAAGGTTCTTTTTTTTTTCATTAGCTTAATGGGTATGTGTATGAGTAAGATTTTTTTTTTTCATTAGATAAACGGGTATGGGTATGGATAAAGGCTATTTCGTACCCGTTGGGTAATGGATAATTATATAAAATATATAAAAATATAAAATATTATATTCAATTTATTCATTTTCTATTTTCCATATCGCTGTATCCACGCTAACCAAACTGATGAGAAAACTTTCAACCTTTTTCGTCACAGATATTATTAAAAAAAAATATCATGATAAAATATATGTTTTTGTTGTAAGAAGAATATTATGTTAAACATATTACTTTTCTATTTGAATGTTTTGTTATTTAGTTAACGAATTGAATTTGTTAGAAGAGATATTTGTATTTTTGATTTTTTTTTTGCTTTATAAAAACTATTTGATTGTATATTTGTATTTTGATTTTTTATATTAATAATTGTGATTGTATACGCATGACATGATAATTTTTGATGGTTTATTTGTAAGAGTAATAAAACCACTATATTAGTATTATTCGTTATTCGTCCATTATCGTTTCGTTACCTGCTAATCTTAACGGGAAATGGTAGGATAGGGTAAGACAAATTCTTAGTGAATAAGGGTAGAGTATAGGTAAGGTCAATTCTTAGCGAATATGTGTAGAGTATGGGTAAGATGAATTCTTAGTGGGTATGAGTATGAAGATACTTCCACCCTACCCATATTGTACCCATTGACACCCTTAATCTTGTTTATAGGGGTTGTAACGGGGTGGCTCATCACGAGTTGGGTCCAACTCAAACTCGTTGGGTCCAACTCAAACTCGTTGATGAGTGAGCTGGCTTTAGAGGTCTGAGCTGAAATCTCAGCTTGAAACTATCACGAACTGGACCAAGCTATCTCGCAAGTTGGCATCTGAGTTTTAAGAAAAAATAAATTCTACAAACTTTTTGGACCAAGTTGGACCGACCTGGACAATATAAAATGCACACAAATTCATAATTCACAAATTGATGCCTAGCCGAGTTAGCTCGCGAACTGGTGAGCGAGATAAGCCCCAGCTTGAACTCGTTAATTCTGGACCGAGCTAGTGGCGAGTGAGCTAGGCCCCAGCTCGATCCAGTAACGAACGAACTGTTAGCGAACAACGAGCCAACTGCGAATCACAATCGAGCCACGAACCAGGAGCCAGCTCTATCTACGATCAAAGGTTTATGATCTGGAAATAAATTTGCTGCGATTCCAAAGGATCGCAGGGTCCCTGCGATTCTAATCTCAACCATTCATTTATTAGAATACACAAATCTCAAAAGAAGTTAATTTTTGTGCACGAATCTCGAAACACATGAACGGTGAGATTGAAATTGCAGGGACCATGCGATCTTTTGAAATCACAGTAGATTTATTTCCTTATGATCCGGCGATCCAAAACAGTAAAATCTGAAATTCCCACGGTAAATAGCGGTTGAGTAACCAAGGTACTAATTTTCTAGTCTCCTACTAAATGCTATGCATCCTGCGAGCACATAAAAAATGTCATTTATTATATCTGTGATTTCGCGTGACTTGTGTGTTATGGTTTCTTAAATTCTGTTCGCACCTTCCCGTTACTCATTAATTCAGTATAGAGAGAGAGATCTTGGTAGATAATACCAAGAAATTTCAGAGAGAGAGTTGGACTACTATACTTCACGAAATAAAGTGAGTATTTTACTTCAAGTCTATACTTTCAATTTCATAGTTCAAAATATCGATCTGAACCATTCAAGTTGATCTCCATATTAAATTTTTTTTAGAGACCAAAATTTACTATTTTTTTGGAATTTTTAAAATACACTGATTTTCAAAGAAAATCGTAGACCATAAAAAATCAGTGATTTTAAAAAATTCTAAAAAAATAGTAAAAAAATTCTAAAAATTGTAAAATTTGGTCTCCAAATAAAATTTAATATGGAGATCAACTTGAACTGTTCGGATCGACATTTTGAACTTTAAAATTGAAAATATAAACGTGAAGTAAAACACTTGCTTTACGCGAAGTATATATGGTCACTACAATAATTTCAAACAAATCTGAACTGTTTAATATGAACCCTTTAATTTAAAATAAATAGCTCAAAATCAAATATGTCTGAAAATTTTATAATAAGGTCCCCACAATTAGAGGACATCACCTGTCTTTATTCACCTTAAATAATGCGACATCATTTGTCATGAAAAATCAAAACCTATCACGGTTAAGTTCGTCCTATTTAATAATTTTCAGGAAATAATAAGTATGATATATTTCTTTTCCTTTCACAGATAACTCTCACTATTATTCAAAAGTCAACAGTCATAAACAAGTTCTCTGTGAAAGGATAATAAAAAAAACTGAAACTTTAATTTAGACATTGATTGATTGTACATATATTTGTTCTAATCAAACTGAAACTTTAATTTAGACATTGATTGATTGTAGATATATTTGTTCTAATCGAACTGAAACTTTAATTTAGACATTGATTGATTGTAGATATATTTGTTCTAATCAAACTTGATTTGACAATCTAAAAAAAATATTGTGTAAATTTAATATATTTTTGTGTTATTTTAGATTTGTAAAATGTGAAGAACTTGAAAGCTAAAATTGTAAAAATACAAGAAAACAAAGTTAAAGATTTCAAGCTAAGATTGTGCAAATATGCTTTAAGTAAAAGTTTGAGATACTTCAGAATGATTATTTGAAGCTATAACTCATTACTTATGAAATATAAATGATAGAAAGCTCAAAGCTCACTTGTATAACGATCAACTTTTACCATCCTCAGCAGGAGCGGGTCCACCTTGAGCCGGGGGAGGCAACCGTCTTCTTGGATTTTGAAATTTAGTGGAAAAATACGGATCCAGTACCACTTTGTCTCTCTCTGAAAATTGTTTTGACTATTCTTAAAAATGCAAAGTCCGCCATACTAGTTCAAAAACACTGTTAATGAGAAATTTTATAGAAATTTATGAATCTGAACCAACTTCATTGTTTTTTAATATGTAAAATAATATTATTTTGTTGTTTTTATCATGTAAGAGTATGTTATTTTTATTGTTTTTTTTATCGAGTATCTGATTAGTTAATGAATTTGAATCTGATTCCTACTCTTTTCTAGTAGAAATCATGCATCCGCCCTTGTTCCTTGGAATGATTTGTATTTTCCTCAAAATAGTTGCATATATATGGGTTGATAAGAATATAATGTTATATACAAATGTGTAATGGACTTATGGTCATTGTCAACTGTAAATCGTTGACTATTATGTAAAGTTTTTGCTGATGTTGTAAGTAATCTTCTATACTATTTGACTAATTTGCAAAACATATAAATATTAAATTTTACAGTTTCTTTGTTTGATATGTATGCAGGTTTAATTGTTATATCCGAAGGTCAAAGCAAGTCAAAGATACATATCATAACAAGTTGAAGTGATAAGTAGTACAAGATAATTGGACACATGATCTAAGCGAGCTATAAGGAATGATTTGATATATGATGATCTGATAGATAATTCACACGAGCCATTTAGAGTGTCGAATATCAAGTGGATGCTGAATCATGAAGATTATGAAGATTTTGGAGATTATGGAGATCAAAATCATGAAGATTATGAAGATCATATTTTACTATTTTGTTTTATCATTTTTAATTTATATTAAAAGTATAGTAAAGTAGATATGAGGTTGTGACTTGTGACTGTTTGAGTCTAGCCATTGCAAGACAGAAAATCAAATTCAAAATTCAAATAAATTAGGCAAGTCAATAATGGAAATTAAGCACAAGCAAACCTGGTAACTCTAATTCTGCAGATCTCGAGATCTGCCTCAGCCGTGATGAAAATAGAAATAAAAATTTTATGGGAATTTTGGATATTATGATATTTCGATGAAAAAATTAACTATTTTAAAAGTTTGTATGAATACACTAGAAATTTGTCTTCAAAGTAATAGATTATGTTTTAAAAATGGGGTACATATATTATATCTTTGATTTCATTTTGGTGCCAGTAGGTACAACGTCTTAAAAAAAAAAGAGGTGGATCCAATGTTTGAGTGTGGACCCGTTATGAATGACAATATGACATCCGCTAAGGAGATGGGAAGAAATTTTGGAAAAGATTTTTATAGATATATCTAGTTAGGAATCTCTTTATGGTTTTTTACTTTTTAGGAATTATGTTGTGTTTTGTTGGCTGTACGCTGATGTTGCCTTCTTTGTTTTTTGATTCCGTAAAAGGTACCAGATTCCAGATGGTTGGTACCAAACAATACTGTTCTGTGATTTCAATAAAAAAAAATCTAAAATTTGCGATTTTAAAGTCTAAAAGTCAATCCGAACCGTTCAACATGGTCTCCATATTAAAATGTCTTTAGAGACCAAATTTTACATTTTTTAGAACTTTTTTGTATTTATTTAGAATTTTTTAAAATCATTGCATTTTCAATGATCCAGAATTATATATATATTATATTTAGTTCATTTATTATTTTACATATATAGGGATGAACCAACATTCATCATATCACCTAAGGTAACAGAACATTTCTGTTTAGATCGGAACCGTCCGATCAGAATCAGATCCGGTCCGGATTATGATTGACGGTTCGGATCATAAACAAAAATATTCTGTTACCTCAGAGGATACGGAGCACAACAAGGCAACAAGGCAAAAAATGGTTTGTTTGGGAGGAAGGTGTAATTTAGGATGTTTTTTGGAGGCAGTAAGCAAAATTCCGAATATTTAAAAAAAGAGAAAATTACCTTGTACTCGACGTTCTACCCTGCACCGAACGCGTATCCTCTGCATTAACTCAAAAGAGAATCTTTTGAATTAATGAATTTAAACTATCCGATCTACTTTAAGATCCGTGCAAACTAGATCCGCACTAATATTAAGACTACAGTGTTAAAATCAGACGGCTGAGATGCATTAGCTGAAAATTTTCCTTTTGAGTTAATGCAGAGGATTACCCAGCACCAAGCTTCCTTTTTACTCTGCTACCGTTGGCTCCAAACCTTACTACCCGTTTTTTGTTTTAAACCCTGGAAAGCAAACAATTGCAAAAGAACCAACCCCCCACCGCCACCGGTTCTTGCTGCGCGATTGCCCAGGTGACCCTTCTCAACTCTTTTTAGTTCTTGAATCTTGAATGAATGAAGTTGTTTGTTGTTTATTTGCAAATTTATGTCGGATTTTGAATTCTGTTCCTCGACTTCGTGTTTTTCATTGCAATAATGAGTGCCCTTTTTACAAATAAGGACCCTGATTTTAAGCTTTTATTCTTTCTGGTACACACTAGAGAATGTAGGGTGGATGGTCAGGTGTCCGTGTCAAGCTTCCGAATTGTATATTTTGATTATGATGATTGATTAGATGTGTTGTTTTTTTTCCTGTTTTAGCTAAAAAATTTGAACTTTTCTCTTTAAAGGGGTCGGTATCAGCATTATTTTTCAGAACATTTCTCTCTCTAGGGAATTTATCTGAAATAATATTGTGGGGCCAAATCAATAATTAGATTCATTTCTCTTAACTAACAAGATAGGTGAGCTACTTATTACTCTCTGCTAGTTTTGTTTTGCTATTTGGGAATATGTGAGCGTCAGAGAGGGAGAGTTCTGAGTTTCTTCATTTCAAATGCCGGTATGCATGCATTTTGTTATTGATTTCTTTCTTTTTACAGTTTCTGAGATTTGTATAGCATTGAGACTTGAAGATTGAGTGTTTGTTTTGTATAAATCTTAATTAGAGAGAGAGAGAGAGACTAATCATGTTTCATCCTATGTTGAAATCGTAATCATATGCTTCTGTGAGCTAATTAGTATATTCATTTAAAAAAATTGTATTGTTGTTTTGTTTATTTATGTGACAACTGTTGGTATAACCACTCTTTACAAAAAAAAAAAAAATCACATTGTTTATTGTGCTTCTTACTTTGTACTGATTATTTATCTTGTTTTCTCTTTCTTTGATTTGTGGATGTTGACTTAGATGACCACAGGCAATAAGCTAATGGGAGTATTTTTTTTTCATATATAATAAATGGTGATATTGCCCTTATGCTTTGCACGTATTTATTTATTTTTAGTGAGATTAGTTTTTTATTTAATAAATAAAGTGTACAGGTCTCTTTTCCCTAAATATTATATGCTCTTTTCTGGCACTTTTTAATTTTTTAAATTTGCAAGGTGGTGTTACGTTGCTTAGTCTTTCAGGGTCTTTTTTCTCATCCCTGTGTCTCTAGCAAGATTAAGTTCTGAGAGAGTTTTTTAATTATTATCCATATTTTTTATAATCAAATGTGCCAATATGGAAATATTTCAATTTATCTCTTTTGCTGTTTTTCAGGATGTATAGGGCATGCCAGATGACAGATACTTGATATGCAGGTTTGTAATGGTTTAAACACCTATGAAGCAACATGGATCTTCATCTTAAAGTAGCCCTAATTTCTGTCAGCTTCATTTTTGGGCTAATTTTTCTTCCCACGGGTCTGTACTTCATTTTCCATCTTTCTAATTTATCAATTTACATACCATTGTCCAGTTCAATTTTCTAGTATTGCAGCATTACATATGCATGGAGAAACTAAAAAGTAACATACAAAATACAAAAGCGCCATCTTGTACACTTTCTGGTATGCAATTGGAAATTACTATTGTGAAAATATAATGCTCAACTTGGCAGCCACTGCCAAGCTTTTCAAAAAAGAGAAAATATAAAGCAAGTAAAAGTAATTTTTCAGAATATGGAATTAGTAGGGAACAAAACCAATGAGACATAAATTGAGCAAAAAGGTTGTTGACACCATTGATGCCATTTTGTGCCGCATTTACTTTTCTGTAACAAATAAGGGTTTGTGCAGGTTGCGCAGATGCATTAAATTGGGCATGTACATGTACCGGTGCTTCATTTAACAATGATTCTTCTGCATCTATCAATAATTGTTCTTCCTCTTGTCAATGCATTCATGGTATGCAACTTACAACTCTTATGACTACCAAAAGCTAAATGTAGTAATCAACATCCTTTTTTTTTTATAAAGAACAAACACGGAAAATGTTAATCTAGCAGCAGAAATACCAATATTCCAATGTAAATTTGACAGATTTTGGTGACCGTTCTTTTTTTATCAAAATTCAATCATTTTCTGGATGACATGAATCTAAACTTGCATTGCTGATGTAGTAGATTATTGAGAAATATTAATTTGGCTCCTTTTTGCTCAATAAGAAAAGAGTACTGATCTAATATTTGTCATTTTCATCCTCACGAAGTAAATATTTTATTTATTTGTTTTTAAATTTGTTTATTGGGGTGTAGATGAAAGAAATGGAGTATGGAACTGCACCTGTGGATCACAACCAACAAGTAATATGCATGATCTCAACTGCTTCAGTTCCTGCAACTGCACTTCTGGTAACTCCTCTTTCAGGATTGATGACTCCGCAGAACCACCCAACTCAGTTCATTAATTGTTAACTTCTTTAAACCATGAGCCAGATTATCTAGGGCTAAGTATGTAATTTAATTTACCATGCACTTGACCAATTCTATGTGGTTAGATGACTTGATAGTGAATGTGTTTTGTAATCTTGCTTTCATATTTTGACCAATTCTATAGTGAATGTGTTTTGTAATCTGACTCAATAACTTGGCATAATAGTCTATGCTTGGTCTTACAAATTGGGCTGATGCATTGCTACAATTTCTTCTGACATAAATATGACTCTTTCTAAATCACAATGATTTACAAAACAGTACTTTTAATTCTGGTCCAGTTACAATTGGAGGCAGCGAAACCAGTGGCATTAAGGAGCAGCTATCAAACAAAGGAATTCTTATAATTGTTACCCTGTGTGCAACTCTGACAGCCATTATAGCTGTGCTGGGATCCGTCACTTTCTACTTGTACAGAAAGGATCGGTTGCCGCCACACTCCCAGCTGAATTCCCGTGTCCATACTTTTGACAAGTACACCAGTTCGAATAGCCGCTCCAACTTGATTAGCCACCATTCGTCTTCTCTCTCAGGCTCTGCTGTTAAATCTGGCTTCCACTTCAATTTATTCAAAAGTTGGTATTTTTTTCTTTTTTGTGTTTTCTTTTTATGCTATTTTTTAGACTCAAAATTTAGGCTGAATTAATACCTCACCATGCAAAGTGCCTCAAGTAATTTTGGACACAGTTAAGTGATATGCTCTTGGAGGCACAATTCTGCCTCATCTAAGTCTCAATTCTCTCTGCTACTTCATATATGCCTCAATTAATGCTCAGTTCAGCATCCATTCATCCTTCATTGTGAAATCATGGCTCAATTAAGAATCAGTTTACACTAGAATAAACCTTTCTAATTCATTAAGACTCAACCTGGCCTCAGTTTTTTTACCCTGAATGGTGTGATTGAGCCTCAATTAAAACTCATAACTGTGCAATTTTGACTCAAGTTGGTCCCAGTTTTGGGGCATCCATTTACAACTCAATATAAAGCGCTCCAACTAGAAAACTATTACAGTGGGAATCTTGTGTTTGGATATTTGATATGGTGTATACATCCATTCATGATGTTTCTTGCATTGTGATTGAGAAAAATGTTTTAATATTTCTGCTACAATGTAGCACTGATACGACAGGTATCAAGAATGTTTGGGGACATGCAAGGAGACTTGCCTGGGGTAATTGTTCGATTTTCATATGGAGAACTGGACCAGGCGACAAACAAGTTCTCAGATGAAAATGTAATAGGTGTTGGCGGTACCAGTACCGTGTACCGTGGCCAACTCTCTGATGGTAGAATGGTGGCCATTAAGAAACTCATACCTGTAGGAAGCGAGGCTGATTTTGAGTTCTTGTCTGAGGTAGGATTTAGGGTTTCTGGTAGTATGCCTGCCTTTCCTTAATTAATTTTTTATTTGTCTAGAGGACTTCAACAAATACTATGGATAAGGGATTCTTTTTCCAATTATGTACTTCTTTCAAATAAGAAAACAATTGTTTGATTCATTGTTCGCAAAAAGATACACCAAAATATATTAATCAGATCTCATTCTACAGATAGAGCTAATATCACGACTAAATCACCGACACGTAGTGCCGTTGCTGGGATACTGCTCAGAGAATCACAGCCGTCAGTCAGAGAGACTCTTGGTGCTTGAATACATGTCGAACGGGAACCTAAGAGAATGTCTTAACAAAGCACAAGGGTTGATTAACAAAGAAGAGGGGGAGAGGGAAATTGGAATGAGAATGATGGAATGGAAAACAAGGGTGGCCATTGCATTGGGTGCTGCCAGGGGATTGGAATATCTGCATGAAGCGGCTGCACCAAGAATTCTACACCGTGATATCAAGTCAACCAATATTCTTCTGGATGACAATCTTCATGCTAAGGTATTATTAGAATTACTATTCTTAATGTCATGCTTTTGCAGTTATATTCATTGGTTAAGATAAAATTTATTCATTAAAATATGTGAACTACTTAAATGCCTCCTCTTCATTGTTCCTAAAATACCCCTTTATTAAGTAATGAAAAATCAAGTCCCTACTGCTATCCATGTTTTTTTTACTGTTCACTATTTTGTAGAATTGGGGTCCATTAGAACTCATGCAATGTTATAATTGATCCTAAACCCATATATTGTTCAAATTAATCCTGGATACCAGCATTGCCGATATTTTGTGATGTGGTTGTTGGCTTGATGTAAGTTTGATGACATAGAAGCTAACTGGTAGCTTTAACTTTAGTACCCTCTCTTCCCTACACAATGGGTGTACTTTTTTCTTTTTCTTAAACTGTAATTAAACTGAGCTCCCCTTCCCCCCTTTTTCATCCTAAATTTTACAACTTGGACCCTGAAGTAAGGACTATTTATGATCACCTAAGATGAATTGTCAATATTTAACTTAGTAAGAATTGAAGCTTTATGAACCAACAGGTACAATCATACAAGCTAGATAAGAACTTTGTAAGAGGTCATTTTTATTTCTGTGATAAGCTAGGAACTCCATATGATATTACAGATAACAGATCTTGGCATGGCTAAGCGGCTGTTAAATGATGAAAACATGGCTAGCTGTTCAAGTTCACCAGCAAGGATGCTGGGCACATTTGGTTACTTTGCACCAGAGTATGCCATTGTGGGGAAGGCATCCCTCAAATCAGATGTTTTTAGTTTTGGGGTAGTCTTGCTTGAGTTGATCACTGGCCGACCTCCTGTTCGCAAATCTCCTAATAAAGCTGATGAGAGCCTAGTCCTCTGGGTAAGAAAGAAAAATAAAAGCAATTTCTTTCTCTACCTAAGTATTTTACTTTTACTCGTCTTCAGTCTTGATGCTTCTGGAAGGTTACTTTGTGTTGGAGCAAAAATTTAGTACCTTTTGGGTACTATATAAAGAAAATCAAATAGAAAATCTGAAATAAAAAAAAAACAATATATCAATTAAAATTGGTCCTCGAATGTTGGAACACGTAGAAATGGAAAAAATTTGCGGGCAATGGTGTTCAAAGATAAGAGATGTCTCTAAGCCATTTTAGTAACACCTGATGTATTGATGGTAACTAGTACAAACTTTTGCCGTCCGTGATTTACTTCATTTTCCAAAGACAGTCGAAAGAAATTGTGACATTAGCATTCTAAATTGCTTGGGATAAATAATTGTAGGCAACTCCACGATTGCGTGATAGAAAGCTAGTGTTGACAGAATTACCGGACCCCCTCTTGAAAGGAAATTTTTCTGAAGAAGAAATGCAAATAATGGCACACCTAGCTAGAGAATGCTTACAGTGGGACCCAGAGTCAAGACCTACTATGTCAGAAGTTGTTCAGATCCTTTCCACAATCGACCCTGACAAAACCAATAGGGGAAAGCTAGTGACTAGCTTTTTCATGGTAAATTGCTATATGGTCCTTTTCTTCTATTGGTTTATTTTGCACCTATATTAGTACAGGTGCCAGAAGCACGAGCTTCATCAGGTTTACATTGACCTGATGTTTCTATATTCCATGAGAAAAAAAAAATATCACTTATGTGGTTATTTTCAATGTTGTAAAAATACAGAATACACATGGCAACAGGAGGAGCGTAACAGGCACAAACACACCACGGGTGGATTCACTCGCAAGAAGAGAAATGCTGATCCAAGCAGCTTCTGCTGCTGTTACTTCTGAAAGATGGAGTAACCAAATGCAACTACAAACAAATCTGCAGTGCCCCCCTTCCCCTGTGACTTCTTCCTCTGCAAGGGAGGACCAAAATGACTTAGAGTTTGACCCCCGTCTTGCTTCCGATCTTCCCTCACAGTTTGTTGAGAGGTTGATCAAGCTGAGTTCGGATTCGCATATCTGGCATTCCCCGGAAGATGAGGCAGTTGACCTGACAGAACCCAGGCTTGAGACTTTTCCAGCCTAATTTCACTTGAGATATAAATCTTTTAATGGCTGTCGATTGATCAGGTGCTCTTTCGTACGATTGTTTTTGTCATTACAAAGATATTGGCCGTTATATTAAATGTCGATAAATTAAGATGGGTAGTGTAATGCATAGACATTTAGTATAGAGAAGTGATTTAGATTATCAGGACCTCTAGTTCAGATTGACTACCGTAGTGTACTGTTTCATAAATATTGGCTCAATTACAGAAAAGAAAATTATTACGAAACACCAGTGCTTCAAACAAGAATTTGTCCTTCTGATTCACTTTCACTTGAAGGGATCAAATATTTTTCACTTTCTCAACTTTTTCTACTGGTAGAGATATGCAGTTTTTGGTTCAGCAATAGGGGTGAATTTTCCCAAAAAATTTAAGCCAACCTGACTATACTGGATTGGAAATTCTTTCAATAATATTTACCAGTAAATTCACCCAATTGATCTAATCTTTCACATTAGTTTTATGTTTGGATGGTGTAAGAATAGCTAAAATAGCAAGCTATTCAAGAATAGCTGCTATTCAGAATAGCAATGTGCATCCAAACGACATTTTTGCTATTCGGAATAACGAGAATAGCTGCTATTCTCTATTCCTTGGAAATGTTGGAATAGCTACTATTCGAAAGTGTGAATAGAGAAAAATGTTTATTACCGTCAACACAGTTCCGAAATGATAAAATTGACACCACTTATTTTATTTCTAGGTCGTGACAATTCATTTGAGACCTCACTTGCCTATCTTTTATCTTAATAAGCACATTGTTAACACTATTATTTATCACTTACAGCTATTCGCTATTTCAAATGTACAATCCAAACAATATTTTTACTATTTCGAATAGCATCATTTTCACACTATTCTAAAAATCACTATTTTTTCACTATTTTTATATACTATTCTAAATAGTAGTTATTCTAGCTATTCTAGAGTGCATCCAAACGTACCGAACAGGTTAAGCGGATTATAATTTGATTGAAATCTCTAGAAAGTTTTTTTGTTTGTTGTTATTTTTAATATATTTAACAAATTAACAATTTTACAACTATAAAAAAGATAAATGCTAAATACAGAGCATAAAGATAGTTGAGCACTAACAAATGGATCGACTTAAAATGGTTATTTTTTTTAATTAGCTAAGATAACAATCTTAATGCAGCTTAATATTAATGACAAAATAACAACATATAACATTTATATTCAATCAAACAAAAATAGTTTGATAACATTGACTGAAAATTCAAAGGTCAACTTCTACATTATGTCTCTCAATTATCTTTCAAAGCTTAAATTTCAATCCTTTGCCTAAATAAACAATGCGTTGTCTTTCATTGATTTTCATATATGAATAATTTATTTTATTATGTTGAGTAATAATTAAAGGTATAAATAATTATGAAAAATATAGTATAATATTGAAAACGGCGGGGATCGAGTTAAGATGGATTTTTGAAGATCAAATTTATAATCTAACCTAAACTAAAAGGTTGGTCAAAGTTCAAATCCGTCATGGGACGGTACGTTTACAGCACGGAACGGCACGACACGTGTGATTGTTCTGTGTCATGACTCGTGTGTCGCATATCGTAACCATCTTTTAAAAATTTAACACGTCACAACACGTCACGCGAAAGATCCAGTCACGGCACGGCACGTGGTCACGTGAATCACGTGTAATTAGGACTGTTAAGTCTTGATCAAATAGTGAATCTTTAATAAACTAACCTAAATTATTAAAAAAAACAGTTAAATGTGAGAAACATGACCAGTTAGGCCGCTGAGTGAATATCCTCTGCAGTATCTTACCGTGTAAAATATTCTTAAACGAACCAAAATCACTGTAGAGACTCGCTCTGAAATTTGTGGCATAATATATCTTCTGAACTTCATTGGATCTAAATCCTTCGGTTTCTATTTAGGCCGCATTGCGCATATATATACATAGAGGTTGGCTAATATCAAATTAATCGTTCGTGAGGTCCCGTGCAACTAAGTTGTTTTTCAATTTTCAAAGTCCAAAAAGTTGATCCAAATGTTAGATTGTGATCACCATATTAAAATGTGCTTGGAGACTAAATTTTATATTTTTTCTATTATTTATTAAGCCACTTTGAAAATCACTGATCCAATAGTCCAGTCTCTACTAAAAATTCCCAAAAAATAATAATAAATAATAAAATGTAAAAAAAAAATTCAAAAATTTCCCAAAAAAATGCAAAAATTTTCAGTGTGGCTTAATAAATAATGAAAAAATTCCCAAAAAATGTAAAATTTGGTCTCCAGGCACATTTTAATATAGAGATCCAGCTTGGCAGTCTCTGCTAAGTTTTCAAAAAAAAAAATATATATATAGAGAGATTATATCTAACGGTTTGAATCGACTTTTTGGACTTTGAAAATTGAAAAACAATTTAGTTGCACGGAATCTCAGGAACAATTGATATTAGCCAACCCCTCTCTATATATATATTGAGAAAAAACAGTAGGCTGAATTCATTAAAAATAAAATGTTCTCTTACAAAGACTTTCTACTGAGCCCATTTATGCATTTACATAAACCCAAACAGCTTTATATGCATCCTTGCAGCCCTGCTTCATTTGTATCTGCATTCCCTTGTTTCTTCGCATCCAATTTTTCAGTGTGTGTGGTTGGTGCAACATTTTTCTGACATTTCCCACATCTCTCAATGTGTCCAAGAGCAGGAGGCAATTACTTAAAATTTCTGCTGATTGCCATGAAGGCAGTTCATTCACATTTTTTTCTTGCAAAACCTCTACCAGATTTTAAATCAGTGTAGATGACATAGTTTAAATAGCTCTCTTGTTGTCTTTGCCTCCTGATCTGTACAAGCACTTGGAATTAGAGTGGGAAAAATGGCACGGCGGAGCCGGTTTTGTCACAGAACGGCACGGCACATGTGACTTCTCCGTGCCGTGACTCAGGTGTCGCGTGCCGTGACCATCTTTTGAAAATTTGACACGGCACGGCACGTGGTCACGCGAGTCACGTGTAATTAGAACCGTTAAGTCTTGATCAAATAGTGAATCTTGAATAAACTAATCTAAATTATGAAAAAATAGTTAAATGTGATAAACGTAACTAGTTACGTTTGGACACAGCACGCGAATGGTCACAGCACGGGAGTCACGGCGTGACTCGCATGCCGTGACCACCCCTCCACATTTTAGTCACGGCACAGCACGTGTAACTGTTTACTTGGTTACGGCACAACACGCCACGGCACATTTTTTCCACTCTACTTCAAATACCTCGGTTGCCTCTGTATGGAATGGATCATGCGTCTCTGTGTATGTACCTCTCACCTCCACCATACTACCTTGTATATCATACATAACCAATGTTGTACCCGTTTTTTTTAATACCTCCCAGGATGCATCCACAATGATGTCCTGCTGGGACAGTTCAGGGTTGTGTTTGCTTTCAAATTGGCACCAGGTGGTTGTTGAGGCACCTTTGCTTCGGCTAGGATAGATTCTGGTATTAGCAATTTGGTTGAGAAAATCCTCTCATTTCGTTTTTTCCATAAGCACCAGAGGATATTGTAAAAACCTGTTATTTGATCCTTTGTTAGTGAAAGTCCATTGGCAGGTGGTCGATCTGTAACGGAACATTCGAGCCATACCAGGTGGCCCGCGAAATTGGACAATAAAAGAATAAGTGCATTAAGTATTTATTTTCTTGCACTTATTCTTCTATTCAGTGCCCTTGCTATTGGTACTTATTGGTAGCCCATCATGTATTGCTCTCCATAAAAACATCTTCACCCTCGGCATTACTCCTTTCCATTCGCACAATTTCTTCCACGCCTCTACTATATGTTGCGGATATGTTATCTGCACATAGGTTTCAGTGCGGAGTTTTTTGTACCATTTCTTGGTCGTGTACCACCCTATTTTTCTCTCAAGTACATACGCCACCTGCTCGCCCATAAGGTCCCTTATTTGAGTCGGGTCCTACTGTTTCGATCCTTTATCATAGAAGTCGGCCACAGTTATGCTATGTAGTCAAATGGATGTGATTCGGTTCCGTCTTAGATACACGCAACAGCTTTAATTTTTCTTTTTCTTTTTTAAGGTTAAACAATCAAACAAGTTGCCTGTTGAAAAATTTTCTTTTAATTGATTAAAAGCATTCGGAAGGTGTGTTTGACAAATTGGCTCAAAAACAGAGGAAAAACAAAACTTGTGATTCATTTGAAAAGTTGCCAACGGTAGTTCTTTTCTGTTTAATTCTTGACAAGCTCAGTATATACACGTACATGTTAATTGCATTATATTAATTAGTACTATAGTTTTATAATACAAAGCTCATTATATATCATTTACCAATTAACTCTAGTAATTGACCTATCAATTGACCTATTAATTGAAATCGATGCTGATCACAATAATCAAAAGTTTTGAGCAATCCAACAATTAAACAAGAAAAACAAACACTGAGATAGTGAGATGAGAATACGGTCCATACGGATGTATATAAATTTATTGATATATATATATATATATATATATATATAATCAAGGCGCTATTAATTGCATCTAGAAGCACACAAAGTAGAAGCACAAGAAACAAATTGAAATTGGAGCTATAATATTTGATTCTCCTCCTCACACTTTAGCAGTTCTCTCTTTTGAGACCAAGTTTTGAAGTGCTTTTAGGGTATCCTGAAAACACAAAACAAGAACAACAACAAAAAAAGTATTAGTATTTCTAAAGATTTGAGTATTCACTAAAATCAAAGTATAGGTACATTACTTTCCAGATCTTCTTAATTTAATCATGGTTTGTCTTTCTTTTTTCAGTTCAATTTGCTCCGAAATGCTCGAGCCAAACATTTTACACAATTATGTTTCTATTTGCCAATATGTTTTTTTTTTCTTATTTCGGTGTTGGGTCTATTTGATTTTCTATTTTTGCATTAATGTATGATTAAGAGATAGAGAGACAACAAGTTGCAGTTGTAAGTAGCGCTGATAGGGATGTTGAGATCAAGCTTGCACATGGATAGGAGCTTGCGTGCTTGCTCGGGATTGACACCGAACGAAGGACCAGCCTGCTCAAGGCACCGGCACAGTGAACGGCGCATGGCAGTCGTGGTTGCCATGCGCTTCAGCTCCTGTGCACTCTGGCAGCATCTTTGACCCGGCTGCGCTTGTCCTGCCCCTATCAGAAATGACCCGCATGGAATCAGAGAATTGACAGCATCACCACATGATACTTCAACCGCAGTAACCTGAAGTGTGAACGTCAGCATTAACAGCCCGGCTAAGTGAAGGTGCTTAATGCCTTTAACTGACATTGCTGGTAAATATAATTAAACTGTTTTGTTTTCTGGAAGTTTGTATCAGTGTGAGGTATTTGTACCAGAGAGGAGTCAATCAGGTTGGTGTGGTTTTAATGAGTTTGAACTGGTTTTGGTTATTTTGGGTTGTGTATTAATGTATTATAGATAGAGAGCACCACCGAAAGTGAGGATTAAATTGGTTCTATTTAATTTGCTTTCTAAATATGTACAGAAGAGAGGAGCACAGTTTGAGTTCTGGTTTTTTTGGTACTTAGCACTTTCTTTCCCAACAATTGATGGCATTATTTACTCCAGTACCTATATTGATAACAGTCTCCAATATGCCATGACTTCAGATCAAGAATAGCTAGAATAGTCAAATCAAATCAAGAATAGTTATTGTTTGTCTTATTGGAATAGACAAATCTCATATGTTTGGTTGCAATGAGAATAGACTATTTTTTAAAATAAGCTATTCGGTTTTTTGTTAGGTTAAAATAGCTAGAATAGGGAATCAAACTTTTTTGTCTTATTAGAACAAGCTATTCTCGCAAAAAGTTGGAACAGACTATTCTAATAAGACAAATGCCAATTTTGTTATTCTAGTTATTCTAATATTGCAACCAAATATATCAAACTCTTAGGAATAGCCTATTCTAGTAAGACAAAAAAATTGAATTCTCTATTCTAGCTATTCTAACCCAATCAAACACTGAATAGGCTATTCCGAATATCCTAATTCCAAAAATAGTCTATTCTCAGCCCAACCAAACATACCCTTAAATAAGTAAATCTCAATACTGATTGCTTGGGTGATGAGATGTTATGTTTTTTGGAATGCAAACAGTTTTGATTTCCTCGTATTTTCAGAAAATAAAGACCAAAAAATAGATTTTGATATATTAATTCAAAAAAAAAAAGATATATTATTTTGTTTTCCCTACCTTGTCCTTCAGATTTATCTCCCATGCACCTAATTTTATCTGGTGCTTGTGTCCCTTTGATGTCCAGCAAGCAGTGGCAGATTCTAGTATAATGAATTGATCCATATTTATTTTCAAAAAAATTGTTTTGATCATGCATGATTTTTTTTAACGGTTTAGAAAAAAAAAAAAATAGAGGGAATTTCATGTATACCCCTCAAAAACTTCAAAATTACGTATTTCCCCCTCTAAAGTTTAAAATTACATATTTCCCCTTCTAAACTTCAAAAACTCACAAATTTACCCATTTTATTATCTTTTATATTAAAACTCATTCTAAATTTATAAAAAACCCATTTTACCCTTTATTAAAAATATATAAATCTAATCACACTCAAATTATTTGAATTTGAAGGATTCCTCTACCGTCCGATCCATGCTCATTGCATTAAGATGTGTGCGAGTCGCTTCAATATTCGTGCTAATCTAACACGCACGAATCTTAAAGCAATTTCGATTAGCGCGTATCACATTAAGATTTGTGCATGTTGCTTCAATATGCGTGCACGTTGCTTCAATATGCGTGCATTTTTGCATCAAGATTCATGCTGATTTTGTGTGCACAAATCTAAAAGCAGTTCGGACGGTAGAGGAACCGTTCATATTCAAATTTGAGTATAATAAGATTTGTATACTTTTAATAAAGGGTAAAATGGGTATTTTATAAATTTAGAATGAGTTTTAATATAAAAGACAATAAAATGGGTAAATTTGTGAGTTTTTGAAGTTTGGAGGGGGAAATATGTAATTTCAAATTTTAGAGGGGGAAATACGTAAGTTTGAAGTTTTTGAGGGGTATACATGAAATTCCCCCAAAAAAATATTATGAATATTGTAAAATTGATCTCCAAACGCAGTATTAAAATTTTGTATGATTAATCTTCGTTCACGTTTAACCAATATAACTTGAAAGTATGACTTTGTTCCTGCCAACAAGCAACTTTTCTCGCCTTTCCTCTTATTTTTTATGAAGTTCGTTTGTTACTTTCTACGAAAAAAAAATTCATATTCATAATTAATGTTAAAATTATACAATTATTTTATAAATTCTAATATATATTAATATAAACACCACAAAATTGATTACAAATTTAATCACCAAACAAAACAAATTTTATAAACACTGATTGGTTCAAAGTTTAAATACCAAACAATTCATGTCTAAACACAGAATAATACAAGTTCAAAAACCCAAAAATTAAGCACCTGACGATTTAAATATAAGCAATCGACTATGCAAGTTCAAACATTGAATAATTTAATTTTGAATATTAGATGGTTAAAATGTAAACACATTGCACATTCAAGTATTAATATTTATCCTTGTACTTTCAAGTATTTATATAGGATTAACTGGTATAATGGTTATATTTTTTCAAGGATTATATTTTTTTCTAGAAGCAGATTACTTTTGTTTATAAAAAAATATAGATAGTTTATGCCATCATGCTTAGATTATTTTGAATAGAAAAAAATATGGATAGTTTATGTCATGGTGCTTAGGTTATTTTGAATAGAAAATGATAGATAGTTTATGATATTACTAGAGAAATTTTGAATAGCCATTTAGACCAATGTTGTAAAAACGACTGTATAGCCTAACTAATTGGTTGATTAGTTAGTTGTTCTGATCAAACCATCACGAATAGACTTGTGGAAGACTGTTTATGGATGAGACTGACTAATCGTCTAATTTGTCTGATTAATCGCCTGTTTTTTGTTTAAACAGCCCGATTAGTCTTCCATTTTCTATTTATACAATCAATTAGTAGGTCATTTTTATTATTATTTTTCCTCAGTTATTCGTTATATGCATACTTTGTCTTGTATTATTTGAATTTAGAAAAAATGATAATTTTATGAAACTTTATTAATTAATAAGTAAGCTAAGTTAAAATATGTTTATTTGACAAATTTGATAAGTTAATTTAATCATTTTTAATAAATTACGAGTACATGCATATAATTTTAATGAAAATGTAAAATTATCAATAAAATTATGATTAATCGCTTAACGATATCTCATTCGTCCAACGTGTTCCGGTGATCTTTTTTACCGAACACAACTTATATACCGATCAATTATTGACTTTCCAAAGAAATGAAGAACTGCCATTCAAACCATTCGTTAAGGAACTACCATTTCTTGGATCTAGATCCTGGTTTCAGCTGTTTCTGCTACTACACTTGCTAGTTACTACTGTCATTCAAACCATTCGTTTTGTTAAACGCAGCACGACCTTGATTCAATTCCTTGCATCCATTCTTCAATTTTAGCGAGGCATCGTACCACCTCAGGTGTTGCTGTTGATATTCCTTACTCCTTGATTGCTTAATCCATATTGCTCGTTGTACCAGAAAATACCGCTCATAATACCTTCACTTCACACCAGTTCAAGTGTCTTTGCAACCAGCCATGTAGGGGAGTTGAAGAAGATGAGAGAAAACTGATAAGGTAGTGGATAAAATACGAAATTATATGAATTTCATCAACTCTCCATTTATGCAAATAAAGAAGAAATGTCGATGTCGACATTTCATTCAACATCTGCTAAGTTCTAACTATTATTGTTATTCTTCAGTATTAACAGAACTAAACTCCATTCACTTCGTCCCTCTGTTTCCCCTCCATGATTCCCAAAGGCGACCATACCCTTTGACCACCTCCACCTCCCTCCCCCCCCCCCCCCCCCCCCACACACACACACACAAAAACTGTGTAGCAATAAATAACCGAAAAACCAGGGTAATTGCAAAGTATGACTAGTGCTGTTGTCTTTAAATGAACAATGGTGATGCCAAAGCAATACTCGTGTACAAATTCAGGAGCTGAACTTCACAGGGGCAGGGGGCAGGGAGGGCTACAGTCTAGCCCGCACCCACCCAAAATAGAAAGAAGAAAGATTTCAAACCTAATTAAATTTCCTTGTTTGAAGAATTATACTATATTTATACTACAAATTATCATTTCAACCTCCCAAAATTCAATGTGCTTTGGTTTAATTAAGAATTAAGATTATAATCCACCCACTATTATTATACATCCTCAAATGTGCCAGGTTGTGCAATAAATTATGATAGGAAAAAAAAAATCAGCTAATCATTCAAAACTCACTGTTTCTTTCATAATTCCAACTATGTAAAAGTAAATTCTTCAATCCTCAACAAACATTCATTCCTTAGATTTGAATCTGCAAAAATTGCTTTGACGAAACTCTCTACCTGCACATTGTTCAAGATTTAAAAAATGTTATCAGCCACGAGAACAAGTAAAAAAGAGAGAATCAAGAAAAGGACTTGGAAATCATCAATAAGAACAAAGATACAATTTCAAATTTTCCTGCTACAAATGATTCCTTCAAGACAAGTTATAACAAGTGAATTTCAATAGCAAACAGGAACCCACACCAGACTTCAAAGAGATTGTGGTCTTAGAAAAATATTCTATCCAATTCAGGATTGGCATATCTGGTTCCGACTTATAAATACTGTTTTGCCCAAGTACAGTAGCAGCATGAACTGGCAGTCACCATTGTAAGGTGCATGTTCATTATTTTTCCTGATATTTCTTTTCTTTCATTTTTTTTAATTATCAACTAAGGCTTATTGGGGCTGTGCATACAGGACATAAGCCAACTAATGCAGACAACAAAACAAATGACTCTGAAAATGTACCTCAGAGGATGTAAAGCCACACAGAAAAAGTTCACCGTTTTCCCATGCTGAAGTGATGGATTTCAGTGACATATCAAACAAGTCTACAAGTAGAAAAAATTTCAAATAAGTCCAAATCTTCATTAATAAAATGGTCAAGAATCACAAGCCAAGGATTGCAAGCACTTGTACCAGCTTCAACAAAAGCAAAAGTGAACATAAAACATCACTTGTTCAGACAATTGCTGCAAAATGTATTAAATTTTACTAAAATTTTGGTCCTGTAAATAATAACTGTCTGATGCATTAGTAATTGAAGCTGGTACAAGTTTTGGTCCTCACATAGAAAATAAGTATCTATTTGTCAATAAAGTACCCATTTGCTTTCTAAAGAGAAAAACATCGCATCTATTCATGCTAAAAGTTTTTAAAAAAAATATGTAATAATATATTATTGGACATCTGTTGGTCTAAAAAATCCTAAAGGATCAAAATCACAAAATTGGTTTATTATAAGGACCATACTGAATAATTCTAACCTCAAGATACAGGACTGCTTGTAACTTGGAAGGACCATACATGTATATATTTTTGAAGAAAGCAACAATGTCTTTAATTCAACTAGAACCGTCGCAACCTTCCTCCACACACACAAACATAAAAAAGATAAGGTACATTGAAGCATGAACCATATAATAATAGCACCGGTATATCTAGCACCAATTACGGTTCATTCATGATGCCAAGACTGGCAGCGGATGTTATGAGAACGCACCTGCTAATTTACGCAGCTTCCGTAGAGATGGCATCATCTCAGCAACTGCTGTGGTGAGAGATCCAAACAAAGAGGTCATGTTTTCAAGCGCCAAGTGAATCAAACTTTGTAACTGCAATTGCATGTGTAATATTTGATCATCACAAGCTTTCAATTCAAAACTATAGACCACACCTCCTATTCAGCAATTACTATTCTGATTCCAGATAGAGAAACAGAGACAAACCATAAAAAATTATCAAGTTAGCTGAAATACAGCTCACGATATTCCGCCTTATTAATAATAAATAATTATGATAAAGATCTGCTGATTTTGCAAGGTTTCATTGGTAGATATATAGAAAAAAGTATGATACTTCTTTTACACAGAAAATTCAAAAAAATAAAATAAAGACCTGCAAAAAAAGAAAATTCAAAACAAGAAAATAAAAACCTGCAATGTTTCTTCTGCAGCAATATCGTCCAGTGCAAGCATGTCAGCTGTGATTTTAGAGAACACAAAATCCAATATTGCATGCATACATCTCCTGTAGGTAGATGCAGCCATGCATGGTTCCCACATTATACGCACCTTCTCTAAGTTGAACACAATCTAAATAGAGAGAGCATCAGACATAAAGCAAACAGATCTGCTTCAAGACTATTTTGCAACGTAATTAGAATAACCAAGACACCTGCTCTATGCTGAACTTCGCCGATTCGTACGGTAGTGATAGGTGTGTGTTCTGAAAGCCGTCAGCACAATCTATAGCCTGTAATAAAATCAACTTGAATGTCATTTAATCTATTCAAGAACAGTCCCAAGTCTCCCAGGGGAACAAGCATACAACTAAGTTGTGCAAATGACGTAATATGTTATCACAAGAGGAGAAACTCAATTACTAATGCATCAGACAGACAAAAATATAGATTGGGCCTGGTTTATATAAGACCAGGATGCACTCTTGGATACTGAACTATATAAGAAGAGCACGCAACCACTAATGTCAGCATCATTTTAGTTGGACTTAAATCTCTAATGCACCTGAGTAGGGTTAGGTTTGTCAGGACTACAGGTGTTTTGATAGAAAGAGAAGGAATTCTAGATAGCAGATAACCAAAAGTTAAAAGGGAAAATACCTCTTTTAAGAAAGAAAGAACAAGTTGAATCTGCCTTTGCAATATGTCCTCTGAAATCTCATACAAATTTGAGGCCAGGTCAACAAAAGTGGCATGGTTTTGGAGGCCGCTTGGAAAATCTGCACGGTACTGAACCAAAGAATATAACATCAGTTAATTATTTTCTAAGTTCTCTCTCACTCATAGTTAGTTTGGGTTGTTCTAATTCAGTTAGGGCATTCACCGCCTCATTTTTGGGACTTTGTGTTTAGCTTCAGTTCATATTCTTGAAATTAAAGCACAACTAACATTTTCTTGGAAAAATATTAGTCTCCTTGTTTCTTATCTTGGGATTTACTTCAGCCAAATTTTGGCCAAGAAAAATTGAGAACTTAAAAATAATAAATAAAGAATGCACCTGAAAAGCAAGTCCAAGAACTTCCTGGGACAAATAGTACAAGTCGTTATGGACAATGATTGCCACTTGGGTGATGCTACTTAGCTGCTTCTCTAGCTTCAAGTGTACAAATAAAAGAGAAAAATTGTTGCGCTATATTAGGTGCCCCAATAAAATAACACTGCAGCTAATTTGCATTGCTGTTATTAATATTTCTTTTTAATACTGTACAACAAGTAGAATGTATTGTCAGTACCAACTGTTACCTTTTGCAGTAAATTTTATGGTAGTTTCTTATTAAAAAAATCAGCATTTAGTGGCATTTAAGGGCAGGGTAGTCATTTAACGGATTAACGTGCAAGTGAAATGAAGCAGAAGATAAATCATAATAGCAGTATTTTTTTTTTTGGAAAATCTATTTTTCTAGTTTCACGAAGTCCAACTTATAAATACCACATCTCAATACTACAAAGTCCAATTTAGATTTCTTCCATTATAATGCAGTAGACTAGTACTTAAAATACTACAAAGTCTCAAATCTCAATGAAAAATAGTTTTAGATGGTTAATACTACAAGACCTCAAATCAATGTAGCGAAGTAAGACTTAATAGTTCAGAACTACAAACATCAAAATCTGTTGTATATGTTTTTCAGAGAATTTTAATGCGGGGGGGTCCGATATTCATTTTGTCCAAGGAAATGTATCTTTGCTCTGCATACCTTAACTGGTACAATAGCCTTATACAAGTGTAAAACATCCCTGGAAGCATTGTAATATTCCTTTGCAACTCTTGCAGAAGACAAACAAGCATCCTGCACTGAAGTTTAAAAATTAAATATTGAGAACTCGAGAATTAAAAAAGAAGAACTCTCTGATTACAGCAAAGATATACTCTTTCTTGCAAATCAGCATACCCTTAGAGCCTCATGCACCAGGTTCATGATCTGGAAGGCAGATTTGGACACAAAACACCGGTCTTGTTGCAAAAGTATATCCACCACGTAATCAGATGTACCAGATTCCTGCCATACAATTCTGTACTATTAAATTTGACAGTAATAGATGGAAAGATGACATTCACACTAACCGAAGATAGCAGCAACAATTCTGTATTAATCAAGAACTCCAGCGTTCTCATAATTAAGCATACAATGACCTAATTCTAAAGTGCATCTGGAAGAGTCTAACCTAAAAAAAAAAATCCAATAAACCTGCTTAATCTGGACAAGGACTCGACTTCTTTATATATTTGTGAAAACCAGTGACCCTAAACACAGCCAAAAGGAACCAAGATCAACTACCCATTAACTACATAGCAATTCTGAGCTAACTGAAATGAACCCAAGCAACCACTAAGCAGACTGACCTGACCCAAAACCCAATTCGACCTGATAAAAGTAACCTGATCATGCCCAAATAAAAAATGCCTCAACCTCAACTTCAAATCAATTTCATCAGAATCTAACATAATACCCGAAAATGACAGACCAGAACCCATAATCTGACTAACCCAAACCCGAATCACAAGAACATACAATGTTCATAACAAAAATTAATCCAACAAAATTGAGATATGGTAGGGACCCAAGACCCAAAATTGACTGACACCTTGAAAGACCAAGACCAGAACCAAACCCAATCAGCTTCTTTGCAACATCTACAAATAAGCACAAGCTACCAAAAAAAAATGCTTTCGACATTTAACAAGTACACTGCTGAAACTGCTGCAGCAATGAATCTGAGAAACAATACAGTAAACTCACAGGAGGATCAGCATAGCTAAAGTCTTTGAGTATACTTCTAGCCTTAACCAAGAGTTCATTTCTCTTCTTAGAAGCAAAGTGTACTTCTACGTTATCTACATACTGGCTCAATTTTCGGTCTTTATTATCACCAGAGATGAAATGCATTTTTCTCAGAGCCTCCTCAAACTCAGCAGTGTTTCTCATAATATCTTGAAAATCAATCAGCTTTGATGGGACATCAGGAATAGCCTGAAAGAACAAGAATCTGGCTTATGCTTTCTTGAGGTGGCTTTTATATATCAATTAAACATGTAATGAACTTTAAACAAACCTTTGAAAGGAAATTAGTTATGATAAGGTCGGTTATTGTTGACCATGTCATTTTTGCAAAGCACTGCATCCAAGTACCTTTATTAAGGCAGATGGATTTGTTAATAAATTTCAAGATGTCGATGATCCTTGAATACAAAACGGAACCATCCTTGTAGCGCTACAAAAAGATTATCAAAAGAAGTGTTAGAATAGCTTTTTATCCTCAAAAGAAAACAAGAACTTATATGAAGATAGCTCACACATTAAAAGTTTATAAGATGAAGGCACTCACTGCCTGAAGATCAACCTTATTATGGGTTTGAGCTTTAAAAGTGAATCAAGGTATCAATCTTACAGCTTATTCAAGTCTAAACATAACACAAATTATCTCATAAGTTTGTTGTTAAGTTTTTAATTAACTTATACTTCAATAGGTCTAAACACTTAATAGTCTATCTATCCCACCATCTCCTTGCACAGAGAGAACCTTGTAAAATTAATGAATTGTTATTGGTGGAATCTTTCTTTCTGCTTTGCTAGATTTAATGGGAAGAGATTTTGGTCAGGCAAGCCAACATCAAACACAGATACCCTTGAGCTTAAAACAACCCTTTCTCATATATTTCGGTCTGATGATGTTCAATGCAAAAACGAGAGGCCCGTGTCCCAGCTGGCAATTGAAATTTAAACTGAAGTTGTTGCCCATTTTTGTTTCTTTGCACATTTCTTTTAGTTCCCTAGCCAAGCACAGATGACTAGGAGATTGTATAAAAATAATTACCTTAGTTTCAGATGAAACAACTTGCAGTATGGACTCCCCATTTTCAGTAGCATCCTCACTAACAACTTCAGTAACTGAAGTTGAGATGTTAGTTATCACCGGAGCAATAACATGCTTGATCATCAAATCAGCAACTTTGGCCATTCCATAGTCCAAGGCATCAAGAATCTGTCGAAAACATCAATAGAGTAATTATCTTAAGGGATCGAGTCACTTTGAAACATTTATTATATGAGATCAAAAAGGTACCAAAGCCACAAACCACATTTTACATGTTCTTTTAGATATACATACATTAATTATTAAATATTGTGCAATTTTCAGGTGCAATGTGATAATGCCTCAAATGTCATCAAATTCAGACAATTGAAAATTTCAAATAATTAAATATAAACTATAAATAAATCGCACTAAGTTTCATTTGCATCATATATGTATCATACAGATATGAACAAAATGATGGGTTTAAAATTCAAATTATTTATGGAAAGTTGTCAACAAAATTAACTGAAGTACGATACCAATATACACTAATGCTCACTGGAATACAAAATAGTGAAAGGAAGGCCAACTCTGTTGTATCCAAAATAAAGATAGGCAACTCCTTTCCTCGAAAGTTATGTCTTGCAAATAATAAAATTACAAATGGACCTTCTCTCAGAACTCCATGCAACAATAACCTCAAGTCTTTTACAACCTTTTCATTGACTATCAGATATTTTTGGGCATAATCATCCTATATCTGAGCTTGCTAAAAAAGCCAAAACATCAACGTTGGGGGGTGTAAAATGTGATATGCAATGCTTGGCTTTAGGTTTGCCACCCATGAACGGCAAGAGATTGTAAAGATCAGTTTCTTTTATAAAAATGGTAAGAAAGATTTATAGGGACCCTGAGAATGATTTTAAAACAAATTTCGGAGGAAGTTGACTTTACTCTGCACTTTCAAGAAAGCCATTTTCACAACTAGTACACTAAGAAATTTATGACGGAGAAACGGGCATAAGAGCAACAGATTTAGGTAGCATATTTAGATATACCAACTGTTATCAGAAAGGCCTCAGTACCTGGCTCAGCTGGCACAATAATATTCGTTTTCCTTTTTTTAATTTTCTTTTGAACAGGCAAAAAAAATCTAAAAAACAGCTGGCACGGTCTTGTCAATCAAACGCATATATTGCGTTTTCAGATGAAACAAAACGAAGCTAAGATAACTGCTATAAAGGAACTACAAATAAATAATGCCTAACTATGCAGAAAACCAATTAGGAAACCCAAATAAACAGACATGAAACCTATAATGTACATTTTAATCACTTAAACAGCTCAAATTATAACTGGTAAATGCATACACCTACACTCATACAATACAATATACACAACCATAAAACTAACCTCGAGAGCTTGTAAAGCAACAGAGAGTTCTACTTTACAGCCACGTGAACTAATTATTAACTTCCTTTTCTCCTCATTGTACTTAACACAATCCTCCACATTCTTCGCAAGAACACCTTGTAACTACACCAATTCAACATTTCAACTTAGAATTTAATAATTCACAATAAAAATGAAAATATCGCAAGAAGAATGGACATGAGAGAACAAATCAAATAACCGACCTCATCAAAGCACTCTCTCCACTCATTCCTGAGCATGTCAAAAACCAGAGGTTCGTCATCCCCTTTCTTATGAACAATGAACGTGCTTTTCAACTCGCACACAGTTTTGGCCGCCTCAACCACTCTCTCTGATCGGGTCCCCTCTCGCACAAACCGGATCCGATCAAGAAACCGCGAGATCTCAGTCACTATGCCAAGTGCCTCCTTTCTCTCCCGCAGCTCTCGCCTCGTGGCAACAATCTGATCAGCCAAGGCCCGGATCTCAAGGTCCAGAGGGCGGTCGGTGAGGAGCTGTAGCGCAGTAGAGAGGGAATCGGAAAGCGAGGAAGTGGCGGACGACGCGTCTGCGGCGCAAGAAAGAACGGAGGCGAGGTCATGGCGATGAGACAGGAGGTAAGAGCGCGCGCGTGCCTTGATACGGGATGAATGGATTTGAAGGCAGTCAATGAGGAGGTGAAGGTCAGGCGCCGAGAGAGGCGATGATGGGTCGAGATCACCAGCTGTAGAGAGGAGGTCACGCACGTCAAGGTTTGCGGTTCCCATGTCCATGGCGGGTTCAGGGATCAATCCGTTTGAGAATCATTCGCATGGGTTTTAGTTTTACACATCTGCCAAGTATCAGAGTACAGGGAGCGGAATCCTCTGGTCCCGAAAAAATTTGGGACCTGTCTGGTCCCAGTTAATCTGGGACGTCCGATTAAAATCCAATGGTTAAGATTAAAAACGCTCCTTAAACTAAAATAAAAAATAAAAAACACGCTGCCCCCTCTCTCTTTACTTGCCCGTCTCCTTCCCTGCCGCGCCTCCCTCTACCAACTTTCGCCTTCGATCTGTTCGAGCAAGTGCAACAATCCGCTGCTCTCTGAGCCTCTCGAGGGCTTCAGTGGCGCTGTCTCCTTCCTCGTTTACCTCGAGTGCTTGCAGCAAGGGGCGGTGCTTGTCAAGTTCGTTCCTCTCCAGTGCCTCAGCTGAACTTTCCTCCTCCTTCTCTGGTAGGCTTAATCCCTCCTTCAGTGGCGCTGTCTCCTCCTTCTCTGAAGTAGCGCAAGCTAACAATTTAATTTTGTAATTGAAGTAGTCCAATACTTTGTGGGCTGTTGGTAGTGATAGGGTTCTCAGAATAGTTCAAATTTAGAATGACTATACTATCTTTTAGTACTTTCTCCATTGAAGGCGAAAGTTGGTAGAGGGAGGCGCGGCAGGGAAGGAGACGGGCAAGTAAAGAGAGAGGGGGCAGCGTTTTTTTTTTTTTTTTTTTTTAGTTTTAGAAGCGTTTTTAATCCTAACCATTGGATTTTAATCGGACGTCCCAGATTGACTGGGACCAGACAGGTCCCAAATTTTTCGGGACCAGAGGATTCCGCTCCCAGAGTACAGACAGAGCAAGACGATGAAGTATTTTGGGCTCTTGTTAGACATTTCCTGCAATAACTAAGCCCAATATGAGAATTCTAATTGGGCTGATCCAGTTGGGACAACCGGCTTGCCTTTATTTGGGCTCTAGTTAGAGATTTTCTGCAGTAACTAAGCCCAATCTTTTATTAATTTCGTAGAGCTGCCGACAGCCCGACACACTCTCTCTTTTGTCTTCTTCTTCTTCTTCTTTTTTTTTTTTTTTTTTTTCAGAAAATCAATCTCTCTTTTATGGATTCACGTCTGCTGCGATGCAAAGCTGACAAACAGTGTTCCTAAAATTTATGTTTTTCCAAATGCAGCCGTTCAATGTTTTCTCTGCACGTATCTCGAAATAACTTATTTTTCTGTACACGAATCTCAAAAAAAATTCAACAATTGAATTTGAAAAAACAGATATTTTAGAAACACTGTTCACAGCGGAAAATTGCAGCATATTCAAATCCCTCTTTTATCATCATCCTATTCACTTTTTCAACGGAATCATGTGCAGTTTGATGCTAAGACTATTGTTTGCTTGGTTCAGAAAAGAGCAGGCTCATGTGCATTCAACCATTCAAGGGGGGTTCGGATCCCCTAGAGTGACTCAATTTTTGGGTTGTGGATCGAGACTGTCTGATTCGAATCCGTCGCTCGGAATCGTTTCGGGATTCGAATTCGTTCTCGAAATGCGTACTCAACAGATCTGAATGAATTGTCTCGGATTCAAATCATACAGTTTCTGTTTAAAACCCAAAAATTGAGTTACTTCACTGGAAGGGTGGACAGCTACCATGTCCTGGATTTTTAAAAACAAGAATATTGAATTTTAAGATTTTACTCCATCCTAAAAAAAAAAAAACTGTCCTTCTCTGATATCACGACCCATTCAATTTCATTTTTTTTCATGTGCAACTCATTCTCAACTTCTTTTTATATTGTTGTCTGCTCTATCAATGCAAAACCAAAAAAAAAACATTGCTCCCTCTGTCAACGCAAACAAAAGAAAAAAGAAAAACAACTCCGCTTTGTTTAGAAAAAAAAAAACGACGTAGAGAGACTGAATTGTCTCTGCTGCTTGTCTGAGTCTACGTAGAAAGGCAGAGCGACTCCGCTTCGTCACTACTCACCTCCTCCACTGATCACTGCAGTTGTTTGCATCCTCTTTTAATTAGCTAGTAAGTTTGAATCTAATATGTTATTTTGTTGATCTACCTTGAACAAAAATCTTATATATGTTCCTCTTGACTTCATAAGAGAAAAATCGGAGAGGAACATAAGGGGGGAGAGAAATAGAATGAAGTTGTTGTACAAATTTTGAATTGATTGATTCCTAAATAGATAAATATTATGTCTTGTTTGATAGTGTATACCATGTATAACATCATCTCATATTTGACTGTATAAAAATCATTTTTTATGTTGCTCATTTATTGAATGGCAAAATTTATGTGCACGTTAATTTATGAATTTTGCAAGAGTATTTTCATCTTTGATGTTATTATAGTTTTTTATTTATTTTTTTGAAAGCCTTGTCAGAGGCTGACAATGTTATTGTAGTTTATAACACAAGGTACGAGGTAACAGTTTCTATTTTGATTTCAGAGATATGGAAGAGTTTCTAATTTAGAAACTATGCAGAAAAATTTATTATTAAGAAACTGTTCATAAACTCTATGCTAACTAAATAATTTTCTCAAATTTTTTTTTTAATTTATTACTGACGTGATTTAATATAAACTCTAAAATTAATTAAAGGAAAGTGAAAGTTTAGAAACTTTAGAGATTTTAGTTTCTAAAATATAGTTAACAAGCTCATTTGAGTTGCTCTGATGAAAATGTTCTAAAAATATTGTAACCATTTCATATTAATTAATGGTTCGACAAAGTAGATTGTTTGTATGGCTAAAAAAATATTTGCTAAAGTGAAGTGTGTTTCTTTTTCCAAAGTATTAAAAGTTTAAAACACATGAATTGAGTTTGCAACACTCATAAAGAACCAACACACTGACTTTTGAATTTTTTTTTCATCGAAATATTAGCTAATGATTTTGTTTTGTTAATTCGAACAAGGCAATGTTGAAAATGTGTCCAATCTTAAATTAGAATTTTTATTGTCGCAATGTTTTAATTATCCCATGAATTTTTGTAATAATTAGTTGAATGAACGGAATTGGAAACACATGATTTTCCGATTCTAATAACATCATATAATAATAATAATAATAATATAATTTCTATATTTTTTTCTTAAAAAAAAATAAACGGTACAATTAGTACCATAGAGGCATAGAGTCTACAAAATATCTCAGAAAATCAATAGAAGGGTGGAAAAAGAGCAAAGACGTGAAGAGGAAAATGGTCGAAAGAAGTTTCTAGATGGAAAACGCGTACCTTTTGTGTACAGTGTTCGCAATACAACCCAACGGCAACAACACACGACACGACACGACACATCCATATCTCCTGCCCCTTTCGCGTATAGTCATGTTCTCAATACAAACAAACCAACACCGCTCACACATCAAGCATGACGCATTCCTCCAAAATCCAAAGTCATCTGTTCATATTTCATACACGGAAGCTCTGAGCGCTACGCTCCTGAACCCGTATCCTCTGTATTAACTCAAAAATAGAATCTTTCGAGTTAATCGATCCGACCGTCTGTTTTAAACACAGGAGTCTTTAATATTAGTGCAGATCTAGTTTACACGATTCTTAAAGTAGATCGGATGGTTGAAATGTATTAACTCAAAAGATTCTTTTTGAGTTGATGCAGAGGATACGCGTTCCAGACTCCTTTGCCTAAGGAACTCCAAACCAGGCAATCTACGGTCCACTTGTAATCCGGAACAATATCCTCTCAGGTACCGTAGAAAAGATTGTTTTAACTTTGCGGTTTGAGAATTTTTCTCAGACTAGCGCAGGAGGCAGTTTTATTGTGCTTTGAGATTCGTGTCGTGTTAAAAAGAACGGTCCAGGTCCACTAATTGTAAAAGACTCCCTTTTCAGGTACCTGAGAGGATGTGAATTCCTTGTGATCCTCGTGCGTCTGCCCCTCCCACAAAATTGATCGGCCACGCTTCACAAATGACAAGTCCAGTCCAGTAGCTACTAACTGCTAACCAGTGGCTGGAAGCATAGCGGACCATAGTGCCGTAGTTTCATGTCGCTTCCTCTGGAATTTTCTAGGATCCTTCTAGAAACGTCAAGTTATAAGTTTGGGAATTGGGTGAACTGAACCAGAAACCCCTGATTTCAGCAGTCAAAAGGAAACCATGTCCTCTCTCAACTCCCTCTCCCTGAGACTGCCCACTTCTCCTCTGACCACTGGGGCCCACCGTCACCGTCACCGATCATCCCTGATCTCTTCATTCTCTACCTCTCAGCCTCCGTCCTTCCCATCCTTGACTGTCCAATTCAAGCGCTCAACTCCACTGTTCATCCCCTTCGCGACGACAGATGATGACGAATGGGGGAAGGAACCAACTACAGGCGGCGGTGACGTGGCCGTGGCGGAGTCGGAGGAGGCGGCAGTGGTGACGGCGACTGATGAGCTGAAGAATAAATTGAAGGAGCTGCTGTACGGGACTGATAGGGGCCTGAATGCATCGAGCGAGACAAGAGCTGAGATAGTGGAGCTGATCACTCAGCTCGAAGCAAAGAATCCGACCCCTGCACCTACTGAGGCTCTCCCCCTCCTCAACGGGAAATGGATCCTTGCGTAAGTGCATAACCTTTCCTTTTTGTTTTTCCTCTTTAAGAGTAAGAGGAATTGCTGAATCGGGGAGACCTCTGTCCATGGAGGGCAAACAAGTAGATTTCTGTTTGGAACTCAGATATTAGAGAGTAGCTGAATCCGAAGGAACAAACTTGTTGTTTGCCCCTTAGTTTATTGCTTCCAGAATAACCTATATATCAATCAGTAAGGACAGTCATCAAACATTCAAATTATGGCTAGTAGAACTTGAGTTCTTAAAAGCTCATCGAGTTTTTCCGATGACCTTAAACTCGAAATCTAATAAATTTATTTCAAACAACTATCCAAACCTTTGAAATCAATCTACTTTACGAGTGATGCATTTACATGCAAAATTTATAAATCTTTGAATTAGTTTATTATGAAGTTCAATGGTCAAAAAACAATGAAACACGAATGTATTAAAATTAATTTATAAACCTTTTTTGATAACTTGACTTTATACTAAATTAATTAAAAAAATTATAAATTTTGCATTAAACGTATTGCTTGTGAAGTATATCGGTTTCAACTGTTTGGATTCGTCATTTGAAATCTAATAGGTTTTGGAGTTAAGCTCACAAGAGCTTGGTGAGCTCAAGAACGCTCTAGTTTTACTCAATTATGGTTCAACACTGGATTTCAGTTATTCTTGGTTTACGGTAAAATTTATTGGGCCCAATAGAACTAGTACCGTGCTTTTTGTGCAATTTGTATCAAAGTTAGCATGTTGAAACTTTTGCTTCAACTTCAATCACGCTCTAACTTTATTATGCCTCGACATAAAGTATCAAAACACCACAATCAGGCTCACAAAAGGGATCCAAATTGTCCAAATTGCACTTAGGTCCCTGCAAGATTTCTTATTAAAAATATTTAAATCAATATTTGCAGGTATACATCATTCTCGCAGCTATTAACATTATTTGGGTCGAGGAGGCTCCCCCAATTGGTGAAGGTGGAAGAGATTTCACAAACTATCGATTCGGAGGCATTCACGGTTCAAAACTCGGTATCATTTGCTGGACCACTTGCCACAACCTCGGTCACAACCAATGCCAAGTTTGAAATTCGAAGCCCTAAACGAGTTCAGGTACTGCTTCCTCATTAAGTACCCAATACATAAAGTACCAGCCACAGACAGTATGTATGACGATGGTACAGTGCTGACAGGGTTTTTAACTTCTATAAGAAGGGGTAGGCTATATTATTTTATTCTAGAGGTAGTAGATAAATCTTTATCTTGGCCAATTAGTAGACAATTGTGCTTAATAGTTATTGGGGTACTTTCAGTACTGCAACTGGACAATTTGGGGATATCTGATGTTGGAATTCACGGGTTAAGTTGAATGCAATTAAACAGATTTGAGGGTTTCAGGAATAGGTCTGGGAACTATATCCATAACAACGATATTCTTAAGAGTTTTATGCTGCAATATTTTCTTAAATCAAATTGGCTAACTTAAGTAGTATATACAACTCGGTACTACATGAATCTACTGTTGCACTTTTTTAAAATTTTCAAACTAAGTTGTCGTTCGAATTTTTTTTCAGATCAAGTTTGAAGAGGGTATTGTCGGCACCCCTCAGCTGACAGACTCTATTGTACTTCCTGAAAAATTCGAGTTCTTGGGACAAAACATCGACCTCTCCCCCTTCAAGGGAATATTCACCTCAATCCAGGACGCTGCCTCATCTGTTGCCAGGACTATTTCAGGACAACCGCCATTGAAAATCCCAATCAACAACAACAACGCACAGTCGTGGCTGCTAACCACATACCTTGATGAGGAATTGCGGATCTCGAGAGGAGATGGTGGCAGTATATTTGTGCTCATTAAGGAAGGTAGCTCTCTTTTATGTTAAAACTGTATCCTGACTATGTTAATTGTTTTTATGTGTGCAAATATGTGTCCGCACTATTAGAATAAATTTGTGTCTACTGATTATAATAACTCCTCTGTGTATATATATTTTATGATGCACTATATTTGTCACGGATTCATGAACTAGTCTGGCAATAAAGAGTGACTATATTTTATACTTGTTTCTTTTTGGATATGTATGTATGTTTCAATATGATTGATAACCAAATATCGCAAAGTACGTAGGAGCTCAGGCGCCTCTGCTTCTGGTAATATTTAGATGGCACTGTTATTATGTCGTCCAATCTTCATCTCATTTAATTTACTCCTTGAGTTTTAACCAAATAATTTGGACAACTTTAGATCATCTGATTTGCATTGAGATTCGTGCAAACATATTTCAAATTTAATAAATTTAAATGGTAGTGGAAATTTAAACCGTCTGCATAAATTTAAATTTCTGACACTGGTCTATGAAGTATGAACTATGAGAATCATCATCATTTTATTTCATAAAGAAGATAATCTGTAAGAAAAATTAATGATTAAAATTAGAAAAACAATATAATGAATGTCATTTTTTTTTAACTTGGAAGAACTTCAATCTTTCGGAAGCATCTTCTTCAACTTGTTGGAAGATAAACTCTTTTTTTTAATCTTCCACTGTATTTCATTTTAATCGACAATTTTCTTTCAAAGAGTTCCTTCCTTCGCTTTATTCCAAAAAATTCGGACACCAAATGGGAAAAATTTTTATCACTAGAAATTATAAAATTAAAATATACAAAAATAAAAATAGTACATGTATTGCAACAAATATAGTAAGATCTGAGTCACTTGCTCCGATCCATAATTTTATATTTTTTTATTAATTATATTGAATTCTGTAAGAAAGACGTCATATTTGATCAAGTTTTAATAAAAAAATAATAAAATTATGAATTGGAGTCATTGACTCTGATTCATAAATGAATGGATCGTTGTCGCTGGCTCCGATTTTACTATATTTGTTGCAATATAAGTACTTTTTTTGTTTTTGTATATTTGAATTTTATAATTTCTATTGATAAATTTTTTTCCCAAATGGCCCTGATCTTACTATAATTCCATGATTACTTCGAAATTAAAGTTATTTTTACAAATTTTTGTATATATATGAGTATACTTTGAAATATATTTGTGAGAGAATTAAATAATCACGACAAGAAGGTAGATCACATTTATTGAATCTGGACGGCTTGATGCCTTGATGGTACTTGGAACTCATGGAGCTCTGCACAAGGCATGGCTCTTTTGCTTCTGGGCCTCTTTAGCTATAAATGCAGTCCCCCTCCAAGCGAGAACACTAAACACACAACCCCATTCTCCGGATGCCTATTCTCTCTAGTACCCACACTGGGAACCACTTCTTCACACAGTGTTGTTGTAAAAAATGGTCGCTTAGACTGATTAATTGGTTCATTAGTTGTTGGTGACGATCAAACTGTTACAGATTTTTCTGACTAATCAACCAATTATTTCCGATTATGATTGATTATTTTTGAATAATCACTTGACGGTATCCTATCTGTCCGACGAACGCATACCGTTATTTACAACACTACTTTACGGCTTCATTAACTAAAAAATGGTGCCTATTCTGGTTAGCGCAGGGCCAGTATTATTTGTGCTTTGAGATTCGTGCAAAGTTAGAAGAACGGTCTGGATCATCTCACTCTACACAATAGTGTCTATGTAGTAATACAGAGGATACGAATTCCCCATCGCCCCTAATAATATTTCTTTTATGATATATGTCTATTTTATATTAAAATTATTATTCAATTTTTAAAAATAAGATCGCAGATGAGTGCTTCATTATTCAGATAAAATGTGTATAATATTTGTGTTTGTTTGAAATTTAATTAGCCATGTAACAAAAAAATATTCAAGTTCTATTGTTAAACAAATTTAAATTCTCCCATGACATACTGAATATCTTTCAAGTCAATTTAAATTTCACACACGTGCTATTTAAGAAACGAACGACACTTTTACAATTTTAATTTTCAATTTGAACATTTATTTCAATATAATAAATGAATGTACTAAAAATTAAATTAATGTCAGGACTACAAGCAGTTGCCCTATCTTGTGCTACAGTAGATTCACCCCGGACTACATGTCTACCCCGTAAATAAAGTGATCAATCAAAATATTTATTGAAAAATGTTGAATTATAAAATAATATAATCTGTATCAGTAAATTTTTTGTTCATAACGGCACCTAGGGAGAGTGAATATGATGTCTTAAACAGTGTTGTAAATAACGGTATGCGCTCATCCGACAGACAGGGCACCACCAAGTGATTAATCAGTATGTGGCTTATTGATCGAAATTATGTGGATGATTAATCGTTTTTATTAAAAGTATGTGTATATATTCATAATTTATTAAAAATAATTAATTTAACTCATCAAATTTATCAAATAAACTTAATTTAACTTGGTTCTATTATTATAACATGACACTACGCTTGTTTCTTCTTAATAATAACACATAAGCGCTTTATATGAGCAAGTAACACATTTATTTAATGAAAAGTAAATTAAAGAATTAATCTTTTTCAAATACTAATAACATATTATTTGAAATAAATGAAACATTCCAACATAAAATCACTAAATTTAGTTTATGATAACAACTTAATTTCATATATATATGAACATGTCACACTAATTGAAAAAATTACATCAGTAAGCAAGAAAAATATATTGTATATAAATAATAAAAGAATTAATCAATTTAAAAGTAAGTAAGAAGAAAAAACAAATATAAAAAATATTGAATGTATATCCAAGTACAAATAAAACTACAATATAGAATTTATAAAACTTATTATCACGCACTATCACAGAAAAAAAAAATGTGGAAATAAATATTTTACTGGAATAAATAACAATAAACGAGAATAAACAGACAATTAAACGGGAAAACGGCCGATTAATCGTTGTCGTCCGCAAACATGCATCCGTTAAATGTATTCGTAACGGTTTGGCCGCCGTTAACGATTAAACGGCCGTTAAGCTCGTTTTTTACAACACTGGTCTTAGATACATCTTTCGCACAATACTTAAACTAACAACAAATCGCAATCAATCAATCAATCAACGAAATGTAAATAGATAAGGGTAAGAAAGATTGACACATGGGATGATAACGGCGCTTGGCTTAAAATGCCTACGTCTCCGGATAGCACAAACTTCGTCAGTGCGTCTTTCCTATTACCCAAAAAGAAAGGATACAACTCGTGATCCGTGAGCCCAACACACGTGGGAAGTCACATCCTAACTCGTGTACAAGGTGAGCCTAGAAGCTCGAGTTAGAGAGTTCTAACTAAGATGATCGCGACACAACTATGGTTATATGTGAGCACAAATGCTCGAACCGGTGAGCCCTTAATGCCTTACAAGCGAGGAGTCGCACAGCTATTCGAAGAGAGCACTTAAATATATTTCCACACTATAGAGCAACGAACCAAGCAGTCTAACTAATTTTAAGACTAGGTTAGTCAATTGGATTTGAGATTATCAAAGAAGTGTTAAAGTTTAAATTTTCAAGAACACATAATTAGTGCTTTTTGAATTTGGGAGGCAGCTGGCTTAAACTCTGAAGTGAGGTATTAACTCTATTTATAGAGAGAACTTTAGATCTAGATATTTGAACCGATCCATTCAAACGGCAAAGTTCTGATCGAACGGATATTACAAAATATTGAAATTAGGGTTTTCGTCCTTTTCAATTATGAACTAATCGTTCAGAACATTTCTACCCGTTATGAATGGATAGTATACTTCATCCCAATTCTGTATTACATGAATAACGTTCATACGATTGGCAACCGTTCCGAACAAAACAATCGGCGAGGTTGTGAAAAATCCTCTGACTGATACAAAACTCTTACGTTCGAACGGTTGCTATCTGGAATTTAATTATTCCAAAACAAGACGAATCCAAAACCGAATATCTCTGCATACAGCCTACTCTCTCTAAGATTGGACCTATCACAATCCACGGGTTAACCTACTCTCTTCAAGATAGGACCTATCACAATCCACGGATTAACCAGTTAAGAGAGACCTAGCCTGGACCCGTTTTTCTGAGTAATAGAGAAGATAGAAGCTCCAAACAAGCATGGGTCCAAGTCCATAGGTGCGTCGTGCCTCTACCAGTACCCTGTACCCCGCTTAGGCCCCAAGTTATTGTTTCTATTTTACCCAGCTAGATTCTGAAATCCATAGATGGGTCCCTTGGTTCCCAAAATCCCAGTTGCGAGCCATCTGTAGATAAAAAAGGGGATTGTAAAGACGATATTGACAGTTGCAAATGTTGTGCGCCAACCGCCGGTCACATGAATAATCACATTTATTAGCTATGAGCCTATGACAACTTTAATAAAACTTATCATCAACCTTTATTAATAAATAAAAAAAGAAAATACTACACTTGTTTTCGTCAGTTAGAATTAGAAACACATCTAAGCCATTAATTTTTAGATCAATGGATCAAATCTGATTTGATTTTTGACTACAGAAAAATCAGAAATAAAACCAAATGGCCACTGGCACTGACATGAATGCATGCAGCAGAACAATTCTCCCAGCTTATGATGAAATACAGTCCCACCTGGCCCAGAGAAATAATAATTATCACTGGCAAAACTATGAGCACAGTTGGTATAAATTATTAGCATAAGAAAAGCGCCTATAAGGACCCCCGTAAACTTAATAACATCAGTAACTTTCACAGTTTACTGTGCAGTCACTGACAAATGGACCACCCAAACTTACAAGCATCAAATCAGACTTCCTAGTTCCTTCAAATGAACTAATGAAGCATTGTGGGATCGTCACCTTAATTTTAATTACACATGTAAGACAGAATCAGAACTGTCAATTTATATCCTCAGAAAAAAAATATACTTACTTTTAACAGCCCAAATTACTAAATCACCAGCACAGTAAAAGGTAGTTGGATCAGCCAAAAATAATTATACTGGTTACAGTTTGGCTATGCCTATTTTGGCAGGCACCAACCGTGAGGAGGATAAATTAGAGAGTGCTGAGACACGAACTAACGAGTCAAAGACTTACAATCTGTCAAAATCAGCAAGTAAATACAATTAAATATTTTGGCCAAACATAAATAGCGACCTCACAAGCAAAATAGTGGACAAGGCTCACATGAGCTCCGCCATGACTACGCCCCGCAACGACATGTGCATGGGGATATAGACTGTTTTTCTTTTTAATACAAATAATAATTAATAAACTCAACAAACGATCCAAAACACTGAATCAAATATTTGCTTCCCAAGCAAACCCCAAACAGACACTCTGAAATAAGACATAAAAAAAAAATTAACATTATACAAGGATACTTCCTAAAACTCGGCATCCATGCTTCTCTTTTGTCACGGTACCTTAACTCGTACCGTCTTTATCCTGTACTGGTAGTAGATGTTGCTTCTTGCCACTGGAATCTAAATTATCCTTTGTTTACAAACAATTTTTCTCCTGGCTTAATAATTACCATCAAAACCTGATGTAATAATCTACAAACACAAAATTTTAAATGGTTACTTGATATTTTTCATTTATGAAATGAAAAGCAAGAGTTTTTAGACTTGATATAGGATTTTTACCCCTTAGAAATTCAGATCAGTTCCGGCCAAGCAAGAACAAGTTCTTAAGCCGGCTACCAGAAAGTCTCTGCAAAGCCTTCTTAGCACCGGCCACCTCTGACTCTGCCAACTGTTGTAAAAACTGGCTAGCTCCAGTCTCCATCAATCTCTTTCTAGCCCCATTGCCTCCAATGCTAGTTAGAGCAAGCACCACTGCCACCACAGGCCGTTTTGATATTTGATCATTGCATGGGTCAAGCATCTTAACAAGTCTGGTTAAACTCTTCTCATCCTTAACAAGTTCCTTACGATTTGACTTGACATCTAGAAGCGAGACGAGCGCCCGTGAAGCTGTTTCTTGCATAACCACCGGCTTGGAAACCTCCAGCATCTTCACAAGAGGCGACATGCAAGGAACCATTGCCTTTTTAATGTCATCACTAGGAGAGAGAACCGCAACTAGCGAAGTCGCTATTTGTTGGCAAGAGAAGTTATTAATACTGCCACAGGAGATGAATTCTGTCAGGCGTGAAAAGAACAAAGGAGAAGCGGAGAGGGACTTGGCAGCAGAAGGGAGGACCGAGAGGGCATGGATTGCGCGCAAGGCATTCTCTTGTAGCTCTTGATCAGAGGCCGAATAGAGCAACTGGAGCAGACGTGACAATCCGGATTCATGAATAATGGCAACACACATTTCATCACCTCCAGCAGAAGCAAGGGACCAGAGGCAGAGAGCAGAACTTTTCTGAGCATCCATGCTATCAGATGTTAAAAGACGAATAAGAACAGGAATACCTCCTTCCTCAAAAATGGCAATGCGAACATCTTCTAGAGAAGCTACATTTTTCAAGGAAGAAACAACCAGGGATTGGAGGGAGCTGGGAGATCCGGATCCAGACCGACATGCATTTATGAGCACAGTTATGCCACCATAAGCAGAGATCGCCCATGCACGTGACGGATCGACAGTGATGGCCTCGACAGCAGCAGCAGCACGGTGACGCGCAGTGATAGAGCCGGACTCAATAAGGCGTAAGAGAGGCCCGAGGCCACCTTCATTGAAAACTGCATGGCAGGAGGAGGCTGAGGAAGTGGTAAGGAGGGAAACCACCGAGGCAGCACGATCAATTAAGTGGGAATGGGTGGAAAGGTCAAGGAGGCGAAGAAGCACCGTGACGTCCCCTTCTGTAGTGACAACTGGAGAAAGTTTGGCTGGATCGGACTGGAGAATATCAAGGAGGGAGTCTAGCGCCTTCAATTTGATGTCGAGGTTGCCGATCTGAAGGCGCGCAAAGGCGTCACGGATGAAGAGCGCAATGTCAGCTTTGGAAGCAGCGGGACCTGGAACAGGCAGCACAATGGCGTGAGGTGAGTCTTGCTGGTGGGAAAGTAGGCCAGATTTGAGAAGCAAGGAGAGGTCTTGGAGGTGGAGAGTGAGGGAAGAGGTAGCAATGTCAAGATCGCTTTGTAACAAAAGGCGGCCAGAGGGGAGAGAAGGGTCGAGACAGCGAGAAGAGAGAGTATGAAGTTTTTGAAGAGTGGAGTGAAGAGAAAACACAAGGTCTATGAAAAGAGGGTTAGAGAGGGAGTTTCGTGCGAGAGAAGCTTCAGAGAGGCTGGTTTGAAGAAGGACAAGCTTAGAATGGAGGAGGCGCCAGCGACTGACAAGGGCTTTGACGGAGGTGGCGGCGGCGAGGAGGAGAGGGAGGAGGTGTACGAGGATTACGTCTAGGGTTTCGCCTGAGGAAGAAGATTGGGGAGTCATTGAGTGGAGAGTGGGTTGGCGGGCAGGAAAGGGTGGAGGGAGCACATGGAGGGAAGGAGGGAGAGAGAGAGAGAGAGGAAAAAAGGAGGAAAAGTGATAAAGGATGGATGTGAGAGATCAGGGGTAATGGACGGTGAGGATCGCTTACGATGAAAGAAAGAAACGCTACGAGTGGGACTACTACGGTTTCTGACAGACTGACACTAGTTTTTCACCCCTAGTCGGGGCGACTGCAGACTTGAGAGTAGTCCGATGGGTATCGGACCTACTTTGGCTCGACGGATTAAATCACCGTTCAAAATTCTTTAAGATTCGTGCGAATGCTTTAAATTGCGTGCGCGTATGCTTTAATTTTCGTGCTCACGTATGTTAAGATGGATCGGACTATTATGGATCTCGTTGAATCTAAAAGTAGGTCCCGTGGCCATCGGACCCACTCCGTTCTCTGTCAGGGGGCATATTAGAATTCGCATCCTCTGAGATATCTCAAACTTTGCGTGACTTTTTGGAATATATCAATCGTTCAAATACATTCTGCACGAATCTCAAAGCTAAAATAATACTGGCCCCCTACGGTTCACCGGACACGTCGGTCACGCAAAAATTGAGATATCTCAGAGGATACGCACCCGGCATAATACGGGTCGGACAAGGTTTTGTTTTCTTCTCCAGTTCAATTGTCAGATACTTAGATTAGATGTGAATGTGATGGTTCATAGCTCCTTTGACTACTGTTAATAACGATCTTAGATGGACGGTTTAGATACACGGACTGGAGATGGACGGTTAAGTCCGATTCAAGATATCTGGGATCATCTGTGGATCACAGAGCTTGATTCTTTTCTGATCAGATAGAATGGATACAAACTAAAAAAAAAAACACCTGGATCTTTATCATTGAGTCCGATTCGTAATATTTGAATCTGATTTAATAAATCTGATATTTCTATATTTATTGAAAACGAGCTACTCTTTGTCTGATTTTAATAATTGAGTAAAACTATGGTGTTCTTAAGCTCACCAAGGTGTTTGATGAGCTTAACTCCAAAATATATTATATCGGTTTCAAACGACAAATTCAAGCCGTTGAAATCCATCTATTTCACAAATGATGAATTTACATGCAAAATTTCAAGTTTTTTAATTATTTTAGTATAAAGTCAAGCGGTCAAAATTAGAATGTTTATAAATTAATTTTAGTGCATTCATTTTTTGAACATCTTTTTACCATTTGACTTTTTACAAAATTAATTTAAAATTCTAAAAACTTTACATGTAAATTCATCACTCGAGAAGTAAATCGGTTTCAACAGTTTAGATTTATTGTTTGAAACCAATCTAAGAGCTTGTTTAGCAGGTCATTGTGAATGGGCATAGGCACGTGGATTGAACTGAAAAATATTATTCACGTGAGAAGAAAAAAAATTCAGTGAACTGAATTTTTTTTTTCCATGAAAATAATAAAACAACCAAACATATCCTAATAGATTTTGGAGTTAAAATCACTTAACATCTTGGTGAGCTTAAGAACACCATAGTTAAGTCTACTCTTAATAATTTCTACAAATAAAAAGAATATACGTGGGCAGTGTCCGGAAGGAAGGAAATAACATGTGCTAGTGCAACGATAGTACAGAGAACGGTTGGTGGATAGTGGATTAGATGGACCAGCGGCGGCTGGCTTATAAATGCGCACATTGAATTAGGAAGTGGATGTGTCTGCCTAAAGCACGATAGTATTTAAGTCTACATCATTTATTTATGATTTTTCTAGTTTGCAATTTTGCATGGCGAGTTTGATTGTAAAACACAAACAAACCACCATATGAGGGGAGCAGCTTGGTTCTGATGCTCATCGGACTCAAACTGGATACATATATTAAAGTGATACGCACATATCTTAAAGCGGATTGGACGGTTATGGAACCCATCGAACTCAGTTTGAGTTCGATGGGCATCGACTCAAGTTGCTCCCCAATAGGAGATGAGATATAATTTCCATCTGAATCGTTTAAAATTCATCACACAGTTTTAGTGACATTTGAATCATTTCAATATATTAGATTGATATAAGAGAAAGAAGTAATTGAAGCCGTGTGATGAATTTTGAACGATTCAGATAAAAAGAAAAGGAGGATGCTCTTTTTCTTGAGAAAAACAAAACAGATTTGAATCCACCACATCACTATGAGATAGCATAGGAGAATAAATCACAGACACCATTACGTTATATTTCACACTTCTCTGGTCATATTTTCTACCCACATTCTACTCAATTTTACTTTTCTCCCATCCAATTCTAACATAATCGAAAATGCACTTCTTACATAGTAAGGGTGCATTTGAATGCAACTTCGAAAATAACAAGAATAACGCTAATATGGGATTAGCGCTATTCCATCATTTGAAGGGTTAGCAAAAACAGTGCTAACTTTAGAAACAACTCTATTCTTAGGGTAATTCAAACAAGGTGCGTTTGGATGAATCAAGAATAGTGCAAGAATAGTAGCTATTTCAACATTTTGTAGGATTAGTAGAATAGTGAACGATTCCACAAAAGACAAACAAAAAATAGTCACTAATTCAAAAACAGTGCTAACTCCATGCTATTCTTGATGATTATCAGTAGGGTTGTAAATAAGTCATGTTTGAAGGAGATGGTCTTGGCTCTAGCTTGATTCGATTCTTAATCAAAGAAAATCAAGTTCGAGTTGAAATTCAATCTAGTTATTTAATTACTAATAATTTGAACTCTGTATGAGCTCAATTATTACATGTTTTGGTACTTAGTTTAATATTATCTAAAAATTTAAATATAAAAATTTTGAACGAAAATTATTTAATTACTAATAATTTTATTGATTTTATAAATAAAATAAAAATACATAAACTTTAATGGCTACATCCATCAAATCGAATAATATAATTGCATCCCGAATTATTTCGAATCAAGCTCAAATGAACAATTATAATTCTAATTTATTTTGAACTCAAGCTAGCCAGAAATCTGTGATAAAAATGAGAGGTTAGTAACTAATGAAGAAAGTTACAAATGCATTAATACAACTGGTACTAGATGTCAACGAACTGGGTCTTAGCTCGTTAATTCTGGACCGGGTTAGCTGGACTTAGGATTTCCGAGCTAAAATCTCAGCTCAAACTCGTGACGAGCCAGTCCGAACTGGCTCGCGAGCTAACAAGCTAGCTCACTGGGTCTAGATGGACCTTGTTTTTAGAAGAAAATAAATTTTACAAATCTTTTTTGACCGAGTTGGACCGAATTGAACCGAGCTTGACAGTATAAAATGCACACAAATTCATACAAATTCACAAATTGATGCCTAACCAAGCGAGCTCGCGAGCTGGCGATCAAACAAGGCCTCAGCTTGAACTCATTAATTCTGGACCGAGATAGTAGCGAGCTGCTTGTTAACACCTCGGTCCAGTAACGAGCGAGCGAGCCAGATGCATGTCACGATCGAGTCACGAGCTATGAGCTTTTTTGCCACCCCTAGTGGAGAACAACCAGAATCTACCTTGGAGGTATTTCACCGAAATTTGTATTAATAATAAAAAAAGTTTAAAATTTTCAAAATCTGCACACATTTTTAACTTATTTTAGAATATGCTCAAATCAAAGAATTATTTTCCAGATCCAGTGTCTCTTTCCAGAAAATAATTCTCTGGATTCAAGGATTCTCTTTCCGGAAAATAATTTTTCGATTTTAGTTTTTTTAATTAAATATAAGATATTATGATTTATTCATTTCTGTATTGAAATATTATAAATATTTTTATATATCTTTGAAAATAGATAGAATATTATATAATTGAATTTTGTAGAAAAATTGTGACAAATAACTCGGATCAATATTTTTCAGGCCGGATTTTTTGCGACTGTAAGAAAAATTAAAATATTTCTTTGCGTGTTACTGCAAAATTAAAAAAATAAAAATATTATGAATCTAAGTTGTTGATCCAGGTTATTTGTTACAGTTTTTCTAATAAATTCAATTATATATAGTATTCCATCTACTTTCAACAAAATATAAAAATATTTCTAATATTTCAATAAAAATATATAAATCATAACCTTTTCTATTTAATAAAAAAACCTAAAACCAAAGAATTATTTTTCGAAACTCCAAATCCGGAAAATAATTCTCCAGTTTAAGCAGATCCGGAAATAAGTTGAAATAGACACAAATTTTGAAATTTTGAAACTTTTTTGGATATTAATAAAATTTTCAGGGAATTTCAGTTATATGCTTCTATCCGATTGAAACATATATGATGGTTTTAAGCATCTAGATTCTAGACCATCCATTCATTTTAAATCGTAATTAAATATACAACTTCAACCAGGAGTAGAGTCAGACTTTCAAATTATGATGATTAAACATAAATGAGAATCAACCATATAAAAATTTTGTACTGTAAATGGAATCAATTTACATTATCTACAATATTTTATTATAAATTATATAAAAAATTACATATAAATATAAAAAAATTGAAAAAAAAAATGAGAATCAATTTACTTCCATGTCTTACTCCCTCCACACCTGACTTCAAGGGACCGGAATCCGCTGCTCGCCAGATTGGCAAGAAGGATCATGCTTTTCCAAATCAAACCATTAATCTGTGTTGAGATTCGTGCATGAAAAACAAATTAACCGTTTAATTTGGAAAAGCAGGATCCTGCTTGCCAATCTGACGAGCAGCGAAGTCAGATCTGACTTCAGGAGTGTTATAGATTCAGGGCCTGTTCGGCGGACCATTTGGAATGGGCATGAGCACATGAATTGAACTAAAAATTATTGTTCACGTGAGATAAAAAAAATCAACTGAATTAATTTTTTTTTCTCTCGCGGAAACAGTAGAGCGGACGAACATACCCTCAATCTGTATAGAACAATCGGACTAAAAAATTTCATCCGGAGGCAAAACATATATGTGTCAAATAAAGTGAACGACAATCGCCCATTTTGCAATAATACATACTTTGATTAATTGGAGACTGAGGAGAGGAAAGAAAGAGCATAGCGAAGGTGTACACAAATAGTATTGTAGCGTCTAATTTATTTGTTTTGGTAATTAAAATATTAAAGGAGAGTCAAAGAAAGAGGAGGGGGGAGAGAAAATTAAAACACAAATATAAACACCATTTCCTTTCAATCTTTACCCCATTCTGATTTAAAATATAGTCCTTCTTATTACCTTTTATATCCCCTTCTCCCTCTTCTTTTTTGAGGCACAATCTAAGACATTATGGGTACGTTTGGATGCACTTTAGAATAGCTAGAATAACTACTGTTTAGAATAGTAAATAAGAATAGTTACTGTTTAATAATTTATGTGTAAAATTAAATATAATACAATATAATATTAATTCAAATATTAAATATAATATAATATTATTTTAAATATTAGATTAGTATTAAATAAAATATTATATTAAATATAATATAATATTAGTTTAAATATTAAATGTAATATAATATTAGTTTAAATATTAAATGTAATATAATATTATTTTAAATATTAAATGTAATATAATATTAGTTTAAATATTAATGTAATATAATATTAATTTAAAAATTAGATTAGTATTAAATAAAATATTAGAATAAATGTAATATAATATTATTTTAATTATTAGATTAGTATTGAATAAAATATTAGTTTAAATATAATACAATGTAATATTAATTTAATTATTAAATGTAATATAATATTATTTTATATATTAGATTAGTATTAAATAAAATATTAGATTAAATATAATATGATTTTAAATATTATATTAGTATTAAATAAAATATTAGATTAAATATAATATATTATTAGATTAAATATAATATAATATAATATTAGTTTAAATATTAAATGTAATATAATATTAGTTTAAATATTAAATGTAATATAATATTAGTTTAAATATTAGATTAGTATTAATATTGAAATCAACAAATGCTATTCCATGTTTTTGTAAGAATAGCGAAAAGGAATACTATTTTAAGAACAGTAGCTATTCTGAATAGCTCTAAAAGTCATTTGGATGTACCTTGTTCCGAATAGCAATGCTATTCTAGGAACAATAGCTATTCTTGTGCATCCAAACATACCCTATGTCATCACAATGGCGAAAATTATACGATAACAAAATTAAGAGAAATTTTATATATATCCTTCAAAAATCTCTAAAATACGCACTTTCCCTTATGTATTGTCTTTTTTATTTATAAAAACTCATTTAAATCTATAAGGTTTATGTTTTATTTTTTATTAAAACAATAAAAAAAATATGCAACATTTGTAAATGGTTCATTTACTCTAATTAATTGAGATGCACACACAAACATGTATCTAAATAGTAAATACCATTGTATTCAGTATGCATCATAAGTTAGAGAAAATAATTATTTGTCCTACATATATCTAAATTTTGAAATTTAGAAGGATATGCGAATGATGCACTTACTCTTATTTTAAATTTTCAAAATATTAAAGATTGCTCTCTTACACATACTACACTACGTATTATTATTTTTTTAATAAGAGTAAATGGAATCTTTAAAAATTTAAGAAGGATTTAAGTAGAAAAGACAATATTTTGGATAAAATTTGAAATTTAGAAGGATAAATATAATAATATTATTAATTTAAAGATTGTTCTCATACACATACTACACTACGTATTATTATTTTTCTTGAATATACATGAAATGCTCCCCAAAAAAGTTAAGGAATATATTCATTATTTTGCTGTCGGTTAATAACTAATAAGTATGTTCGGAGTCAAGATATCTAAAAGGCTTAAAGGCCACTTTCTTATTATATTATATGTATCCCAACTTTATGTACTACTTTATGACGTGCCGAAAAGAAAAAAACAAACAAACCAACAAAAAAATGAAGTCACATCTACAACTGTCGATCTATTTATATTATATTGGAATAAAACTTAAAACCTTGAAGAGCTTTTACTTCTCCAGGCAGGTAAATGAAGTATTCAAGTGTTTCAAGGAGGAGACATCAAAGCACTCGATAAACCTCTGGTCAGATATCCTGCTCTTAGCAGCAGCAAAACGCTGGTACTCATCAAAAATCGAAGTTAGGCACCATTTCTGCAATTTTCTTAGACAACCCACCACACACCCGGTTCGATGCTGTATAAAAGAGACCAAAAGAAAAAAAATATTAATACACTTTTAGTAAAATTACACAGATAAACACTTGACATACTGTATAAATGTCACATATATGAGTAGAACTAGGGTGTTCCTAAGTTCACCAATTCTTTTTGTGAACTCAACTGCAAAACCTATCGGATTGACTTCAAATGACAAATCCAAACCGTTGAAACCCGTCTACTTTACGAGTGATGCGTCTACATGCAAAACGTTAAAAAATAAATACATTAAAATTAATTTATAAATCTTCTAATTTTAACCACTTGACTTTATTGTAAATCAATTTAAAAATTAAAATTTTTTGTATGTAGACGCATCACTTGTAAGGTAAATGGGTTTCAATGGTTCAGATTTGTCATTTGAAGTCAATCCGATAGATTTTAAAGTTGAGTTCACAAGAAGGGTTGGTGAACTTAGGAACACCCTAGTTATACTCCACATATATAATTAAGATGCTGAAGTAGGGGTGCAAACGGGTCGGATATTATCCGTCTGAAGGTAATTAAAACTCAAAGACTCAAAATTTAAAATGAGTTTTAATACAACTCTAAACTATTTCTTTGTATGCCACCTGTTGTTTTCAAAGATTCAAAGTTGCCTCTGTATTGACATTTAAACCTTTGGATGGGTATGTGAGATCCTTCCAGTTTTGATTTTATTTTGCATGCAAATCAGATTGCAGCAGGTACCACAGCCTGATTCTTTTTTTGCAAACAAAATTGAGACCCAAATGACTCAATTAATCAAACAGAGCAAATGACCGATCGATGCTGTTTTGTTAAGTTCACGACAATTTGACGACAATAATATCTCTCAGGCAAGAAGGAACAGACCAGCCATTAAAATTTCTAATCGCAAGGTGTGAGGACTCCATTGCAAAGCCTTGAATAGTTTCGGTGCCCCTCCCTACCTAATTAATTAAGCGCATATATAAGGAGCTGAAGGTAATTAAAGAATTTATTACCTTTCCCCTCTTGCAATGAATGAGCACCGGATGGCTTCTAGTGTCTGCAATGAAAGAAAATGTATATCATAGAAGTCGAACAACAACAACAACATGATAAGACAAGTAAACAAACAAAATGGAGCACGGATCGATATTTAATTCTATATGCATACCAAGAACAACTTTGAGAGCTTCTCTTATGGGATCCTCTGGAATGTTAACAAATGGCTCCTATAAAAAAGTAAAAGTAGGTAATCAGTAACTTAGTGAGTAACTGGCTTATGAAAGAGTTAAATAAGAACAATTTATTTGGCATGCAATTCAGTACGGGTCTGTCCTAGAAGTCTAGAACTGCACAGAACCAATGCATGAATGAAACTATTAAATAAACAAGAAAAATAGTCTGATAAAATGAAACAGGGATCCATCAGTATTTGTGAAAACCACTGGGAGGCTTTAATTTTCAAAAATCAGAGGTTTAAATACAGTATTTCTAAAATATTATTAATTTGCTACTAATCCTTGCTTCTAAAGTTAAATAAACAAAAATTCCAATATAAGCGTAGGACAAAAATGAAGCTGCAGTTTTTTTCAAATCGCATACTGCTAGCTAGGTAGCCAGAAAATTAGGTTTATATTAAGAATTTTCTATTTGCCAACATGCAACACAGCAAATGATGATTATTATAGATTATCTACAAATTAAAAAGACTAAGTCTGAGAAGCAACCTTGGTTGAAAACTTGAAGCTGTCATAAAAGAATCTGAGTATCTGACAATGACGGTTTCACATTTATATATTTCAGAGAATTAATTCTTTCAGATTTGAAGAATCACTTTCAAACATCTAATCAATTTTTTTTTTCAACTTGTTGCTTATTCCGACACCTAGAGAATTTAGGCCTAAGTATTTGGTGATTTGTCAAGTTATCCACTAGATCAAGTTAGATCAAGGAAAAAGTGGTGGTGGTGGTGGAAAACTCTTTCGGGAGAAAATGACACCAGAGATCAATCGAATCCAGTAGAAACAAATCGACATCATAAACAAGCAGCCCGGCAATGGCAAGTTAAGCTAAGCACGGAATTCAAGAAAATTCCGTATGGTACACTCGTAGGCGGAAAATAATAATTTTTTTTACCTTGGAACCATCGATCCCGAACTGGAAAAGCTTGATCCCATTAGTTCTCAGAAACTCCAAATTTTCCTCCGGGTATGGCTCTGGACAAAGACACCTGATGAAGAAAGAAGAAATGTATAATATCAAAATCAGAAACAAAATTTTGCTGGCTTATAGATCTTCCTCTTACGTACAGTACAGAGCGGAGACCAAGCGATTGGAGAAAGGGAAAGTTGCTAGCTTCTGGAAATCCCGATCGAAACACTCCATGTTCTACCATCGCGAAATTGAGAGGTGGAACCAAAGGTTGATCAGCGCCGCCGCAGCCACCAGCGGCAAGGTGGGGAAGCGAGTAGGAAGGAGGCATCGGATATGACTCAACTGAGACTGAAATCACCTCCTTGTCTTCTTCTTCTTCTTCTTCTTCTTCTACTTCTCGCTCTTGATTCCTTGTATCTTGTGTTGTTACTGAAGGGTAGGTTGAGGGAATATTCTCTCTTTGATTCGATGCTTCTCTCGCTGTCTTTCGCTGGTCTTCTGGGTCTCTCATTTTTTGAGAAGTATTTGGATTTTGGAGGGACGGATGGAATGCAACAGTGCCAAGGAAAAAGTAAAGTAGCACACCCTTATATATAATATTCAGTCACTAGCGGGTCGGGTATCGCACACATCGCTTGCGGATGGCACCCGTTTCCTGGATGCTCCAAATCCAAATCCTTTAGGAATTATATATATATTGTATGCACACGCGGACCAATATTGTATTGTTTTGTCCCGTTTACAGGAATTTTTTTTAATAGAAAAATCAATAAATTGAATAAATTTGTGATTTTTGAAATTTAGATGGAGAAATATGATCTTATGAATTTTACAACAAAAATAAGTAATTTCAAGATTTTTTAGGAATATACATGAAATTGCCTCTAATTTAAAAAATTGTTCATGCACATTCTACCGCCATTTTTATTTATATCCAAAAATAAACATAAATTGTCAAATATACTCACCAAAGTTAGGTTTTATCAAATCTACCCAAACTGCCTAATAAATAGACGGTTCTTAATTTTTAATAGGAACCGCCTATTTATTAAGCAGTTCTTAACTCTCTCTTTTTTGGAAAAAGTTATAATTTTTAATTAAAATATTATAATTTTTTATATTTTTCTTTGAAATTGGATAGAATAATATATAATTTAATTTATTAGAAAGACTGAATCAATATTTTTCAGTTCGGGTTTTACGCGGCTGTAAGAAAAATTAAAATATTTATTTGTGTGTTATTGAAAAAAATAAAAATGCTTTGAATCTGAGTTATTGATTCTGGTTCAAAAGTCATTTCTAGGTAAATACAAAAAATATTTGAATTCTTTTATTTTTGAAAAAATTAATTTTTTTTTGCACTTGTGTCAGAAGTATTAAATTACATGTTTTTTTTTTGGAAATTGAGATTATTTTTTTTTATTAAAATATTAGAATTTTTTTATATGTTTCTTTGAAATTGGATAGAATAATATATAATTTAATTTATTAGAAAGACCGAAACAAATAACACGGATCAATATTTTTTAGATCGGATTTTTCGCGTTTGTAAGATAAATCAAAAAATTTATTTGTGTATTATTGAAAAAAAATACTTTTAATATGAATTATTGATCTCGGTTCAAAAGTAATTTTTTAGATAAATACAAAAAATATTTGAATTCTTTCATTTTTTTTTAAATTAAAAAAAATTCCTCTTTAAATTACAATTTTTTTTTTTAGAAATTGATATATTTTTTTTTTATATTAAAATATTAGAAATTGAGCTTTCCTGACAAGCAATGGTCTTACGTAGAAAGTCGTGTTTTAGGTGCACCGGGTTTTATGGGAATTTGTTCTGGGTTTGGCATTGGGATTGCCTCATCTCAATTCTCATCTACCTTATTGTATTATTAAAATTTCAAATAAATGAATGTATAAATAAATCTAAGTTTAACATTTTTTTTGTGGGAATTAAAATTTCAAATTCACTAACACTCAGATTTCCTTACATGACGTCACCCTCAGTTCAAAGAAAATATTGCCTCACTGGAAATGTATACTGGTTTTTACTCAAATCTGATGTGGCTGGATTTCATTGGTAGAATTATTGCACACAGAGATGGATGGCTGTGTGTGTATGTGATGAGACGTACTTTTCAGTATATTTGCTTTAATCATTTTAGTGACTACTATTACTTAGCTTTCATATTTCTATAAATGTTCATGTTCTTGTTTTATAATTGTGGTAACATAAATGCTTTATGATACATGGAGGAGGGTAGGGCACAGTCTTAGACAATTTTGGCAAATAAAGTGGTTAAGTGGATTAATCTCAATAAAATAAACACATTTATATTTTTCAGCAAATTGAGATTTAGTGTGGAGAACATCCAATAATTTGATTAGAATTTCCACGCAAGTAATTTGGTTTTTTAAATCCTCTACAAATCAATCAATCGTCTTACGTAGAAAGTCGTAGATAGGATGAGTAGGAGAAGACCATCACTTGTTACTGAAGGTGGATCGAGGGAATATGCTCTTTTTTATTCGATGCTGCGTCTCGCGCTGTTTATCGCTGGTCTTCTGGGTCTCTCATTTTTTGACAAGTAATTTGGATTTTGAAGGGACGGATGGAATGGAACCAAGGAAAAGGTCAAGTAGCACATCCATATATATAATATTCAATCACTAGCGGGTCGGGTATCGCACCCATCGCTTGCGGATGGAACCCGTTTTCTGGATGCTCCGAATGCAAATCCTTTAGGAATTGATATATATATATATATTTTGTATGCACACGCGTACCAATATTGTATCGTTTTGTCCCGTTTACAGGATTTTTTTTTTATAGACCATAATTAAAAATAATAATTGTATGGACGTAGATTACTTTTTTTACAAAAATCAGAAGAATTAAAATGTCATTTTAGTTCGGCATTTTTTTTCGGTACCGAAATGGCATTTCTTTTCCGTTTAAAAGCTGCGAAACGCTGGTATAAAAAGCTGTGAAACCATATGGGACCGAAATGCCATTTCAGTCCTGAAAAAAATGGCGGACCGAAATGATACTTCAGTTCTTATGGTTTTTGTAAACCCTAAACCCGAAATGATACTTCAGTTCTTATGGTTTTTGTAAAAAAAAAAAATCATGTTGGTTTCATAAAATATTTTTCTTAATTATGGTTTATAAAATAAATTCAGTTTACTGCTCGATAATTTTGAAATTTCACATTTCCCCTCTAAAATTGATAATATCACACTTACCCTTCTAAATTTAAAAACTCACAAATTTACCCAATAAATTGACTTTTGTATTATAGCTCATTTTAAATTTATAAAATACCCATTTATTTTTTATTAAAAATAAAATAGGCAGTTTGTGTATGAAAAATAGTTCATCTTCTTTTGGGTCAGTTTACATGGTTTATTTATTTACTTGTGACTTGTGACCCATACATAATGACATTTAGGCAAACACTTGTGTATGTGTCATAAGTAAAAAAATGAACTATTTATTATCACAACTGACCAGTTAGAAGATTGAATGAATGATCAAATAGATATTTTATAAATTTAAAATGAGTTTTTAATAGAAAAGTCAATAAATTGAATAAATTTGTGAGTTTTTGAAATTTAGCTGGACAAATATGATCTTATGAATTTTACAAGAAAAATAAGTAATTTCAAGATTTTTTAGGAATATACATGAAATTGCCTCTAATTTAAAAAAATGTTCATGCACATTCTAGACTAGTGATTTGAAAAAGAGCAGGACGGTCCGGTCCAGGTTAAACCTGTGCAAGCGGACGGATTTCACGAGCACGGGTAGCTCGGGTACACGGGTAGCATGGATAAATTTTTTAAAACCCTACCCTTGCCTGGCTTTAGACCACGGGTAGCACGGGTCGGCGGTCCAGTTTCTATCTCAAACAAAATCATAACTATAATAATATTGTCAAACATAGTCTTCTTTCAAAAAAGTTCCCTGTGTACATAGTCAACAGATGATTATTTTCCCCTCTAGGCAATCCTAGGGATTTTAGGGTTATTTTTTAGGATGTTCGAATTTCTTTTATTTTTTCTTTCTATATGTTAACTCTTTTCATTTCTTTGTTGAAAATAGCAATAAAAAAATATTCAGACACTAATTAAAAAATGTAGATTTATAAACCTCTGTTTTGTTCAATCAGTGTTGCGCATGGTCGTATCGGGTTCCTGTTTATCTTCATTTCTTTTTTGGGAGAGGGGGCGTCTGATGCCCATCAGATCAAACTCGGTTCGGTGGGTGGTTTCTACCGTCCGATCCACTTCAAAATATGTGCGCATAACTTTAAGATCCGTGCGCACAAATCTTGAAGTGGATCGGACAGTAGAAACCACCCATCGAACCGAGTTTGGTCCGATGGACATTGGACACCCCCTCTCTTTTTTACTTTCGTTTACTTGTCGTTCGCCATTTAAATTTGACCTGGATTCACTTATATTTATTTATTATTTTAAAATGAGATGAGAACTGAATTTTCAAGTCACTTTTAATGGTATAAATTCAAAGTCAATAAGCCCAATTTCAAGAATTATTTTGCTGCCTCTCAAACCATGTGAAAATGTGTTTAATTGGTCGTTTGAATTTTGAATTCAATATCATTTTTCTGACCTGATCATATATCAATTGAAAGCAGATGAATTAGTTTAGGACCTTAATTTTTTAAAAGAGTTTAGAAGTTCAATTATGATACTAAAAATAAGGTAAGGCATGATGTTGTATACTCAATGTAGGTTCTAAATTGGTTGAGGTTTTATTGTTACCGGGTCCATTATGAATTGTTATAATTTGAACTAGGGCATTTGATTGGTTAGCTTAAAAATGGTACCAAGCAGTGTTGTAAAATGCTGTTCATGCGCCTATGAAGTCCGATTGCGCATAAAAATTTCTATGTAGTCTCAAATATGCGGTTTCGCATATGCGGCCGCATATTGGTCCGCATATGTGCAAATTTATTTTTTGAATTTAATGATAATATATTGCATGTTTTGAGTGAAAATAAATTAATATATAGTTTAAAATCCGCATATATAAGTCCGCATGAAATTCCGCATATGCGGTATGCATTGGCCTTCCGCATACATGAACAAAACCGCATTTTACAACATTGGTACCAAGTGGTTCCTTTTTTTTGTTTGATTTATTCAGAGCATGTTTGGCGACAAGAATTTTTGTAGGAATGAGAATATTTGAATATGAAAATAGAAAATATCATTTTGTGAATTCTCAGGATCTTTTAACTCAGGAGAAAATTTAGAATATAGATTTTCGGCAATACAGGAGAAATTTGTTAAGAAGTCTTACATAATGTCATTTAGAGCATATTTGGCAACAAGACTTTTGTAGTCTTAAATTTTTCTTTTTCATTTTACAATTAATTTTTTTTCTAGAATATGTAATGCTAAAATCAAAAACTACATTAAGTGTATTGTTACTAAGTATTGATTCAAATTAATATAATTGTACATATTGGATTTTCAAAAAAATTAAATGAGTGAATTGACTATACATTGCAAACTGGTTCAGAATGAATTAACCACACACTGCAAATTAATTAATGTGTGAACTGATCACATATTGTAAAATGATAAATGAGGAAACTGACTACAACTATATATGGTTAATGATTAGCTCAAATTTTTTTTTTGTATTTTTTGTTATTTTGGTTTCCCTTGTTTGGAAATCAGGGGCATATATTGTCACTTTAACCAAAAAGAAAAACTGAGTTAAGGAGGAAATTGAACAAAATAAAAAAAGATGAGGCGTCAAAATAAGATTCTACTTCATTTTTGGAATTTAAATCCGTAGGCAATTTGCATTCATTTGAGAAGGCACCAAGTTTCTTCTCGGCTTAAATTAATGGGGACGAAAATTTGTTCTGAATTCTGAATTCTCCCATTAAGTTAAAAAAACATTATTTTTCTCAAAATATTGTTTTCTTTTTGTTCATATCATTTTACAATATCAATTAAGTGCTACAAAATTGAATCATCAAAATTTCAATTTATTTGACGAAAATAATCAATTTTATTTTCAATTCCAACATAATTTAACACGGAGCATATCTAAACTATAAGAACATATTCAAAAATTTATTTTCTTTATTTAATTATTTACAGGTCAGCACGGTCAATATAACATTATAACCCATACCAAATTAAAATTCTATTGAGAGGGAGAAATTGGTTAATCTTTCTGCATTATAGAGAGGGATCACATCAAATTTGAATTTTGAACCGGAGGCGGGTAGGATGGGCGGGTTCGGGCGGCGGTCCGGACGGGTACGGATTCAAGAGCGGTCCGGGTTATACGGATTTTTCCCCCCAAATTAAGGACCCAACCCGTATTTTTGTCCGCCCGTCCTACCCGTGGACCCGTGCCAATCCGTGCACGGACACGGACCATGGGCTGTCCGGTCCGGGCCACGGGCAGAGAGGTTTTTTTAATACACTATTCTAGACGGTAAACCTAGTTGAAATTGGGCTCTTCTGCAGTTCTACTGGGCTCCCGTCCCAATTCCAACGGTCGTAAAGCCCACACAAGCCCATATAATTCCCAACGGTCGTAAAGCCCATATAAGACGAAACCGGACCACTAATTTGCAAAATAATTCTCGCGTAGTATTTAGATTTACCCAAGCATCGGCAGATCACATATCCTCTGCATTAACTCAAAAGGGAATCTTTTGATTTAATGCATCTTGACCGTCTGATTTTAACAAATGAGACTTTAATATTAGTGCGGATCTACTACACACGAATCTGAAAGCGTATCGAATGATCCACATGCATTAAATCAAAAGACTCCCTTTTGAGTTAATGCAGAGGATAGAATCAGCATGGGCATCGCTTTCGTGGCACTCCACAACGAATTCAGAGTAGGTCCGATGCCCATTGGACCTACTTTGGTTCGATGGGTGAAATGACCATTCGATTGCATCAAGTTCCGTGCTAAATAATTAATATCCATGCAGATATGTTTCAATTTCCGTGAGCACTAATTTTGATGCTAATCGTACGGTGTTAGAGCTAATTGAACCTAAAAGTAGGTCCGATGGGCATCGGACCTACTCCTATCCTGACAACATATGTATGAATCTGAATTTCCTATTTTGCCAAGGTGTCCCTCGCAAAATTCTAAAATCTCATAAAACGACCTTGTAGAATCTCTCCTGCTTCAAACCCCTAGCTTCGCTTCGCTTCGCCTCCTCTCCCGTTTCTCTCTCACCTCTCAATTTGACGTTTGTCTACTTCGGAATCCTCTAGAGCTAACAACAAGAAACCCTAGAAAGCCTATGGACAGAAACCGGAGCGAGCGCTCCGGCGACAGGAACCGGACGCAGTCACGGTGGTCGTCGGGGAGCCCAACGCAGGGCGGTAACAATCGCCACTCCCGCGGCGGAGGCGAGGCGTTCTCCGGCGGTGGAGGACGGTACCATCCGTACCGCGGAGGGAATGATTATGAAGGAGGATTTAGGGGCGGTTCTGGTGGTGGTGGTGGTCCAGGTGGAGGCTTTAATGGGCCCCCAATGAGTGGTGGCCCCATGATGGCGCCCAGACGTGGCGGGTTCTCTTCCTCCAGAGGTGATAGTCCAGGTAATTCGTGAACCCTGGTTTTGGTTCTTACCTTATTCTCCCTTAAAAGATTAGTGGTTTGTGTAAACCCTATTAACGTAGATTGGGGGAAATTTTTTCTATAAACCCTATATTGCATATTTCTGATGTACAGATTACAATTCCTGAAGAGACCTTATATTTGGTGTTAAGGGTTGGTCTCCTTTAGAGAAGGCAGAGCTAATAAAGCCTCAGAACCATGTATTTCAGATGTCTTTTTCGTTTTCTTTTGAAATAGCTACTTAAGGCAGATTACCATAGCCAAAACCAAGAAACACCCCATCTGCTGCCTGAGAAAGAACTGCTTTTGCATCTTAAATTTCTCATGCACCGAGTATTCCCCGGTAAACTTTTGCTAAGCTGTTCATTATTTATTTAAATATATACACAGATCGTGAAGGAAGGATCAGCTATGTCAAACTTTTTATTGGATCGGTCCCACCTACAGCTACTGAAGAAGATGTGAGTACTACGTCAACACTTGATTGTTGTATTTGACCCAGTACCAATGCGTGCAATTTTGACACTAGAATTTGTATTTACTTTGGCATTACAGATTCGCCCATTATTTGAAGAACATGGTAATGTGATTGAAGTTGCATTCATCAAAGATAAAAAGACCGGCGAACAAAGAGGTATGCTTAGATTGATTTTATTTCAATAATATCATCACACCTTTCCGTCTTTCTTCCCTTTACAGGTCTCCTAAAGAGGTAAGAGGAGCACTTGATTTTGGTTCCCTACACTTCCTTTCTGATCTTTCTGTGCTTGAGCACACAAGACAGGATTGTGAGAAATTTAATAGATTTTCACTCAAACCACTAATTTGTATAGTTTAAAACTTAAAATTCAAACATCTTGTCCTATAGACCTTGTAATAAAAATGCTAAATGATGTGCTCATGCATGCTTTTTTGGTTGCTAAGCTTCAATTTAACTTTGCTTGTCTGGTTGTTACCTCAATTTATGCAACAGCTTAGATGATGAACTGGGGTGATTTGATTCATGTGATTGTGATTCATCTGATGTTGTGTATCCATTTCTTGATGTGAATGTGCAATTAGTGATTGTCATGGGAATATGATGCATAGTTTTGTGGTTATGTTGGCTCTACTGTTTTTTGAATGTCTGTATATCCGACACGATAATCATGCGACTATCATGGGTTAGACTGAAATAGTTCTAGGACGCACAACGACTGCCAGTATGAATGCTTTTTGGTTGCACCATTCCTTGCGATGGTAGCTTTTGATTGCTTGTCCAGTCATTGTATGAATGAAATCCTTGCTTTCAAACGTCTTTCTTTTATTCTCTATTAATGCATGCAGTTGTTGTTTCACATATGATTTCCTTTTGTTATGGTTTGGCATGGAGCTGAATCATATGTGGACTGTCACTTTCTTTCCTCTTCAAATAACGTACTAGCGTGCTGTAACAATCTAAATAGAAGTGCAGGTTTTGGAACCGACTTGTTATGTTATGACCAATATATCCAAATTTGCATGTGCATACGGTGCTTCATGATCTGTTACTGAAACATATGTATTGTGGGCATCTATCTTGTTATATTCTGGGTTTCTTAAATGAAGTTTACATTTTGTGCTGAGAATGTGATTTATCTGTGGTGATATATCTTGGAATGGGCATAACTGCAACTTTTATTTGCTGAGCGTCTGCTATTTTGTTAAATGTGGATAATTGGTTGGAATTAGGATGTTCATATAAGCTTCTGATGATCTTAGTTGGGTTCCCAGGCCGGCATAAGTAAATTTCTAATTGGAAGTTTTAGTTCAAGCTCACACGGTTTTGATAATTATTGGATGTCCATTCTCGCTTATGCTACAGGAAACTATTCTGGTTTTGTTTTCGCATTATCTGGAGCATTTGCATGTCTGGGTGTTGGCATGATTCTTTAGTTTTTTGTTCTTTTAATTTAGCATCCCTGGTTTTTTTCTATGACATGCATTTTCAATATTGAGTACTGTGTTAAGTTTGCATATTATTTTTACTTGTTCATGATGCTTGTACCTCTGAATATGGCATCTGTGCAGAGGAAATTAGTTAGTTTTTGTGATGTATAGTATGACAATGGCTTTTCAGGATGTTGCTTTGTCAAATACACCACTCATGAGGAAGCTGAGAGAGCCATCAGAGCACTTCACAACCAGTATACATTGCCTGGAGTAAGTGCTTGGCTTGCATATCTATCTTGTTTGAACATATTATTTGTACTGTCTTTACATACGTATTATTTTACTCAAGGTGGCTATATGTTTTTTCTCTCTTTTTTTGCCAGGAACATGGTCCTGTTCAAGTTAGATATGCTGATGGTGAGAGGGAGCGACATGGTATTAATATGTTCTACTTTGCGTCATGATAGTTTTTTTTTGTGTTGTTGAAAGTAAGCACTTCTTGCCCAATTACTCAATTTATTATGTATTTTGAAGGTCAATTTCAAGGGGCTGCTGAGAATAAGCTGTTTGTAGCTTCGATGAATAAACTAGCAACTCCGCAGGAGATTCATGAAGTAAGTTCATTTAAGATATTTGTAGGTGTACATACCTTGCCTTCAGAGGATCTGATATAAGATAATCCTTTGTTCTGTTATGTAGTATTATTTGTCTGGATGTTTGTTTATCTTTTAGAACTAGTAGGCAAGGAACCTACTAGAAGTCGCACTAATTAAAGTAAAAGTCACAAGTACAAGAGAAACCAAAAAGGAAGGAACAAAGAAAAATGAAAGGGGAGAGAGAGAATTGTGTGTGGGGGGGGGGGGGGGGTTGGGTGGTGGTGGTGGTAAAGGAACTGTACATCAGATGTTCACTATTCTTGTTTTAACCTTGTTTAGTTTCTAACAGTACATTTAATATTATTTTAAGATATTTGCATCTTATGGTCATGTGGAAGATGTTTACATCATGAGGGATGCGATGAAGCAGAGCAGAGGTTTGCCCTTTTACACCTTCTGTAAATTTTTTTTTTTTTTGCATTAGTCCTTTGTTTAATTTTTCTTTATTGTGTATTGCAATGATTAAACTAATAGGTTGTGGATTTGTTAAGTTCGCTTCACGGGACCAAGCTACAGCAGCAATGAATGACCTGAATGGGAACTTTGTTATGCGGGTAAGAAACTTGTGTTGATTCACTGCATCCTAGCTTTGTATTTATAATAGTAGTTAACAATTATTCTTGTGTTATTCCAGGGCTGCGATCAGCCTCTAATTGTACGATTTGCTGAACCAAAGAGACCAAGGCCGGGAGAATCAAGGTAATTGGTTGCATTAGTCTTGGATAAATAGTTCAGTTCAATTGATAGGAGCTATGGTTCACCATACCTCTTAGACACGCAAACCAAAGAAAGTGCAAAGTAACAACTACTGATTTGTATCAGCATGTTAATTTCTACAGCAACTGTACCATACTAGAATACTTGATGTAAGATTAAGCTCCAAATTTGCATTCTTCTAGTTAAGCATTGATTTCTTAGTCTTTTTTTCCAACAGGGGGGGGCCTGCTTTTGGTGGTCCTGGCTTCAGTCCTCGTTCTGACACAGCTTTAGTTATCAGGTTGACCCTTACCCTGTTTTGATTCCCATCTCTTATTGCTTGAGTAAGATATTACATTGCTTTTTATTCATTGTGAACTAATCAACTTATCTCTCATCAGGCCTACAGCCAATCTTGAAGAACCAAGGGATCGACGAGGGCCTCATGAGCCATGGCGTCCGCCAAGCCCACAGGCTCTGGGAGGCAACCAGTTTAATAATTATGGACCAGACAATCACGCAGCTGGAAGAGGCGGTCCTGTGACCTCATCTACTGATTCTGTATGCAACAGTTTTCTTTTTCATAAAAAATAGGACGCATGTATTGGCACTGTAGTAAACTATAATTACATCTGAGTTTTAATGTCTCCTTTTTTATAATGAATTATAAAGTCTTGCATCATCAGCTTTGAACATTGTAGAAATTTACGAGAAGCTATTTGATAACAGTTATGTTACATTTATGTTATCATGTTTGATTGGACTTGGGTTTTAAATTTTAAGCAAGCTTTTTTTTCTCTCTTGCACATTTTAATACTTCTGCATTGTTGATAGGCAAATATGTTTACACCGCCGATGTTTCCGAGCAATGGATCTCTACCAAATCACTCAGCTGCTCCATCATCTGCACAACCGGTATGGATAAAGTAGTCATCTTGTATTTGTAAAGTGTGAGATACCTGAGCTGAGTTTATATTTGTGCGACTTTGTGGCTAGACAATGCGAGAGATTTAACAGAGAAAGGAATATTTAATAATCAAGTAATGCCAAAAAGAGAATCACAGAAAGAGACACAAGTTGTATGATCAGCTCAGAGTATCAGAAAATTGTGAACCAACCAGTATGTATTCTATTACTACCAGGCAACCTGCAGTCCTTTAGTCCGGTTATTTACAACATTTGTATTTATTTCTGTTTTTCATGCATTTTTACAGGGTGGCAACTTATCAATGCCACAGATTCGCCCTGGCATGGCAGTTCCTCAAATGTCTCCCATGCAGAAGCCCCTCGTATCAGCTCAACAAAACTTCCCAACTATGCCGCAACCTAATCCTCAACAAATGCAGGGGCCCCTTTCCCAGCCACCGATCCAGCAGACGTCCGGCCCACATCAGGTCCCACAGTCGGGCGGCCTTAACTCATTTGGCCAAAGTGCATCATCTCTTCAAATACCTGGGCTAGGAAATCAGATGCCTAATCAACCATTTATGCAACAGAATGCTCCTCCCTCTGGGGCACCTCTGCAACCTCCCCTGGGAATGCAACAGCAGTTTCCTCAACTACAGCACCAGCAACAAGTGCCACAGTTAATGCTGCAGCAGCAGCAGCAGGCACTGCAGTCAAGCTTCCAGTCCTCTCAACAGGCCATCATGCAACTCCAGCAGCAGCTTCAGATGATGCAGCAGCAGGCCACCCAGGGAGGTAAACAACAGGTATTTGAAGTTTTACTCTCCTTATGATCACAATTTCTTGCTCCAAGAAACAATAGATTCTCTTTGTTTGTTGTGGAAAACTTTATGTATTCAAGCAAAAACTTTATGTCATTTGTTTGCAAATTATTGCAAATGGAACCTATGTAACATTGAAAATCTCTGTTCATTGCTTGGTGAGAGAAGATTGTGAATTTACACCATGGAATGAGGAAGCCAACTCTCCTATTATTACTGGAGTTTTAGTTGATTGCTAATTTGGCTGTAAGATTGCTAAGAAAAGTGCCTCTGTGACTATGATATTACATAATAGACTTTGCCCTTTAATAGCAGTTCCAATATTTTTGTTGTGCATTTTAATTTAATCTTTTTTTTTTTTTTTTACCGTGTAGGCCATGACTGGAACGAGTACTCCAGCTGGCTCCCAAGCTTCAGTCATGTCTGGACCACCGCTACCAGCAACTGCTCCTCCATTGTCCTGCAACTGGACAGAGCACACTTCTCCTGAAGGGTTTAAGTACTATTATAACAACATCACAAAAGAAAGCAAGGTAAACCAAGGATTACGGATTTTATATCTTGTCTTGCATGTTTGATCTTGTTTATATTCTGACATAATTTCTCACAAGATCTATCACAGCTGGGTTCTTTCAGTTTTTATTTGCTTGTGTTTGATTATGGTTTTCTGAAATATCCCAAACTAAAGCAGACCTTATCGGTGCTAGCACACAACATACAATAAACTGACAATCGATGTTTTTATTTTGTTAGTGGGAGAAGCCAGAGGAATTTGTGCTGTATGAGCAGCAGAAACTGATCTTGCTGCAGCAACAGCAGCAAAAACTGGCAATGCAGCAGCTCCAGCCGCCTTCTCAGCCCCAAGTGCAGCAGGGGCCACCACAAATGCAAATGAAGCAGCAGCAGCTCATGCAGCCTCCTCTTCAGGTCTTCTATCTTAATCACAAGTCGTTTTTACCAATTAGGTGTTTCTATGAATTCTTCCTGAGGCAATGCTGAGTAGGGTTTGGACCATTTAATTTTTGAGAATGGTACTCAAATTTTATGGAAAAGTGCCATTCCCCTTTGAATTTTCTGTCCATCCTTGCAAATCTTAAATAGCAGGGAAATATTCTGTAACCACAGAGCAAGAGAAATTAGTATCACATGCCTGTCCAATGTTATATTTGGAAGCTGCTTGACCTACTACTCTTCTTTAATGGTTCCTTACCATGAGTGCGTGAGAAAAAGGCAGTTTTCGGGCATGGGTTTGTCTGCTTTAGCAGGGATATATATATATATATATATTTAAAAAGAAAGCAGGGTATATGAAATTTTTCTTGTTGTAGTACACGGGACTTAACAGGAAATTGCCATTTTATAGCATTTCTGGTTGATGTACAAGTATTCTCATCTTTATCTAACTTGTTTCTTGGTCTCTATTTTCAGTTTCAAGCTGGCCAGCAAGGTTTACAGGTAATTATTTAAAAGACAATGGATTTTGGTATTGCTACCTTTAATCAAATGCATTTGATAATGACACTTACAATGATTGTTCTCTTCCTCAACAGGATATGAACTTTGCTCAGTTTCAAGCAGCTGGACCTGCAGTTGACCCTAACAGAATTCAGCAGGTAGACATAACCCATGTAACTTATTCACATGCTATGTAGAGCCTTAAGTATTGTCGATTGCAGCAAATCGTGGTATGTTATAGGGCTTTGAATACATAAAAAACTTCAACATGCTGGTTGGGATAGACTAAGTCCTTTTTTTTTGGGGGGGGGGGGGGGGGGGGGGGGGTGCAGGGGGTAGTTGATCACATATCTATGAAGCCTTTCCAAGTCCTGATACAAAGCTGTCTGAGGCTTTATATATTAACAACAAGGCTGCAACATTGCCTTTAAACTTTTTTGGGTGTATTCACAAAATACCAAGACTTGCTGCATCTGTAAGTAAACCGATAGTTTTTCAGATGTTTGCCATGAGAACCTATTGTTTGTTAATTCTCGAGTCTGACAATTGTGCTCCAAACTCCAATGATTCCTTTTCCACGTAAGTCAATAGTTAAGCTAGCACGAGCAAGGCAGATTGTGTCGTTAGGCTCCAAGTGCTGTATTTACAAACTACTAAACCTGAACAAGTTCATACTGAGAAGTAGGGACAATTTGGTCAGCTGTTGCTTGATAAGTTGGGTTGAATGTTGACTCCCCCCCTATAACTTTGAGATTTGGTGTAATTGGCATTTTGCAGAAAATATCCTAATCTGTAGTGTTCTTTTTATATTACTACCAGGGGATTCAGGCTGCACAAGACTGGGCATGGAAAAATAAGCCCACAGGACAGTAAATGTAGAGCTGTAGAAGTAAGAGGGTAAAAGTTATTTATGCTAATTTGTCCACTCATTGTGAATTGACACAGCTGTAAGTGTAATCTGCTAGGGGGTAGTTGTAGCTACTCAATCTCGTTAGTTTATGTAACATGACGTTCTTTTATTTTGGCGAATAGAAAAGTTAGATGTCTGTACTCCTTTCTAGGAGCCTTTTATTTTCTACATCTTTTTAATTTATTGCTCGCTATTAACACGTCAACATAGTGAAGTGAGTGCGTACGTTTGGGGTCCGTTTTGTTTCGCACGATCCACCTCGGGATGTGTGCTCCCTTCTCGTGTGCTCATTTTGAATCGGATGGTCTCGATTTAAAACCCAGAAATTGAGTTACATCACTGTATCTCGATTTGTACATTTGTGGGTCTGAACTCTGAACAAAACATGGCTGTTAAATCCTTCCCAGCAAACAGAGAACATATTTGACGTTCCTAGAACACCTCAATGTGAAGACTTAAATTGGGGTCCGATGGGTTCTATAACCATCTGATCCGTTTTAAAATTTGTGTGCATGGATATTAAAGCAGATACACACAGATATTAAAGCATTGCACACATATCTTAAAGCGGATCGGACAGTTATGGAATTCAACGAACTCAATTTGAGTCCGATGGGCATTGGACCCAAACTCATCTCCAATGTGAAATGTTACCCCAGGAGAGAAATTCACAGACAAACCTCTGAAGCATCTACCAATTGAACACGCCGGTAACAAATTAGATCAATGTAGCCCAATTCACATGGAAACTAGATTCACGGCCCAGTTTTGGTTTGATGCCTCCTCAATTTGCCTCCTTTCGAGATATGAAGTCATGGCACCAAACTAAGCTAAAGCGGATTCCCTTACCAGTTTACGACTCACACGGCCTCTTTAGCGTGGAACTTTAGGAATAAAAGGAGAAATGGCACCCGGCTTTCATAAAGAAATTTATTCTGTTGAACTAATATAATACCATGAATGAAGAATTACAAAAATTATGCAACTAAGTGATCACTGTACACAATAAATCGATACACCTTAAGACCCAGGCAAAGAATTGACAGCCAAAAGTCTTCAAAATCATATCTACCTCTTCTGGAAGTTAAAGGATTTTATGGAATAAGCAAACACAAACAAAAACACAATCACGAAAGCAAAGTGAGCAAGGACTACGTATCCCAGGAAGTCGTGCCGGTAACCTAGGTTCTCACTCAAGTACTCTTTTACTGTTAAACTTTGTGCTCCAGGAATGTCAACCATGTTCTCCTTGTCACCTAGCTGTGATGCTATTACACCATAAATGGACCATGAAACAGGATCAGCCCAGTAGTACCACCTCCACCATACTGGAATGCTCTGCAAAAGATGGTTATTTTTGTTAATGAAACAGATGGAATATACAATGGGATTAGAATACAGACATGATAACTTGGAGCTTCATTCTAGAATAAATCCAACGGGGTTTGAAAAGTATGACTTAGATCTTATTCTGGGATTTGGTCCCATCAGAGTAGCGAGCAATCAGTGCCTAAATTTCAACAGAGTGCATATGCTCTTTGCATGAATAGTTTCTGCATATGCTCTTTGCGTGAATCCTGAACCACCAAATGCTTTTAAGGTAAGATTAAACCTGAGTTGTGACCACTTACCGGTCTGGGGATGATGTAGCCAGTGAATGCATTCCAGAAAACATAGAAAAAGGACGAGACAATGGCAGCAATGTGATGATTTGGGGTGAAAGATACGGCCATCATTCCATATAGAGTGAATATGTTGAAGGACATTGCAATGAAGAAGAGAAAGTAGAGGAACCCGGAGACTTCCCACTTGAAACCAATCATTGAGAAAAGAAGCAATGTGTATATTGTCCCTTGTACCAGGTTGTATACAATCTCAATGCCTAACTGTAATCAGAGAGGGAAGAGGAATTAATGTATGGCTCTCGAGTTTTGAGTGCACATTCAATCACTTGATGAATATAAATTATAAATGGTTAAGACTGCAACTCTGCTCATGCTATTTGACAGGAATAGTATGGATTAATAATTAGATAAAAAAAAATGTTGCCACTTGAGTCATGTGAACATGGCACAAGGTACCAGATATGACTGGAACAAAGCAAATTCAAGATGGTATATCTTTTTAGTATCTGATGTTTGATACTTTTGGTGAATCTAAGCAGCATTCTAAAATATTATAGTGGATGCAGTGTAGTACCATCCTTTTGTTTGCCAAAACAGAAAACAAGAAGAAAAAGGGTAATATCATTACTTGAGCAATGGCATAGGACAAAGGAGAGTACATTCCAGCTGCCTTTTCTCGGTAGAACACTGTCCTCTCGATGTTCACTACAGGCTGCACTGCTGTGGCATTACTCGCGCCAAGGAAGAAAATCGCCGCATAAATTGCTCCTACTAAGTTCTGTAAATCTTGTTCTACGCTCCTGTTCAGACCAAAATAGAAAAAAAAAATACACAATGAAATTAAGTTCAATCAATGAAGGGATCACTTTGTTGTTTCCTTTTGTTTTGTTTGGCCAAAGTAAAGCTTCTATAAAGCTCTAGATGAATCAGGGTAAAATTTTTCAACAGAAAATTGAAGAAATGGAACCACGTCCATACCCTACCAGTCTGGTAGAGGAACGGACAACTCCAGTGGCAGTAAAACTGACAAGATGTGGTGAAATTTTAAAGCTCCTATGCTTCTACTTGGTTGCAATATATAAAAGGTGGGTTAGGTATAAATTCCAAAATAAAGGAAGTATGAAAAAAAATTCTTACGTTTTTCCTCCTTTGTTCCAAAACATGGTACCAAATAGAAGACCAACCAAAATTGTCATGAGTATGCGGGTTGTGTTATATCCGGGGTTTCTCCAAAATGACCAATACTGCTTCCAAAAATTGGCAATGCATTGTGTTGCGAAGTTCTGAGAGTATTTTGTTGGAAATGAAAGATCCTTTGTGCAGGGGACAGGGATGCTTAGTTCTTTTATAAGATCTTGGGTTTTCCTGTATTGAAATACATAATTTTAGCAGTGGTATTTGAATATATTGCCATGGTATGAAATTTAATTGCAGTCCATGGTGTGGTTAATTTAAGCAGAAAATAATTATATCTGATGAGTTGTCAGCCAATGATCATGTGCTCTGATGTAATAATTTTTTTATACTTTCTGATTTCTATATCGTCTAAGGAAAAAATAATCAACTCACTGATAGAGTGCAGAATGAGCATAAACTTCATCAAAGTTGACACCAAGTTCTGCTTCAACAGCAGGGGTGGTAACCTCCAGCATCCAAGTTGCAGGATTCTGGTCTGGTTTTATTTTTGAGATCCCAGGGATTGCCTACATTTTTTTGTTGCATTTTTCTAAATTTAGATGAATGTCAAATAGAAAAGGAATGTTAGGCTCAATATTATCACCTCCCAGTTGGGAACTCACAATGATCATTGCGCAAATCATGGCCAATATTTAAACAAGGTATGCTATATCAAAAATTGGCATAATGCTGGATAGTAAAATTAAAGATGTAACCCATGAAACATGTGCACTACACAAACAGGTATGCTTCAGATAGTTTAGCTGTTAATTGGTGGTGTTTCTTTAAGTCCGGATCCTCAATATCAGTATCACTATCACCTCACCGTTTGAGTTTGAATCTAGACCGTCCGATCATAATCTGGACCAATCCGATGCAAGCTTGTAATACACAAGGCCCCTTTAAGATTCGTGTTAATATATGATGAACGACAGGATTCAAACTCAAAAGTTGAGATATCTCAGGTGATATAAATTCTGTTTACTTTGGAGGCCAAAACCATTTCTCTTCCAAGTTTTAATGAAAGAATGAATTTTTCTGCTAATCTCAGGTGTCACCTAAGATACACCCAAGTTGCTTGTCATTTACTCTGTGCTGTTCCTTCCATGTCTTTTCTGAACTGATAATACCTCTTTACTATGCGCTGTACTGTTATTTATTTTGGTTGGTCATGTTACATATGAACACCATGCGACCCCTTTAGAAAAATAAGTAGTTACAAGATAAAACTGACCACAAAAAGATATTGACAGACCTCAAAATACTCAATGAGTTTCTGGGAGTAGCGACCGAGCTCTCCGGCATAAATAACTTGTCCTCCAAGCTTCATCAATAGAAGCTATATGAAGAAATAGCAGACTATTGTTAAAGAACATTGCAAAATATTCTGACAAAAAAAAAAGGAAACGAAGGAAACAACTGACCTCATCAAAAGATTCAAATATATCTATGCTTGGTTGGTGGATTGTGCACACGACAGTACGTCCAGTATTTACAGTGTTTCGCACAGTCCGCATGACAATAGCCGCAGCACGTGCATCGAGACCAGATGTAGGTTCATCCATGAAAACAATTGAAGGATTTGCAACCAGTTCAACTGCAATGGTTAACCTTTTTCTCTGTTCGGTTGATAGACCGTCAATGCCTGGTAGGCCCACTAGACAGTCTCTCAGCGGATTTAGCTCAATTAACTCCATAATTTCTTCCACGAACATCTATTGCAAATAATAGAACACTCAATTTAAGAAAAAAGTTTCAAGAAGCTGCAACTTTTTTTTTTCTCCTATCTGCAATATTAAACACATATTTTTTTTGTTAGGGTTGTTTATCTGATTTCTACTTCAAAAGTTAGGGCCAAAATGGGGTTACTGAATCATAATTCATGTCTTCAAATGAGGTACAAGAAAAGGGAGTTAAAAAGGAAGTTTGAATTATTTCTTGAACACTTGGCCAATTTAAGTTTGATTTAAGAAACGAGAAAAAATAACTGATAAAGTCAAAACATTAATTCCAAGTGAAAGAAAAAAAAGAATGCAAAACACCATTGATCTCTTGTCTTTTATCTCCACGTAAGGGTGAAAAACAAAAGGATGTTTTGATCTATTTTCTTCAAATTAGTAATTGAAACCCTAAATCCAAGTAAACAGAGAAAATAATAGAAACTACCATTCGAGTTCTGCCATTTATCTCCGGTGAAAGACGCAGCCAAGCTGAGTAAACTAAAGATTCATAGACAGTTAAATTGGGTGAATGAATATCATTCTGCTCACAGTAACCACTAATCCGTGCAAATGTTTCTTGCTTTTTTGGGTACCCTGAAATGCTGATCTCTCCTTCAATATAACCTCCTGTTTTTCTTCCAGCAAGAACATCCATTAGTGTAGTCTTTCCTGCTCCACTTACACCGACCAATGCTGTCAGGATACCTGGTCTAAATGCTCCACTAACATCAGACAGCAGTTGGAGCCGATCATCCTCAAACCCTTGATTCTTCATTTCCTGAAGAAACAGCACCATTAAAAATTATCAATTTTTGAAATGATTGTTGCTGTTCTCCTTTGTTTGATTCCTATTTAGGAGTACACTTAATTGAGCATAGTTTGGCCTTCTTGTAGTTCAATTGATGGAGAAACATACAATTGTCTTAAGCTAACTTGTATCCTACTAGCCAGGTCCAGTACCATTTGAAGTAGGTATTTATTTGAATCATTTTCACGTTCGCATTATAGCTTTTCTTGAAACTTTTTTTTGTTCACTTGGACTTTATGAGAATTACTATTATTTATACGCAATCTGCGTGTATAACTCGAACTACTATCATTATTTGGAATAGGTACTTATTTGAATCATTTAATTTCACGTTCTCGTTATAGCTTTTCTTGAAACCTTTTTTTTGTTCACTTATGAGACATTACTATTATTTATACGCAATCTGCATGTATAACTGAAACTTGTCAAATATCATTATTTATTTTGTTCCATGAAAAATAAACTTACCTGAGGCATATCAACATAGTAGTTTAAATGGCTAAAAGCAAGTGAAAGAGGTTGGAAGGGAAGAACCATTCCTTTGTTTCCTGAGTGAATTGCATTGCCTGTGAAAAAAATTGTGAGTTAGGATCAAATTTTTTGCAACCACCTGCTGAACTCGCCTTTATATATATATATATATATATATAGAGGGAGAGAGAGAGAGAGTTGGGCTATTATGCTTCATGAATTAGATGACGTGTTTCACTCCACGCTAATATCTTCATTTTTGAAGTCCAAAAGGTCGATCTGGACCATTCAACATGATCTCCATAAGAAAATGTGCTTGGAGACCAAATTTTACATTTTTTGAAAATTGTTTACTATTTTTTAGAATTTTTGGAAATCGCTATTTTTTAGAAAATTCTAGATCATAAAAAACAATGATTTTCAAAAATTCTAAAAAAAAATAGTAAACAATTTCCAAAAAATGTAAAATTTAGTTTCCCAGAACAATTTAATACGGAGATCATGTTGAACGGTTGGATTGACTGTTTGAACTTTAAAATCACAAAATATGAGCGTGAAGTAAAATATGTAATTTACTTCATGAAGCACAATAACCCTAACTCTATCTATCTGTGTGTGTGTGTGTGTGTGTGTGTGTGTGTGTGTGTTTAGTTACTAAAAGAGCAGGCCAACAGATGCTTCACTGAGCACTCTAAGCATTTAAGTTCAATGCTATATTTCACATGCACGTAGTTGGCTAGTTATAATTGTTTCCTTTTGCAAATAAGGACTGTAGCCAAATCTGTACTCACTACACAATGTAAATATGAAAAAGGTGATTGACATGGCACCTGGTGAATACTCATTGCCTGATTTTGGACCCTTCTTAGTTTTTGATGATGCATCGTCAAGTATACTGTTTTGCACATTGCTGGCAGCTAGAAAGAAAAAAGGATACAATATAGTAGTTTAGCAGACATGACTGGTTATATTATACGAGTAGGGTGCTCCTAAGTTCACCAAGCTCCTTTGTGAACTCAACTCTAAAACATATCGGATTGATTTCAAACGACGAATCCAAACTGTTGAAATCCTTCTACCTTATGAGTGATGCGTCTACATGTAAAAATTTTAAAATTTGAAATAAAATTTGTATAGAGTCAAGGGGTCAAAAGGCTTCCAAAAAATGAATGCATTAAAATTAATTTATAAACCTTCCAATTTTGACCACTTGACTGTATACTAAATTAATTCAAAATTTAAAAGTTTTCACATGTAGACGGATCACTCGTAAGGTAGAAGGATTTCAACGGTTTAGATTCGTCATTTGAAGTTAATCTGATAGGTTTTAGAGTTGAGTTCACAAAGGGGCTTGGTGAACTTAAGAGCACCCTAGTTCTATTCTATATATATATATATATATATAAATGACAAAATATGTAGTGCGGCACTTAGTCCAGTGCTTTAATGGTACAGAGATGGCAGACAGGTAGAAAACAACTAATAAACAGAAGATGTTATTACTTACGGTTTAAGTATGTCATGGTCAGCATAAAGAGCAAATTGAAAAGAACTGTAAACCCTGCAAGTGCCCCAATAGCTATCCAATACCAATACCCATTCGTGAAGAGACCTCTAGATTTTAGAATTGCTGTTCCTACTGTTGGTGCATCAATACTTTTGTCTGTGTTTGGCTGTAGTGGTATTAAAAAAGAGTGAATGTCAGACTCAGATACATTTTCCCACAATAGCCACATGCTTCTTTTATCAGTTCAGTTCGGGCTGAGCTGCATGCAATTAGGCCAATCAATTGTAGTCTGAAATACTTGAAAAGATTTAATGAAAATTTAAGGTGACTTCCGGTGTTTAGCTCCAGAAATGCACAAATGCAGAAAACACACGTAAAGCTGTCATTTGGTTTCCTTGTTAAACTATTAATTTATATTTTTCTGATGATTCAAATGAGAAGAAAAAACCAAAATCCTGACAAGAAAAATACCGCGCCCCATCTGGGATCAAGGAATTCATTTATAAATACAGCATTCACGCCATACATGAGTGGAGAACTCCAGAAGCCCCATATCCACCAAGGTTTAATATCATCTGCACAAAAATAGAATAACTCAAATACTTCCACACACCAAAATAATTATATAAGAAAGTGAAGGCCTTAACAATCAAATATTATTTGCAAACATTCTACAGAGGACTTGTTGTGATTAAAGAATTAATTATTTCACCTTTAGATATGATGAATCCACCGAGCACGAACACAATAAGCAATGTGCATGTCCCTAAGCTATTAGCCACGACACTTGTTTTACCAATTGAAGCAATTAAGCGAAAAAGGCCCCCAGCCAATTGATTTATTAAGAAGAACACCAAGAACTGACAAAAGAACCTGAAGAAAACATACTTTAAAACACTCCTGGTGGTTATTGAAAATGTAACGTCTACATGAATTGCATAAAAACATTGTTTGTTTGTTCTTGTTATTTATTTCCTTATTTGTTTCTTAGTTCATCTTTTATTTTTTATTTTGTTATTTTAATTAATATTTTCCCTATTCTTTTTGTAAATATAACATGTCATGCAAAAGTTAAGACAAGAAGAGTTGACCCAAATTGTGGTTTGTGGCTCCTCTCCCTTGTTCTTGTGAATTCCTTTATATTTTTGGTTTTCCTTTTGATATCCTTTTTTTACTAATTTGAGATTTTATAAATATAAAAAATCTTTGGCCTAGAAGTGAAAATTTAAATCAAGTATCTAACAAATTTCAACTGAACCAAAAGACAGAAATAAAAACTAACCGGCTAGCTGCTGGTGCATAACCAACTGGATAATATGTGAGAATCATCCAAATCCCGGACTCTACGAAAGAGACAGGAATTGAGAGGATCCAATTTGACAACACAAAAGCCCAGGCCGGGAAGAAAAAGTAATCCCTCTGCTTGTAAAACACAGGCAGCTTTGTTACTGTTATTGACAGCTCGGCAAATCCATTGAACATGATACTTGTCAGGCTGAAGAACAAGGCGCCAAAAAACTTTGTCGAGTCAGTTATCTTACCATAGTGCATCGTTGTCCTGAAAAACACGCTAATAGCAACAAATGCAAGGATGGTGATCTGAAAAATCCTAAACTGGTACACAAATGCGTTGCGCTTCATTAGAAGCCAGTCCCTTGACAGAGTTGCCTTAAAGAGCTCTTTGTTTGACATCCCGTACTTCTCGGTTGTCAAAGCTGCAGGATGCATCTTTGACTTGTCATATGGGATTTTAATTTCCTCAGAAAGACGTTTACCAATGTGAAATGACTTGAAATGGTGTGAGAAATCCTGGGAGGAAATATAGCGGTACGACTTGCGGTCGCCTATCCAGTACTGCTCCTGATCTTTTTTTGAGGTTACCTCTTGGAGGAAGTCGGCAACTGCTTTCCTTTCTGGGCATCTGAAGCCGACTGACTGGAAAAATTCAAGGATGTTTTCCCGCGGGCCATGATACACAATCTGCCCCTCTGACAGAAGGATAATGTCATCGAAGAGATTGTAGGTCTCCGGAGCCGGCTGGAGAAGTGAGACCATCACCGTTCCATTGAATATGTGAACCATTTGCCGTATGAACTTCACAATTTGGAATGTCGTGGCACTGTCAAGCCCAGTTGATATTTCATCCATGAAAAGTGCCCTAGCAGGTCCTGCCAACATCTCAGCTGCAGTATATGAAAGGAGCTGATGTGAGATTATTTAAAAAACACATAGAAGTAACACCAAGTTGAATTCTGTGAGACTATTTATGATTATTCAGTAATCATGTGCATCCTTCATTATGATTCGACAATAACTAAAAGTAATAGAACCTACCTGTGGTAACACGCTTTCTTTGCCCACCAGAGATTCCTCGCCTCATCTCATCACCAACAATGATGTTTGCGCAGATATCAAGACCAAGGATCTGTTTCATCAATTAATAAGTAAATAAATAATAAGTTGCTATTTTCTTTGCATATTCAGTTCATTATTGGTCCAAACTCAAGAAACTCTAGCATACTTCATGGTGTTTGCAATTACAAAACACTATAAAATATACTAAAATTAATTTGACACCAACTTAACATGTATTGATAACTAACAAAATTGTTACCATGAGTGAAAGATACAGCTGTTAATATCAAGGCAATTATTTGAAAGTCAATAAAAAAAAAAGACCTTGAGGATGTAATCAGTTGCAATGTTGTTTTTCTTTCCTTCAACTGCTGTTGCCTTCATAAAGGCATCGATTTCCGGGTCGGGCTTAATTCCAGCATCTCTCTCCCGTCTAGACAATTCAGACAGCAACTCAAACCTTGTTCCAGTACCAAGACACCGAGCTGAAAAATCGATCGTTTCTCTTACTGTCATTTCACCATTGTGAAGATCATGCTGGCTTATGTATGCACTTGTCCTCTGGGGAACAAACTCTGAGAGCTCATGTCCACAATAAGTGATTCTACCAGATGTCTGCTAATATGAAAATTAATCATTAAAGAAATCAATGTTGGAAATTAATAAACCCATAAAAGCGTGAGTCAGGGGTTAGATGTAATTGGGTACATCGGACATGTGTTGGTTGATGCAATCCCATTCAGTTCAGTATAAGTATCTATGATTCTGTTGTTTCTTAGGATGTCTTTATAGCCAAATTTGTGTTCCCATAAGGGTGCTTACTGCTAAACTAGGAATACATTGATGTTCCTGTAAAAGTTCTAAACAGAAACAGAGGCAATACTATGGCTAGCAATATAGTAGCCACTTATACACAGTGGCGGAGCCAGGCTTTCGAACTATGGGGGTCAAAAAAATTTCTATAGAAAATGGGGGTCAATTTGACAATATCAAATCATTTTACTATAAATTATATAGAAAATCATACGTAAATACCAAAAATCCAAAAAAAAAATGGGGGTCAATTGTTTGGTCTTCCTCCCTCCGCCACTGCTTATACATATATAATCGAGCATGAGAGTTAGATCAAAATACGCACTTTGAGCTTCTTGTCAAGTTTTCCTGCAAGAGCTAACATGAGAGTTGTTTTTCCTGATGCTGGAGGTCCGAGAAGAAGTGTCATCCTAAAAAAATGTTCACAAAAGATAAAACTCTTTCTTTGTAGAATTAAAATCCAAAGCAATAACCAAACCCTGAAGCTTAAAGTTTAACCCACCTTGATGGCTTTAATATTCCACTTACATCGTCTAGTATAGTTATCTTCTTCTTCTTTGAAGGTGCAAAGCTACCAAAAATTCCCTGCCATGCATTTAGCGCAAGTAATGCAAAATCAGAGTAGAAAGTTGGTACAAGGGCCTGCCCATGGTTGGTTAGTTCAGAATTATGAACTTCCCAGTGCTAAAAAGTGGATGAGAATTTAAAATTTAGAGATTGCTGACAATGCCAAACAGTTAAAATGCATCCCAGACAAGTTCAAACTATACATTTTGTTTCACGATGGATTACAGTAGGGATGAACGACCAATATCATGTGAAATTGTTAAGATGTATAATATTCAACATAAAAAAAAAAAAAAAAAGCAATACTTGTAGATATGACATTCATGAAAATATTTTGAAAAATCAAGTTTTTGAAACGTTTAACACAAATTGGCAAATTGATTCATAAATTCACAAAAGCTAATATTGCTAGCTGGTTAATTTGAATTCAGAGCCTACTTTGATTCGATGGGCATAATGACCATTCGATTGCATCAAGATCCGTGCAAATTACATTAAAAATCCATGCCGGTCTGTTTCAATTTCCGTGAACACAAATCTTAATGCTAATCGTACGGTGTTAGAGCTAATTGAACCGAAAAGTAGGTCCGATGCCCATCGGACCTACTCCTATCTCGGCTAATTTAGTTTAAGAATATTTCTCCTATTTCGAGAAAAAATATTCGTTTCCTTATTCTTGGTATCAGTTTGGTCTGCCCTACAGCTGGTACTGGCACAAGACTTGTACTGATGTTGACAGGGTACCATTGAAAGAAAGAGAAACTTTCTTAATTATTCCTAGTACATTAAAGTTTGACTTAAGTAGAGCTTAATTAGTGAAGGCTTCAGAAGTAATAGTCACAAAATTTGGTACCTCTATTGAATTGATAGCTGTAGTCCATAGAGTAGGGGTTGCCCGACCTCCAGCGTGCACTTCAGCCTTTATGTTCAAATTTTCATAACGTACTTCTAGCTTAGGAAGTTCAAGACCTACCCTGGTTATACCAATAAATAAATAAAGAAGTAGATATAGATAAATAATACAAAAAAATTGTAACAAGAGAGAAAAAATGGCTTGACTTTTGTTCATGGTATAAACAGGGAAATTTCACCATTGTTGAGGTGCAATGAATAATTTAGCTTTGGAATCAATAATCACAAATTAAATAAAATATATACTCGAGGACTTGCAATATGTAGATGACAGTTTCCCTGCTCTGAGTAAATGTGGTTCCTTCTTCACATACAATTTTCTTCTTTATTTTGGAAATAATCATTTAAGATGGGGACATGTGGAGTGATATGTTGTGGCTCTCTATTCCGGCATCTTTCTCAAGTTTGTTTTGTTATTTGAGAAAGTAGCTACGACCATAGTGACAAACGAACAATTCGGATTCAGTTCAGCAGGATCAACAAATTCGTGATTCGGGTATAATTTGAAAACGATTCGGTACATTAAGGAAGCAAAAAAAAAAACCTAAAATAAAATTAAGAAAAAAAATTCGCATTTTTATCGCGAATAATTCGTGATTCGTGATTTATTCGCGAATAAAATGTATTATATGTTTTTTTGCGTTTTATTCGGAGTTCGGTTCAAAAACAGTAAAAAAATGAATAAAACACGTTTAATTCACGACTAAATCGCGTATAGTGTCACTATGGCTACGACTTATCTCAAAAAAATTAAGTAGAAAACATTTAAATAATTTTTTATGTAGTAGATCTATCTGTGTTGAGCGGGCTTAATTATACCCTTTAACCCGATAATGCAGATGAGGAATGTATGACATAAAAATATTCTGAAAATGAACACCTACTTGTACACGTCTACAACTCACTCACATGATTTCCCAATTTAAACTTAAACAATCTTTTTTGAATTATTTATTCCGGTGTTTTTTTTATTTGACAAAAAACAGAGTTGGTATCCATGGCCATGTCTGAGAGGATGGTGATGGCAACAATATCCATGGCCATGTCGCGAGCTGACGAGCTGGCTCGCTGAGTGCGGCTGGATCTTATTTTAAGAAAAAAAATTCTACAAACTTTTTTGATTGAGCTGAACCGAGCTAGACAGTATAGCATGCATAGCTAAACCAGCTCGTAAGCTGACGAGCAAGCTAGACTCCAGCTTGAACTCATTAATTATGAACCGAGTTAATGGCGAACTGGCTCGTTAACAGCTTGGTCTAGTAACAAACAAGCTGTTAATGAACAAGTTTGATGCGAGTCACGATCAAGCCACGAGCTACGAGCTTTTTTGCCACCCTGGAGGGAACTGCCAAAAATTTAATATATTCCACCACAAGAGAAGAAAGCTGAGAGAAGTAAGCGCGCGCCCACAAATGAAAATTGAAAACCATACATATATAATAGATATATAAATATATAATTCCCTCAAGGGCTAAAGGGCTCCAGCACTCACCGGTCAATGCGATCACGAAGCCGGTTCAGAAACCGCTCGTTGTCCTCCTCCACCACCCGAAAAATATGCTCAAGAAGCGCTTTCCGATCGTGCAACCCGAGCTTCGAGATGTCGACCTCGTTCGATTCAAACTTCCTGCCTTGAGTGCCTTCCCCGTCGTCATCAACCACGTGGCGGATGATAGCGCGGCGCACGCGGTCGTAAGTCGGGAGCTTCTCCAGCGCGGCCCACTTCAGATTCTCCTCGTCATCAGTACTCCCTGACCGGTGGAACACGTCAGAGGGGTCACGGAAGCTTCCGGCCCTCCAGCTGAGCTGCCTGCTGCTTGATCGTGACCCCAGGCCATTGATTATCTCCTCCCCTCCTGCCATTGTGGTTCTTTGCTTTTGAGGAGGAGGGGGTGGGATGGGGTACAAAGGATGGAGTGGAGGGGAGGGGAGGGGAAGAATCGAGGCGCGAGGGAGAGTTTGGCGAGGAAGCGGGAGAGGCGGAGATTAGACCAGTTAAATAGAGAGCGAGAGAGAGTGAATTCGTATCAGTGGAGTACCGCAAAAGGAATCTGTCAGAATGATTCTTTTTTAGTGGATCCGGACCGTTCTTTTAACTTGGCACGAATCTCAAAGCCCAATAATACTGCCCCCTATTTTCCCCCGAATCTCAAACTGGCTGAGATTTAATCTCAATCCGTAAAGTGATGCACATAGTAATAGAGAGGATACGGATCCGAGAGAGAGTAGGGGTTTGGTTGACTTGCTTTTTCACGTGGCTACAGTGAGTTATAAAAAAATTAAAAAAAAAAGCGGAGAAATGTGGAATTTGGGGTCTCGAGATAATTTGAAAAAATAATATATCATTTTGAGAAAATTTCGAACACGGCTAAAAAGTTGTCTGTTCCCTTTCCCATAGGAAGGCACGTGTCGTATGAGTATCCATGGGTTTTGTTGGATATAATTAGTTCATGCTTACAGCTTAATTTAATGAATTGAGAGGACTTACTTTGGTACGATGGGTTTACTTTGGTACGATGGGTGTAATGACTATCCGATCTGCATCACGATTCGTGCAAACTAACTTATTTAGGATTGTGAATTTTTTTATAATTAAAAATATCATATAATAATATAATAAAAAAAAACATGTTTTTAACATTAATCGAAATATTGAAAAAGTCTGCATTATCATGAACTACAAGGACAAAGAGTTTGTCATACTGGACAAACTCAAAGTCAAGAAAATGCTGTCAACGTTAAAAGAGTTTGGTCATTATTATGACAAATTTAGAATTATAAAATTTTTTATAATTAAAAATATCATATAATAATATAATATAAAAAAAACATGTTTTTAACATTAATCAAAACATTGAAAAAATATGTATTAACATGAACGACGAGGACAAAGAGTTTGTCATACTGGTCAAACTCAAAGTTAAGAAAATGCTGTCAATGTTAAAATAGTTCGGTCATTATTATGAAAATTTTAAAGATTGTGAAATTTTTTATAATTAAAAATATCATATAATAATATAATATAAAAAAAAACATGTTTTTAACATTAATCAAAACATTGAAAAAAATCTGTATTAACATGAACAACAAGGACAAAGAATTTGTCATACTGGTTAAAGTCAAGAAAATGATGTCAACGTTAAAAGAGCTCGGTCATTATTATGAAAAATTTAGGATTATAGAATTTTTTATAATTAAATGAAGTCTGAACGAATGAATCCGTATGACCGCATCACCTTAGTTAGCAAGTGTTAAATCTAAACCGTTCTTATAACTTGGCACAAATCTCAAAGCAAAACCCTGAATATGAGTTCTCATTAATTATTTATTGTTGATTTTGTTATATTATTTAATTATGAATTATATATTCACCGTCACTTTTACTTTTACTATATTTCACACAATTAATTCTGTATTCTTTTCATGGTAATTTTATTTTTCTAAATATAATCGTATTTTAATTTTAATTATAAACAATTATTAATAGATCGGAATTTATCAATAATTATAAATCAAAAAATTATTATTGACAACAAGTCTTTAAAAAAGAAAAAAATATATTTTCAAATTATATTTTTTTCACAAATATTCCTGCAGTACAACTACTCCTGAATATGAGTTTTCATTAATTAATTAATGAGTTTTCAAATCCATAAAATCTCATCCCGCACAATTCCGTAAAAAACAAAAGAAAATAAAGATAGAATGGATACATAGTGTCATTAGGCTATTTTTTAGGTTTTCTTAAAATGATTTTATTTTTTAAAACTATACCTTTAAGATGTTACAAATAAAAGAAATCAGATTTTTTTTTATTTAATGTCGAAATATAATACAAAAGTTATTTTATAAAATAATAATTCATAGTATAACAAAATATGCCTTAACTTAATTGTGATTAAAACTTAATTTTATTAAGTGTTTCTAGATCCATAAAATGCCATGGTGTTATGGTTAATATGGGGATGATGCTATCTATTTTATTGAGAAATATATAAAATACAGTTAAGAATTATTTTAACTGTCAAATTCTACATAGATTACCAAAATATGTTTAAACTTTTAAGTGACGAGATTTTATAATGATCTGATAAAAAATCAAAATACTAACGAGAAATACAAAGTTTGATAGAGATGCATTTTTTTTCGTTCAAATACAAAGTTTAATTTACCATAATTAATTTGTGCATCAAATTAAATTCAACAGATGTGGAAGTACCTCATTGTAAATTTTACTTTAGATCTTCTAGAAATAATTCTCTTTTAATTTGAAAATAAATTTAAAATTTAAAATTAATTATTTCTGAAGTGCTAGATATGTTAAAATTAATTTTAAAATAAATTTAAAATTTAAAATTAATTATTCTCTTTTAATAGAATTTATTTTTAAATTTTTACCGAAGTGCTAGATATGTTAAAGTTAAAAAAAGAGAAAATTGGTTATTTGCCACTCCAAAATCTTCAAATCTGAAAAATGTCATCACAAAACTATAAATCTGAAAAATGTCACTTTGAACTTAGTTAATTCTTAAATTTGCCACAAATACACAATTCTTAAATTTTTACGTTATGCATTATTTTATCGTCATATATGTGTCAAAATTATGTAAATGGTTTAAATTTATGGACTTATTAAAATTTATTGAATTTGAAGTCCATCCACACAAATCTCAACACACATCGGTAGACCGGTACACATTATTCTGTCAAAAAAAAAATGCAAAGTTTATGTTATATATGTATTAGAAACATAGAATTATTTTAGCATGTATGATAAAAATTAAGAATAGTACCACCAATAAATTATGCAAATTTGCATTATTTTACGTTATGCATTTTTTTTTGTCCAAAAACCTGTGGACAAAATCCAATTCCATTTATTATTGTACCATCAATTAATAAAGCATGATGACAAGTGACAATTAATTCTCACGTACTATTAATAATTGTGTCACTATAAATATATCACGCATGTTGAATATTACAAAAAGGAGATGAAGAGAGTACTAAAAGTTTTCATTTGAAACTCGAGTTTATAGAAATATTGTCATTAAACAAAAAAAATTAAGGACAAAAATTGAAGTGTTAAGAAATAGTTTTTGGTCTAGTGGCAAAGACATATGGTCTCTATAGAGTGAGAAAAATGGCACCGCAGAGTCGGTTCCGTCACAAAATAGTACGGTTATGGTACAGAATGGCATGGTTACGGCACGGCACGTGTGACTTTTTCGTTCCGTGACTATTTTTTGAAAATTTGACACGACACGGCATGTCACGCTAAAAATCCGGTCACGGCACGTATGTGGTCACGCGAGCCATGTGTAATTAGAACCGTTAAGTCTTGATCAAATAGTGAATCTTGAATAAATTAATCTAAATTATGAAAAAATAGTTAAATGTGATAAACATGACTATTTACGTTTGGATACGTCACGCGAACGGTCATGGCACGTGAATCGCGGCGTGACTCGCGTGCCATGACCACTCCTCCACATTTTAGTCACAGCACGGCACGATCCGTGTAATTGTTCACTTGATCACGGCACGACATGACATGAGACCAAAGTCATGGCGTGTTAGTCACGTCACGGTACGGCATGTTTTTTTATTCTAAATCTATATGTAAGAGGTCATGAATTTGAAATCCAGATAGAAGAAATTCTTTGTTATAATAATAAGAGTATTAAATAGTTGGGTGACTTGACTTTCTACTTTACTCAAAAAAAATATAAAGTGTTGAAAGAGTAGCAATGGAATTGTTGAAAAATCAAAATAGAGATAGAGTATACAAGTCATGCATGATGCAAGAAAGAAGTCAATAACAACAAAAAAAATTAGAAATATTTTCACGCTGAATTAATTTACATTATCTTTTTCAAATCTAAAATATATAAAAGCTTAGAAGACCTTTATACCTAGTAGATAACAAAAAAAATTAAGGACAAAATATGAAGTGTTGAAAGAGTAACGATGGAATTGTGGAAAAATCAAAATAGAGATGGAGTATACAACTATACAAGTCATGCATGATGCAATGCAACAGGTCAACAGCAACAAAAAATATATAAAAATTTTAGAAGACCTTTATATCTATGATCACCTTTAATATTTTGATCACAATATGACATGACACGTGTAACTGTTCACTTGGTCACGGGCCTCACGGCACAACACAAGACCAAAATTACGGTGCGTTAGTGACAGTATGACACGAGACAGTCACAGTGTGTTAGTCACGATACGTTTTATAATAATTATATCAATTATATATGGAGCTTAATTTACAACTGTCAACAAAAATTATAAGCTACAATGAACATTTTACCATATTAAGGGTAAAAGAAGAACACCATATTGATCTTATTTTGAGAAATTAATAAAAGATCAAACATTTTTTACCCTATTTATGTACTGTCAAATTTAGAAACCACTAGATATCGGTCCAATATATCACGTCATAGATTATGGCGTACGTACAATATTTTAGATGGGACTAACTAAAAGTATTTGTAAGATGAGATCAAATAGAAACAAAATTAAGTATTTGTTGAAAAGTAAAATAAAAATAGAATTAACTAGAGTCTTAGTTTTGAATTCAGAATCGGACCTACTTTGGTTTGATGGGTGAAAGGACCATTTGATTGCATCAAGATCTGTGCTAAGTACATTAAAATACGTGCAAGTATGTTTTAATTTCCGTGCTCACCAATATTAACGATAATCGTACGGTGCTAGAGCTAATTGAACCTAAAAGTAGGTCCGATGCCTATCAGACCTACTCCTATCTCCTCAGTTTTTGGTATAGTATCAAAAGTAATGCTCTCCATGTAGAGAGGTTACATATTCGAAATCTGAAATTAATAATTTTTTGTGAATGTTAAACAAAATTTCAAAGATACGAGTTTGATCAGTGAGAAGCAGGGGCAGACCCATGTGCATGCGGGGGGCAGCTACCTCCCCTGAATTTTGAATCAGTGAGAAGCATTTTTGTCCTTTCTAAATGTTTGAAATTTTTTTTGTCCCTTTGACGAAAATTCTGAATCTGCCGCTGATGTGAAAATATGGGAACTAATATCTGAGTAGGTTTTAGTAATAATGTATGTGACCAAGCACAAAAGGATCATTAATTAGCTAACTTTTTTTTTTTTTTTTTTTTGAATTTCAAAAGCCCGTAGGCAAATAATTAGCTAACTTCACAAGGCTGGGACACTATTTCTATGAATAAATGCTCATAGGGTTCCTGTCTTGGTGCAATTGGACAGGATCCTTCATTCCTTTTAATCGTTCTAATAATTGATTGAGTCTCATAAAAGCCATTCGTTAATGGAATTGAATTGACAGCTGTTTCAGCCTCATCATTACTGAACTACAAATGTTACGTTGGCTCATTTCTCATGTAATTATCACGTTCCAATATACCAAGTTTTAAAAAAAAAATATCACGTTCCAAATATATATATATATAGTCCGACTATGATACTCTATAAAGTAAAACGGGTTGGTACTCTACGCTATATCTCCATTTTCAAAGTTCAAATAGCCGATCCGAACCGCTCAACATGTTCTCCATATTAAAATGTGCTTGGAGACCAAATTTTACATTTGTTGGAATTTTTTTACTATTTATTAAGCCACTTTGAAAATCGCAGATCCACTGTAAACAGTAAAAAAATTCTGGACCATCGAATCTGCGATTTTCAATGTGGCTTAATAAATAGTAAAAAAATTCCAAAAAATGTAAAATTTGGTCTCCAAGCATATTTCAATATGAAGAACATGTTGAACGGTTCGGATCGGGTGTTTGGATTTTTAAAATGGAAATATAGTACCGTAGAGTACCAACCCGTTTCACTCTATAGAGTACCATAGCCCAACTCTATATATATATATATATATATAGATGTTGGCTAATATCAAATCAGTTGTTCCTGAGGTCCTGTGCAATCAAGTCATTTTTCAATTTTCGAAGTCCAAAAAGTCGATCCAAACCGTTAGATGTGATCTCTAATTCTCTATATTAAAATGTGCTTGGAGACCAAATTTTACATTTTTAAATATTTTTTTACTATTTATTAAGCCACTTTGAAAATCGCTGATCCAACGGTGGCTTCTAGTTTTACTGTTTGGTTAAGCCACCGTTGGATTATCGATTTTCAAAATGACTTAATAAATAGTAAAAAAATTCAAAAAAAATATAAAATTTGGTCTTCACACACATTTTAATATAGAGATCACATCTAACAGTTTGGATTGACTTTTTGGACTTCGAAAATTGAAAAACGACTTGGTTGCACAGGACATCAGGAACAACTTATTTGATATTAACCAACCTTTAGATATACACACACACACACACACAAAATGCAAAATAAAACAGAATAATATGTAATTATCACTACATACAGAAAATAAAATCAAGGTTCCATTTGAAAACTAGTCATTGATCTAGTGGCGAAGACAATACATTCAGTATTGAAAAATCACAGATTCAAAATTTGAAAGAGAAAATTTTCTATAAATATTAAATAGTTGGATAATATGCTTTTACTAAAAAAATAATTAAGGCTCCATTTTTTTTTACAGGACTTTTAGAACTGTTCCAATTATTTCCCCGCCTGAAAACAATACTAATTATTTGGTTGTTCACAGATTCGGTTGTGATTCAGTGCATGACACCGAAACATTTCGTAAAATGACGACTAAATAAATATTCCATTGAAAGTCTAGTACCGTATCTTTTCTCCACTCACTATAAATATAAATATCATATCATTCGTTGAAGTGAATCATAAATTAAACAAATTTTGACTTTCCCCATACGATCTTGCAGAGTCGCAAATCTGAAGATAATGGATGGGTTGTTAATGACACCATCGCATCCAGAAAGACGACTAAAGATAAAAAAAAATAGTTAACCTATTAAATACGGATAAGGGTAATAACTTTTTCTGTTTATCCGATTCGTGTTCGAAAAAATAGATAAGGGTAAAGATTTTTTCCGTTATTATAACGGGTATGGGTAGGGCTGCAAATGAATCGAACCAAATTGAACTTACTCCAGTTTGAGTTTGGTTTGAATTAATTTCGAATCGAACTTTTTACAAACTCTTTTATGGCAAAGAAGAGTGATCATAGTCGCCGAGAGCGAGAGTTGAAAGTCTCTAGTATTTCAGAACTGAAAGCGAGGGTTACGACTTACGAGTTATGACTTACGGTTGGACGGCCTTATATTTTAACTTTTAAGTTATCAGTAAACATAAGTCATCAGCGGAAATCAACAGTCACGTTACTCTGAGATTCGAACTAGAATATTTTCGCGAACCTATTTCGAACAAACCAGGTCTAGTTTGAGTTTGGTTTGAATTAATTTCGTACTATTTCGAATCAAATTTTTTATGAATTTTTTCAAATCAAATCACGAACTACGATTTTTTGTGTAGCCCTACGTACGGGTATGAAAATACCTCCATCCTATGCGTATTGTACCCATTGACACCCCTAATAAAATAATGGAGATGGGATTGACTCCTATAAAAATTAATAATGGAGATGGAATTGACTATTATAAAAAATCTCAATCATTCTTAGTTCTACATTGGCAAACACAATGCTTGTAGAAATTCAACGCATGGATTTAAAATCTAGCTCGTTGATTATTATAATCTTCTGACTTGGTGTTGTTTTAAATGTTAATATCGATCGGAAATCCTAGAAGATCCTATATGAGATCGTTGGTTTTTTTATATAAAGTGAAAGGATATCTTGATGGATTCGAATTTGAATATATAAATAATAACAACTTTATATGTCGGTCATCAAAGATTTGCCAGATAATCCGTATCATTAAATGCATGTGTTAGGATCCATGATAATCTGTATTATTTAATAAACAGTTCAAAGTGAAAAGGATCTTAATTTATATCACTATTGCAAAATGATCTGATTGGAAACATTGTTGGAGGCAATAAATGAAGTGGAATTAAGTGATGTATCAAAATGAATTTATTTAACTATTTTTTTGTCTAGTCGGTAATTTTAACAATTATTTTTATTCCTACAATTCATTCTAGTTTCAATTAATGAGACATTAAATATTATATATATATTTTTCCTTGCATATTTGAAATTTATTATGTATATATTTTTATTTTTATTTTAATTATGGGTTAGGAATTAAGCAACTCAACACATTTTCAAACTCCTGTGTATATTACAGAGGATTTCCTCATTTTGTAAGTTTTGAACCTATGACTTTCCACATGAGAGTCATGTGCCTTGCTACTAGATTAAAGACAAGTTATTTTTATTCTGTATATTTAAAATTAACATATACAAGTAGAGCTGGTAACGAACCGAGCTAGGAGTAGCTCGTGGCTTGCACATTTTGGAAACGAGCGAGCTAACGTTAGAGTTCGAGCTAAAAAATTAGTCCATGGCTCGTTTGTTTTCTGACAAAGTAAAAAACGAGCGAGTTTTTTTCCCGAGCGAGCTGCGTGTTTTTTGCCATCCGGACAACAACAAGCCGACATTGACATATCTTGTGGCTTGCTTGTTTTCAAAACGAACGAGCCATGGGCGAACTAACATTAAAATTCGAGCTAAAAAGGACCCATGGCTAGCTAATTTTCGAACCGAACTTGAGCGAGTCCCGGGTCACAAACTTTTTTGCCATTCCAAATACAAATAATTATAAATAGTGATGTTATGTTTTTGGCAAAATTGCTAAATTAACAATCACTTCATATCCCTGCAATTGAAATTGCAATTAAAAAGCGTTTACAATTTTTTTACAAGATGCTCTAAGAATTCATTTAATTAGTGAGAATCAAATGATAATTTTTTTTAAACGTACAATCGGTTCCTTAATTGGTATATTTCAAGTTACAATAAGAAGGATAATGTTTGTCAAGTTCCTTAATTTGATTGGAGTTAAACAATTTACGAAAATATTAAAAAAAGTAATAGGAGATGTATCAGAGACACAAGTTATTTAGCCCTAACAGATTATGGTTAAAGTCATATAATAGGCTGTTAGAAATATAATTAGTATCAGGGACGGACCTACTGTACAAGAATGGGGTCAATTGATTTCCATTTTTTTTTTCAAAAACTAGTACTAAAAGTATATTTCTCTTGTATAAATTATAGTAAAATGTTAGGGGTACAAGAAATTGGCCCCCATAATTTTTTTATAAAATTTTATACTATTGACCCACATTCTTTTAAGAAAAAATGATATGTGTATAATTTGAGAAATTTTTAGCATTTTAAATTTTTCTTAACAAAAAAAAAAATAATCAAAAACTCACATGTGACACTTCTTATTTTATATTATTTCTCTTACTCGCCATTCTTATTAAAAAAAAAAAAATTACCCCCTATTCCATGAATTCCTGCCTCCGTCCCTGATCAGCATAATTAAGTGAATAGCAGTGCCTATGTATAGATGAATGTAAAATCACTTTGTAATATCAATACAAAGATTCTATCTTAATTTTCTAAATCCTCAGAAAAATGCGATGAATTTTTTATGGGTAATTATTAAATTTTTATGAATAACGAGAAAATATTCAAATGATGATGAAATTTTGATTAATATATACATTAAATATTCTCTATTTATACAGTTATTGAATATTTGAGCATGTCATTGTCTTCCAACGGTGAGAAAGTGACTTGAAAGAGATATATGTAGCGTCGTGGAGAATGTGTGTCTTTCATTCTTTCTTTTAGTTCATTTAAGTCTGATAGAGAGAGATAACAACAACTATAGAGTTCAAGAAGAGAACTCAGCATGAAGAAAAAGACAATTTGATTGAAATATTATAATTTGGTTAGTTAAATTTTGTAATTTTTATATGTATTAATATCTTTTAGTCCACCTTAATGCGTTACATGTGTCTTTCTAATTCTTAGGTAAGCATAGTACCAATTTAGTTTCTTTCTAATTTTTTTTTTTTTTGGTGTGTGGGGGGGGGGAGATTTTCTTACCTTCATTAAATTAAGAGATCCGGGTCTATGCATCCATTCTGGTTTTACTGCTGCACACGGTTTTATTTTTTCTTCTTCTTTTGCCCTCAAGAAATTAATGATTGAATGCAATATATAATTTCTTAGGGAACGACTAATAGTCCCCTCCATTTTATCCCCTAAATGTCCCCCTAACTAACTTATCCATAAAAAAGTACAATAGGGACCACTAACTAACTGGGAGAAACATTAATTACTTGGGGGACCACTTAAATTTGAAAAAAAATTACAACTGGCAGGCACATGTATGAATACTTATGCGCGCAAGTATTCATATATAATATATCAAGTATTCATACCTAAAATATTAAGTATTTGAACAAAAAACTGGACATCAATTTTCTTTTCTCTCTAGTCACACACTTTTTACATGTTTTTAGAAGTGGGTTATTTTTTCTCCATTTAATCTAATCAATATTTCTAACGATCCGCAAGGAATTTTTCAAATCTAAAATCACGAATATTTTCTACGTAATTTTCTCTTTCAAATGAGATCCATGATGAAGTACTTTCGGGTTCTTCGTCGTTCAAGTACTCATATTTCGGCATGCAAGTATTCATACCTTAACGAGCAAGTATTCATACCTTGTCAAGTATCAATACTTACTCAATAAAGAGCCATTTTGCTATTTCAAATTGTTTAGAGAATAAATTTGCCTGTGCAGGGAATAATTTCATAAAAGAGTACGTCTAATGTCCTACAAAATAATACACAAATGAATAAACTTAAAAAAATATTCATACTAAAACATATAAAGTATTCATAATATAACTTTCAAAGTATCATTACTATAAAATATTCATATTGCAAAGTATTCATACTAAAGTATATAAAATATTCATACTAGAACATTGTAAGTATACATAACAAAATTCATAAAATTAATATTACTAAAATAATGTAAGTATTCACACTATAAGATTGAAAGTATTCACACTACAAGGTATGAATACTTGCTCGACGAGTTATGAATATTTGCATGCCAAGGTATGAGTACTTGAACGACGAAGAACCCGAAAGTACTTCATCATGGATCTCATTTGAAAGAGAAAATTACGTAGAAAACATTCATGGTTTTAGATTTGCAAAATTCCTAGCGGATCGTTAGAATTATTGATTAGATTAAACGGAGAAAAAAAAAACCCACTTCTAAAAACATGTAAAAGATGAGTGTGTGATTATGGAGAAAAAAAAGTTGATGTCCAATTTTTTTTTGTTTAAATACTTAATATCTTAGGTATGAATACTTGATATATTATATAGGAATACTTGCGTGCATAAGTGTTCATACATTTGTGCACCAGTTGTAAAATTTTTCAAATTTAAGTGATCCCCCAAGTAATTATTGTGTTCCTTCAATTAGTTAGTGGTCCCCATTGTACTTTATGAATAAGTTAGTTAGGGGGACATTTAGGGGACCAAATGGTGGGGGACAAAATCTTTACTCAATTTCTTATTGCATTCATTTCTTGATTAGTCTTTACAAGCATTGATCATGCCTTATTTATAGGCTATGATTAAGTCTTAATCACATCAATTAACTATGGTTAGATTCTTCTAACAAGAGTTCTAACAGCCATAGTCTAGCCTAACAACCACACTACTATTCCGTTACAATAACTAAGAGCATCTCTAACAGAGAAATTGTTGTGTATGCCTCTTATCTAATCATATATTTTCATCAGTCTTGGTTTAGCAGAATATCAGGATAATATGCTATATTAAGGAGGAATAATTTAGTATTTTAGTATAGGAGTATTTTAGGACGTGTCATTTATAGAGTTCTCATTTTAGAGATTTATGTTGCTATAAATTATGTCATTTGTACTCTATGTAATTAATGAAGTTTAAGGAATACAATCAAGCTTCTTCATAAAATTTTGTCTCTTGGTTCAAGCCTCTCCTTCTTCCTTCTCGAAACACTAACAGAAATTGAATGGAAATCCGCGTCAGCTGTAAAGCACAATTTAGAAATTTAAGCAAATCTTAATTTTTAAAGCTATGCAACTGTGAAACTAAAGGAAGAGAGACAGGAAAAAAAATGATTTTTTTTTTGCAGCCAATAATTTTGTTCTGTTCTACCAACATGTCCAAAAGAAAATGTTTTTTTTATAAGCAATTTGCTTTATTAGCAATTAACCCACATCTCAACAATTCAAATAAAATTTGTCACATAGAACTAGCAACTACAAAACAATTACCAATGCATATGCTCTAATTTTCTAACAGTAACTGCTAAGTTCAAATCCATTGCCATGTCCTCTGTGGTTGTGACTGGAATGGAGATGTCCATTCTCTCTCTGTAATAAGTGCCTTAGCTGGATGTCTTCATTCCTCAATAAGGACTGTAAATTAACGAATCGAATCGAACTTAATCTAGTTCGAGTTCGAGTTCAAACTAATTTCGAACTGAACTGGTTCGAAATTGAAGTAGGATTTTGAACTGAAAAGAAGAGCTCAAGTTTGATTCGGTGCGATTCGAACCAGTTTCAAACCGAACTGGTTTGAAATTGAAGCAGGGTTTAGAACTAAAAAGAAGAGTTTTAATTTCGAACAGAACTGGTTCAAAATTAAAGTATGATTTCGAACTGAAAAAAAGAGTTCAAGTTTGATTCGGTGCGATTCGAACCAGTTTCAAACCGAATTGGTTCAAAATACTAAAAATAAGAGTTTTGAACCAAATCAGATTCAGTTCGAGTTTGATTCGAACCAATTTCGAACTGAACTATGTTTGATTCGTTTCAGAACTGAGCTAGTTTGATTTGTTTTTAACCGAATCTTTTTTCTAATCGAACTCAATCGAATCACGAGCTAAGAGCTTTTTGTGCACCCCTTCACTCCTCATTATGAATTGAGTAAAATGCTTCATATTTCATCACAATTAGTCAAATTTGCATTCATTTGCTGGTGTCATATCTCTCATTTATGACCACACAATTAATGGCCATTACTGTATGTAATGACTGAGCATGGCATTTGCAAGAAATAAATTTTGTTATGAAAAATATATATATAGTTGGTACTATGCTTACCTAAGGCGAATTAAGTATTCTATTTCACGCGGTCGAATGTTGTTTATATTCACAATTAGTTTTAAAGGACAACGTCGTCCAATCTTTAATTTCAAAATTTAAATTAATTTCGTCTCGATTTCAAATTATCAATTTAATTAATTGAGATTGACCTTTATCTATAAATTGATACTTAATGTAAAGTTTTCATTTTGTTTATTTTGAATCAAGGAATAGAGCTAACATCAAGATTGAGAATAATAGCTAATTTAATATTTTGTTGGATTAGTAGAATAGTGAGAAAACTCACAAATGACAAACAAAGAATAGTCCATATTTACTAATTCAAACACACTCAAACGTAGAATAGTAGTTTAGAATAGTGTTAATCCGGATTAGTGACTATTCTTCACCCATCCGAATGCACCCTTAATTTATTTTCTTTTGAGTAAGGGAATGAGTACTACTTATGCATGCTATCCAAGAATTAATATTTACAAGAAAATTCAGATGAATTTAGAACATGTAACCTCTCATAGACATCATTGTTTTTAATTACTAGACCATATACTAATTCTCCATTAATAATTTAACATATATATTTTAAAAATACACTTTTCCAATATATCACTACATGTGATGTACATAACATAACGATATAAACAAACGAGCAATAAAGAATATCCAAATGATAATTAGCAAATATCATTAGGGGCGTCAACGGGTACGATAAAGGTCGGGTAAAAGTATTTTTATATCCGTACCCGTTACAATGTTTTTACATGTACTCTATCATTACCCGCTATAAATTATCTTATCATTACTCTACCCTTACCTGTTATGATCGTCGGATAACGAAACAATAGCGGGTAAATAACAGGTAATACTAATATAATAATTATTTTTGTTATTTATTAAATAAAAAAATATATTTATTTCTCATATGTATAGAGTATAGTACTTTGTTGAAAAAAAATTCTAATCATGCTAAGCGCAAGTAAACCAATTAAATCACTCTTTTCAATGCTTATTAATATATATAATAAATATAATATTTTTTTATAATTACTCGATCGGGTAACAGGTACGAAATAGACTTTACCAGTATCTGTACCCGATAAGTTTACGAAAAAAATATTTTATCCGTACCCATCTTATCAAATACGGTACGGATCGGATGAACGGATAAAAGAGTGCCATTCACAATTTGACACCCCTAAATATAATGTAAATATTCATTTTTCTAAATTTTTTTTTAATAATGACTAAGTAAATAAGAACTCCAAAAATAATGAGAGTATTGCATATATATATGCAGTTTTAAAAAAATATACTAACTAAAATATTAGATAATGATGAAATCGTCTAAGAGCGGTTGAACATTTTCGAATGATAACAAGATGAAAGGTTAGAAAGGAGAAAAAAATATAAAAAAATATATATTAAACAATAAGCTAGCTTGATTTACGTAGATATGATACCTTCACCCAAATCCCTGTTTTTGTGGTAGCACCTATAGATGACAGCTGTAGCCGCCCAATCGCTGCGTGCTTTTGATTGGCAGATGCACACCGCTAATACTAACCAACCCATTTGTTTATAAGATATATGTGAATATGTGATACTAATGCTTCGGTAAGAAGATACGGTACATCCCTTAACGAGCATATTGTCACGTTCAAATATCATCACCTCTCTTTATAATATGTATTCATACATACATACATACATACATACATATATATATATAGAGTAGAACTAGGGTGCTCCTAAGTTCACCAAACCTCTTGTGAACTTGATTCTAAAATATATCGAATCGACTTTAAACGATGAATTCAAACCGTTGAAACCCTTCTACCTAATGAGTGATGCGTCTACATGTGAAAATTTTAAAGTTTCGAATTAATTTAATATAGAGTCAAGTGGTCAAAAGTTTAAGGTTTATAAATTAATTTTAATGCATTCATTTTTTGGACTCCTTTGACCACTTGACTCTATATTAAATTAATTCGAAACTTTAAAATTTTCACATGTAGATGCATCAATCATTAGGTAGAAGGATTTCAACGGTTTAGATTCATCGTTTAAAGTCGATTCGATATATTTTAGAGTCAAGTTCACAAGAGGTTGGGTGAACTTAGGAGCACCCTAGTTCTACTCTATATATATATACACAGGCGGCTCTTGTAAGGTTTATTAATTAAAACAAAATAATTGATTGCTTACATATAACCTCTTATCAGGATGGAGAGGAGAGGAAGGGAGGGAATGAAAAGAAAAGAAAACTTTTCTTCTAATCGTATTTGGTTGACAAAATTATATGGAACCGATTCTGCTGCTTTCTAAATAGAAGAGCAAGGCCATGCTATTTTAATTTCAGCTGTTAAATTTTTTCATGCATAAATCTCAACACAGATGAACGGCTGAGATTGGAATAGCAGGATCCTGCTCTCATATTTGGAGAGCAGCGGAGTCGGATCCAAATTATATCGGGGGTGAAGGGTACAAGAGGTCAAATTTTTAACCTTGTATGATTATAATAAATATAATCGATCTTCCTATTGATTTGGTGTATAACGGATGAAAATAAATTTTGTTGCAAATATTCTCAGAAAAAATGACACATATACCAACCCTATATTTATCTATATAATTCTTATTCAAGTTTTTTTATCACAAACATACAACAACTACCTAATTTGTCATTAACCTTTTAAATTTTAATTAATCAAACAAAAAATAAGATAGAAAGAAAAGTTAAATTTATTTTCTCTCGTTAATTATAAAAAATAAAAACATTAAATATATTAATTTTCTTTTCTATTCTATTTCATTCACTTCTATTTTTCACTTATCTTTTCCTTCATTTCCTCTGCTCTCCATCCAAACAAGGTGACTAATTAAAGATCTTGCATGTATGTCATTGATGAAGTATCTTGGAGGTGCATCCAAGTATAAATTAATTTAGTAAAAGATTTCATGAAGATGTCGATTGATCTCAATGCAATAAATAAATTAAAATATCTGATACCTCAGGCGGTCAAGCCTGTGTGATGGTTACAGGAAAGCCCATCATTGGAAAAAAAAAATGGTTTAAAATAGATTAGGAGTTGTTGTATACAGGATTTTTTTTAAAAAAAAAAAAGTTGTTTGAATTAGAAGTTCAACTAAGACTGTTATATGACATTTTATTTAAATATATTTTCTACATCTTTCAACTATTTGTACTCTTACATACAAATGAGCCGACTTTTTTTATTATATTCTTCATTAAATAAATAAAAAATCCAAATGTCCCCACCAAAGCTGACTATTTATAAAAATATCCAGACTGGCCAATAAATGGCCGGTTACCAATCTTTTTCAAAACCAGTCATTTTTTGGCCGTTTGAGACTTTTTTTTAGAAAATATTATAATTTATTTATTTATTATATTGAAATATTAGAAATACTTTTTATATTTCTTTGAAAATAGATAAAATTCTATATAATTTGATTTATTAGAAGAACAACAACTGACCCGGATCAATATTTTTTGGGTCGGAATTTTTGCAACTATAAGAAAAATTAAAATATTTCTTTGTGGTGTTATTGAAAAAAAAATAAAAATGCTTTGAATCTGTGTTATTGATCCAAGTTCAAAAGTCACTTTTAGGTAAATAGAGAAAATATTGTGATTATTCTAGTACATATAATTTTGAAGATTGGATATCTATTTTGAAAAAAAAAATTGAATAGTAATTATGATTTTGTGAGAGAAATTTGTTTTCTTTATTTTTTTTTATGTTTTTTAGAAAATATTATGATTTATTTATTTATTTTATTGAAATATTAGAATATTTTTTTATATTTCTTTGAAAATAGATTGAATGCTATATAATTGAATTATTAAAATAACTGCAACAAATATCCCCGATCAATATTTTTTAAGCCAGATTTTTCGCGGCTGTAAAATAATTAAAATATTTCTGTGTGTGTTATTGGAAAAAAAATACTTTGAATCTCCGTTATTGATCCCGGTTCTAAAGTCTCTTCTAGGTAAATACAGAAAATATTGTGATATTTCTAGGTAAATACAGAAAAAGTATAAAAAATATTAGATTCAAAGTATTTTTTTTAAATATTGCAATCCTTCTAATAAATCTGAATAAATATTTTTTATTGCAATCCCGGTTCTAAAATCTATTCTAATATTTTCAAATATTGCAATCCTTCTAATAAATCAAATTATATAGCATTCTATCTATTTTTAAGAAAATATAAAAAATATTTCTAATATTTGAATATAAAAAATAAATTAATCATAATATTTTCTAAAAAAAAAGTCTTAACCGGCCAAAAAAATGACCGCTTTTGAAAAAAAATAGTAACCGGCTATTTTTGACCGGTTTGAGCATTGTTATAAATAGCCAACTTTAGTAGACATATTTGAACTTTTTTTTATTTAATAAATGATATAATAAAAAAATCGGGCAAATAATTTACTTCTGAACCACTTTATATACTTAACAATGAAACATCCAATTTGATGAATCCGGTAAACCGATAAATATTTTTTACAATTAAACCCTGAAAGGATGAAAAAAAAAATCAGAAATATATCTGTATTATGGCCTGAAACATCACACAAATCATCATCCCAATTTTTATTATTCTCCATAAATGCATGCCAGAGGTTGTCTTCTAACGTGTGATCAAATGTTGCAAACGTATCCTCTGCATTAATTCAAAAGAGAATCTTCAGATTTTAAACGGAGCTAATTTAGTTGTCTGATTTTAATACAGAAGTTTTTTTAATATTAGTGTGGGTCTAGTTCATACGAATCTTAAAACGGATCGGATAGTCCAGATGTATTAATTCAGAAGATTCCCTTTTGAGTTAATGCTGAGGATACAAATCGAAATGTTGCAGGCTTAGAATTTTGAATTCTTATCCTATGCATTAACTTAAAAGGGAATATTTTGAATTAATGCATATGAACCATCCAATCAGCTTTAAAATATGTGCGGACTAGATCCGCACTAATATTAAAGGATCTTGTACGTTGTAGGCAGAGATCGAATTAGTTCTGTTTAAAATCAGACGACCGAGATGCATTAACTTAACTCAAAAGATACTCTTTTGAGTTAATGCAGACGATGAGGAACCTAGAAATTTGCATCAACACTCAACAATATTGGATCCATAATTTAATTAGAGGGTTCCAATACCTCGTGTCTTTCATACCTCATTATCCCTTGTATTCTATATCTTAGTTTTCACAGTCCAAATTGTCAATCTGAACTGCTCAACATGATATCTATACTAAAATATACTTGAGGATGAAACTTTATAATTTTTGAAATTTTTTTACTATTTTTTAAGATAAATAGAAAATCACTGTTTTTGAACAGTCCATAAACAATGATTTTGTGATAAGAAAATTCCAAAAATTAAAAAATTTCATCCCTAGACATATTTTATTATGAATATCACGTTGAGCGGTTCGAATCGACAGTTTGGACTTTAGAAACAAAAATATAATATAAAAGGTATGATGAAGTATGAAAAACAAGAGCTATTGGAACCTTCCTCATTTAATTATTGAAAAATCACAAAAACAATATTAGATAACAAACTGAATTCAGGGTTAGTAACTGCTACCAGTTTCCTGGATAATCAAGTGATTGGAGGATATCTATCATGCATTACCAGTATTTTCATCATAACAAATGACAATTACAGATTCAATTCTAACAATAAACATCCAGATCAACGAGGCCAGTTAATTTTAAATAGTAATTTCCAGTGATGATGAATTATGTTTAATTATTTAGATTAACTGTTTAAATTTTAAAAATAAAGATACCAATCTATAGCACGCTACCACTCGTTTAATCCAAAATTAATAAGATGAATTCGTTGATCCACAAGGAGAAGTGCAACCTGGGCCAGTTGATGGGCCACCGCTACATGCAAATTGGGCTAATACTTGTGGTAAGTGCTACCTGGGCCAAGTGATGGGCCACCACCACCTGCAAATTGGGCTAACACAGTGTTCCAATAGTTGGATTTCTTTAAAATTTATTTTAGATGTATTCGATTTATTTGATTCTGTTCTGTTTAAATATTATAGCAATTATTACGACAGTATTGTAGTATTATACATTATCAAATTAATATTTATATCATTAATTTGGATGAGAAAATTTTATTAATCTATAAATTTATTTTTATAATGTTATATGTACTAAGGAACTTTCATTTGAAAACATGATTAATTTTATAACGATAACCATAATTTATAAATATAAGTATTTTAAAAAATCAGACATCAAATCGGTCGAACCATTGAACCGAAGTTCTACCGGTTCGGTTCGGTTCGGTCCGGTTCTGATAACCTGGCTAAAACTAAAAGTCTAAAACCCTTCGGACCTTCCATAGTTGATTCAAGTGACGAGACAAACCCCTTCCTTTCTTTCGCTCTCCGTTCTCCGCCAGAGAGGAAAAGAGAGAGGGACGAAGGGCTAGCAAGGGAGGAGAAAGCAATGCCTGAGCTGCCGGAGGTAGAGGTGGCCCGACGGGCGCTGGAAGAGAACTGCTTGGGGAAGAGGATCATCAAGTGCTCCGTGAACGATGACCCTAAGGTCATCGATGGCGTCTCCCCCTCCGATCTCCAGTCTGCTCTCGTCGGAAAGACCATCCTCGCAGCTCTGCGCAAGGGCAAGAACCTCTGGCTCCGCCTCGACTCCCCTCCCTTCCCCACATTCCAGTTTGGTCAGCTTCCTTTTTAGCCCTTGTATTTTTTATGTATCTAGTTGTTTCTAGTGTAAGTATAGAGAAAGCTAAATTTTATAATAATGTATACCTACATAACTTAGATGCTTCATTTGTAGCTCTGCTGAAAATGAGGAATTTGATTTGTCAACTTTGAGCATGGGTGTGAAGTTGAGAACCTTTGGCTCTGATTCAATAGCCCCCTTTCTCTTCAATATCACTCAAAACCCAAATGATAAGTAGTGGACTTCTGAAATTCATTCATCAAGCAGAGCTAATCTATGAAAAAGGGAAAATTCAGTGCCTACCCCCTAAGAAACCCAAAAATATAATGTATACTTGTTAGAATTGTTACGCATTATCCTCAAAGCAAGAAGCATGGGAGTCGTCACCAACCATTTTTGTTGTTGCCTTTTGCTGTCACTGCATGCAGATCATAGACTGAAGAGATATTATCTTTAACTAGACCCATTATTTTGTGCATTAGAAAATAGTGCATGGTAGGACATAAAGAAGAGTCACAAGAAGACAAATGTGAACATAAGTGACAGCAAAAGCACATGTAGCTAAATTTTATGCACAGTGAAAAATAGGCACAAGACAATAAATTGACAATGAGTATGTCTCATGTTTAATGTTGCAGGGATGGCTGGTGCTATTTACATCAAAGGTGTTGAGATTGCTAAATACAAGAGGTAACCAATAATTACTTTTTTATGTTATGTTTTTTTCTTACACGGCTTTATTTTTTAAAGAAAACTCTGGCGTTGATTATAGGTCTGCTGTTAACACCACAGATGAAGAATGGCCATCTAAATACTCCAAAGTTTATGCACAAGTATGATCCTTTTATTGTCAAAAAAGTAGCTTTACATATGTTGTTTTCTCCTTCCTTTTGGTTCATGCGTGTTTTGAAATTTAGATTCTTCAGATGATTAAATTGTGTAAATTTGGGTCAGATGGTGGCATATAGTTCAATAGTGTATATCTTTTGCAGCTGGATGATGGCTTAGAAGTTTCTTTCACAGATAAGAGGCGGTTTGCAAAAGTTCGCTTGGTTCATGATGTAAATCTCTCTTTACTCTATATATTTATTTGGCAACCATGACAACCAACAAAATGGTAATTAAAACTAAAAAAATAAAAAAAATTGTAAATATATTTTATAGTATAGATAGGTTGTGTATCAAATTTAGTGCAAATTGAGAATTGTTTGATCATTGGTCAAGTGTTGATAAGACTGAAACATTAGTTGTTCAGACTACTTTGTGGATAACCAATCGGTTTTTTAATTGGCACCAGATTTGATACATTAACTATCTTAACCATAGAGAAGATATCTGTAATTTTATTCTCTCTTTTTTGTTTTGAAAATTGTTTGGTTCTTAACTAACAAATCTTGTTGTCAATATAATCTATCCTTACTACATTCATTAAACAATTATCTGATAATGAATAATTTGTTCCTTGCTTTTTGATACTTCATTCTTTCTTTGTTTTTTTATCTCTTCTTGATTGTTTACCAAGTGCTATTGGTTTTATTCAATTTTTTTTTAATTCTTGTATTTTCAGCCAGAGGCTGTGCCCCCTATATCTGAGCTAGGTCCAGATGCTTTAACTGAGCCTATGAAGGTTGATGAGTTTGCTAGTGCTCTAAGAAAGAAGAAGACTCCAATAAAAGCTCTCTTACTTGATCAGGTAAATTCTGTTGTATATCTATACAAGTTATTTCCGATACTTCGACATATATGATCATTTTTTTAGCCATCAAAACTTTTTAGGTTCATAATAGCCTTTATTATGCTATCATCCTGCACTTGAAGACATTTACATATTATAATTGATTTTCAAATTCTTGTGACTATGATTGGGTTTCATTTCTAGCCTACCCCAACTTGTTTGGGACTAAAGGCTTGGTTGTTGTTGTTGTTGTTTCAAATTCTTACTTCTTTATGTAATACAGAGCTTTATATCTGGGATTGGCAATTGGATAGCAGATGAAGTTCTTTATCAGGTTGCTCTCGTTTTGCTCTTTTCAAGTTTTAGTTATCTTTTAACTGCAAACAGAGATAATTAGTTTTTTTTACTTCTTTCTAGAATTTATTATTGCATTTTTGCTACCAAATGTGTCAAGGCGTCGACAGATTCTGAGTTACACTTCGTATATTATTTGCTAATCAAGTATCCGACATGTCTGTTATTATAGGCAAGAATTCACCCGATGGAAAAGGCTTCCGACCTGTCAAAAGAGAATTGTGAAACACTCCTTGATTGCATCAGGGAGGTCAGCCATACATAACCGTTACCATCCATTAATTGTTTGGCAGTTCGTCTTCCACTAAAAATAATATGACAAGTTATTTTACCTTGCAATTGATAATTAATTATTTTACAGATCATTGAGAAGGCAATAGCAGTTGGAGCAGATAGCAGTCAATATCCAGATGGATGGATTGTTAGGTACCGCGATCAGAAACCTGGAAAGGCTTTTGTTGAAGGTAGGTCTCTTAACTTGAGATTTGGATATTAGTTTCATTTGGGCTTTTTTTGTTATAAAATATGAATCATAATTCGCTATTGTCACATTATACAGTCTGCTACAACCCCTGACCACTATATAAAGATGTTGGATCTAACATTTGAATAATATACGACACAAATGACATGTAACAGATGCTACAACCCTGACCACTACACAAAGACGTTAAATTTTAACATTTGAATAAGACAACACAATGACACATAACAATGCCAATGTTTATAAAACATACAGAAGATTATGTTGCAGCATATTGTGTGAATTATAAACCTTGCAAAATTATTCTATGCAGGAAGGAAAATTGAGTTCATTACAGCTGGTGGCAGAGTAAGTAACTATCACCCAACCCGGCCCCCCAAAAAGGAAAAAAAAGGAAAAGAAAAGAAAAAAAATGATCTGCATATAATGTTGGTGGCTGGATTATTCTTATGCACAAATGGGAGGTACACTACTGAATGTCCGTGTTCAATTGAACATTTCAGTCCATACTCCAAACTCATATTTGAGCATAATATGAGAACTGCCTAAAATATTCTGCACCTCCACTAGGGTACTGAAAATCTAAATTGCCTTTTTACTTAAAAATACCAACACTAGCTAACCTGTTGGTCTGTGTGCCCCTCTCTTTAGACTACAGCTTTTGTCCCGGAGTTGCAGAAGTTATCAAGCTCCAGTAAGGTTGCTCCATCTAAATCCCGCAAAAGCAAGTCTGATGCTGATAATGAAAAGGAAGCTGAGGATAACTCAAGTTCAGATAAAGACAATGATTCCTCCAGAGGTGCTAAGAAGAAGCCCAAGAAATCCAAAGATGATGACACCAGAAAGAAGAAAAAAACAGCCACAAAGGAATCAGTTGCACCAACAAAGAAGAAAGCACGCAAGTAGATTTGCCTTTTTCAGGGAATAAGTTGGATGAATTTTGTGTTTGATGTAATCCAGCCCCTCTAATGAACGGATTCACATCTGCTGCGATCCAGAGCTGAGGAACAGTGTTCCTAAAATCCTTGCTTTTCCAAATCCAGCCGTCCAATGTTTTCTGTGCACATATCTCAAAACAACTTATTTTTATGTGCACGAATCTCAAAACAATTCAATAGTTGGATTTGAAAAGGTAGGAATTTGGATTTTAGGAACAATGTTCACAGTGAAGAATCGCAGCAGATTCGGATCCCTAATGAACTGATTTTGTATAATATTACTTTCTGATAGAAATAGAGTTCCTGAAAATGGCTGGAAATGTAGAAGCTTGAGCTGCCTGATTATTGTGAAGGTTTGGTCGATGCTTAATTTATTAATTTTTAAAGCTTTCAAAATAGCACCTACTTGATCGTTAGCACTATCCTTCTGGGATCGTGCATTTTTTTTAGGAAAGGCATGTAATTCTATTTAGAGAAATTTAGATATGCCAATCATAACTCTTCGACTAGATATTTGTCCATTAAAATTTGAAAATTAATCATTTTCTCATCTAAATTCACTCATTTTGTTAATAATTCTTCATTAAAAATTACAGGTTAATAATGAGTCCGGTTAGTATGATATTAGTGTCATTTCAGTCTATATAACACAAACTCCAAAAATCTACCGATTCGACTTCCAACGGTGAATCCAAACCGTTCAAACTAATCTACTTTATTAGTTATGCGTTATATGCAAATTTTATAATTTTTCGAATTTATTTAGTCTCAGGTTAAGTGGTCAAATGTGTGAGTTTAAGTTAATTTTAATGCATTCATATTTAAACATTTTTGGCTTGATTTGATACTAAAATAATTTGAAAATATAAACAAATTGTATGTAAATGTATCACTCATAAAGTAAATCAGTTTGAACAGTTTGAATTAGTTGTTTAAACTATATCTAATCAAACAGTCAAATGCTGGACTCAAACTGAGTTTGATGGGTTCCATAACCGTCTGATCTGTGCACACGAATATAATATCTTAAAGTGTATCAGACGGTTATAGAATCCATCAGACCCAAACTGCTCCCCAAATGCTGACATTCGTTTTTCCGATTGTTGTACAAAATTTACATATTTTCCCTCTTCTTCTTTAAACTGGTTATACGTAACTAAATCTTATACCCTCTGTGATTCTACAAATAAAATACTAAAACAAACAAACATGCTAATTAGCTCTTTTGGTAAATTTTACTAAATTTGTTGAATTTTTGTTGTTGTTTTGAAGGGTATACATTGCCAAATGGCATTAATTCCAGACATTGGGTTACTTTAGGGGATCCGGACCCCTATATATTGGGAGGATAAATGCGGAAAACACCAAGTTGCTCTATTCATCTTCAGTCAAGTTTTTTTTTTTTTTTTTCATATTATTCTGAGTTAAAAGATATTCGTCAATAGTAATAGAGTGAGTCTATGTTACTATGCATATTATGATTTAGTCCGTAATATTATTCAATATTTTCTTTTTCAAAATCTTAATGGTCCATCCGAACTGTTTAACATGATTTCCATATGAATATGTATTTGCAGACTGAATTTTATATTTTTTGAAATTTTTTTACTATTTTTTAAGATAGGTAGAAAATCACTGTTTTTGGATGGTCCAGAATTTTCAGATCAAGTGATTTTATACCTACCTTAAAAAATAGTAAAAAAATTCCAAAAAAATATAAAATTCGGTCTGCAAGTACATATTCATATGGAAATTATGTTCAACAGTTCGGATCGACCATTAAGATTTAAAAAAATAAAATATTGAACCGTATTATGGATCAACCCGTGATATGCATAGTACCGTAAACTCACTCATAGTAATATATATTAGCACGCTTGCAATTTAAAAAGGAAAAAAATATTCTTCTCTTCCATCTTTTCTTCCATCTTTCATCCTCTAGAATCTGTTGTAATAGTACATATAAACACTTGCTATTATAGTATAAAGTATAAACGCTCATGCTGGCAAGGACATCGCGCAGACACAAATAAAGCACATGAGTTTCCGCATGAGGCGTGAAAACATCGCATCTTTCTCATTTTCGAAATCCGAAAATAGTTATGCTCTAATAAAAAGAAATAACTTAATTAGTAACTAGCATCGTAAATGTACAAACTGTTAGAAAGACATCACAAGTTTATGGTAATAGGGTGGAATTCATGCTATACATACCTGAAAGATCGCTAAATGTGAGCAAACAATACATTGGATGCTGGGCAAAATAAAATTATAAATAAGTTAGGATAAACTTGTACATATTCATACAAGAGCTACAATTTTGACTAATGTACTTTTGATAGCTGATAGCATGACATAATCAAACTTGTATATTTTCTCGTCTCTATAATCTAATTATTGAAAATTGAAAAATCACAAAAACAACTTTAGATAACAAACTGAATTCAGGATTAAAAACTTCTAAAGTAAAGACAAAGTTAGAAATGAACAAAATATGATAAACAATTGAAAGGAATAATACTTGCATACATAATAATTTTACACAACTTAAAAGTGTGTCCACTCATACAAATATTATTAGACGACCAGAGTGTTAAATACTGATAGGGTACACAACACAAAAGTTCATTGCTCTTATACATTACCAAAACAAGGAAATCCTAACAGTGGATGTCCCTTTTCCTAAGACAAAACTCCATATGGAATTTCACACATGCTTTTATCCAATTTATTGACACAAGATACTTGGCAGTGCCACCAAGCAACTTCCAAGGCTTCAACCTTTCCAGCACCACATAACCCACACAAGCACAAACCCTTTTCTTAAAACCTATAGTACCAATAAACTGAGAGACAGACAATATATTTTACGGATTTGACATCCCAACGAACCAGAAAGTATAGAGATATTTAAGATTCTGCACGTAAACCCTAGCAGACAACAACTGAGCAGTGACTCCCAAGACTTACCAGATCCTTTTATTTCTTACCATTATATCCTCCATCCCTCAGATACATTTTAAATCAGGCACAACCTGAATAGGGAAAAAAAAAACAAGGTTAGTTAATAACAGAATCAAGAACTATTGTCAATAAGATGCATTTTGTGACATTCATCAACAAGAAAGAATATAATAACTCACCAAACCCAAGGGCAGCAAACAGCAATGCTTGGAATCACCAAAAATCATTTCTCCTCCAAAAGAAACTTAACAATAAGGTTGGAAGTGTGGTGGGCCATAATTCCATACGCATCAAATCAAGTCTGAGGCCAATTACTGCAACTGATTCTCAACAACATCTGAAAAGGCAGTAAAACAGTTTGCAGTAGAACAAAAGATTCAACAAAAATGCTCTACATGCTTCTTGAACCTAAAAAATGTATAATGAAATTGGCACCACATGCTTCTTTTCTTATTTTACTTATTTACTCATTCTTATTATTCAATTTGCTTTTTGGGATTAGGTTTTAGAAGACGTGTGAGTTATTCACCAACTTGTTATTAAAGACTTGATAAATGGAAAACAAGGCACATGAAAGTACCCAATAGCAAGGGTGGTACTACCATTCTTTTTTTTTAATCATAAGTACTGGATTTACCTGCAACCATGCTGGTAAGAACTGAGAGTTCTCACACGAAATACTGGCCTGACCAGAGAGACTGAGCTGTATGCTGTTCTGCCTGAAGCCCCAGCTGAGTTCCTCCTTGTTGCGGCACCTGATGCTCATTATTATGCAGATTTGTCGGCTCAAAAAGCTGAAAATCATGCCATTTGGTGTTGCCATTGGCCGGTATGGCCGATGCACCTGACACCTGAGTGACAGGAGCAGCAAAACCAAAACTTGTACCAACCATCTCACCATTAACCGCAGTATTAAAGTTGTTGTATCCCACATGGTTTGTGATGTTATGATTTGCTGATGCCTGATAACCATCTAACCATCCATAGTCATCAGTTTGAGGGTAGAATGACTGATCCTTTCTGACCATTGAGGGAATATTTTCATTCTGCTGTTTCACGGTCACCGGAGCCCCAAATCCAGGAGGGGCCCCAAATCCAGGAGGTGGGCCCATACGCCTGACAGGACGGCTGACAGGATTCTTCTTTGATGCCACAAGCTGTTTCTCCATAAACCTGTTGGCCATCCCATCAGAGTTGATGACACCAAAATCAAGTACAGATGGCATGATAGCCTGTGCAGCTGTTGATGTGAGGAGATGATCTGGCAGTGCTGTTTTATCACTGAAAGCTGGAGGGGGAGGGAATTGAGATGGAGGTGGTGGTTGGTGCACAAAGCTGTCAGATTTCACACCTGCTAGCACAGATTGCATGATAGTTGATGCAGCTGCTGATTGGAGATGGTCTGGCAACGCCATACTGGTACTAACAGCTGGAGCTGGAGGAAAATATGGTGGTGCTAGTTGGTGTCTAAAGCCCTCAGAAGTCGTGCCTGTCACCAGGTTGTGATTGTTCAAACCTACTGGAGCTGGAACATGAGATGGAAAAGAAACCGGTGGAATCGCACCTATGCCGCCCCCAACAAACCGTTGCTCTAAAGACCCATTCTCAGCAACACTCAGCTCATTCAGTCCAGTGGATAAAAAGGCTTCTTTTTCAGCCAACCAATTTCTGGAACTGGCATAGGGAGGCAGATCCATTGTTGCATTTTGAAGATCCGAACCAGCATCAGAAATAGCTGGCATCTGAGGTGGCCCATTTAAAGAAGCTGAGAAGGGGACAATATTGGTGCCATCCCAACCAGACACCGAGCTATGCTGAATGAAATCAACACCAGAGTTAGTTATGGAAGTGGAAGGAGGTAGCGGCTTCTCAATAAAGGTATTAGGCCGAAAGACTATCACTTCATCTTCCTCTCCATCCACATATAACTCTTGTTCTGACGGGTTTTCTCTAAAGTGATGAATTCCATTCGGTTGTGACCCAGCAACTACAGGAGATTCAGTCTCAGGTGGGTCCTTGCTGATGACAAACTTCTTAAGACCAAGATCAAAATATATCTTCATCGGGCCGATCTGGACCACATTTGTCAAACACTGACCAGCAGCAAAGATCCTCTCAACACGTGCTTTTTTCTCCTTTATACCCCCATCACTCTTCCTCGAAAAATCCAAAATGACTTGCGCAGGGACCAGAGGCAGAAACCCTCTCAATTCAAAATCCTCCCAGAGCGCAACCCGGTTACCTGTTTCGGTCTCATCATACCCACTCATTTCAAAGAAGCAACTCACGTCTTTGTTGGTTTCAACAGGTGCCAGACCTGAGAGAACCAGCCTGTTCAGAAGAGATACACACTGGTTCCAAAAAAATGACCTTGCACTGGCTTGTTTCTCATCCATGTCAGAACCAGTAGCTATGTCGGGGTTACAAGCAAGCCATTCAATGTAGACTAAGATCCCACTGAGGTAGAAGCTTGAGGCAGTGTCCTTGATTTCGGCACATCGCTTTAGAATTTGACCGACTAATTCAAATGAGGCTGTGAAGGCATGTTGGAGAAGCAAGTTGCGTTGCACAACTCCAGCATAGGACTTTCCTTCTGATTCTCTCTTCACATTGTGCACCGTGTATATTAGGATCGCAACCAAGCGTAATATTAGAAGGGCATTTTCAGTAGAATCAGAACCAAAATTAAGGTCCTCCTCTGGACCAGAAGAGAGAATGGCTTGAAAGTCACGCATCAGGGAAGAAAATACCTCTTCAAAAGTCTCCAAACTGTCAAAAAGAAAAGGCATGAATTAAAATAATTGAAAATGCCCAGAGCATTGTTCTTTTTCTTTTTCTTTTTAAAAATTTAGTTTGTATCTCATTCTTAAATATTTATTATTATTATGATGACCTAAATACTGTAACTGTTACTTCTATACTATTACAATTCAGTTACTGCACTTCATTATCGCTGCCCATCCTCAAATCTCTTACTATGCTAACTACAAAACGACACACGTTAGAAACAAAATCTGTCGCCAAGCATGTCAGAATAATTATGAAACTCTCTCTTCCAAGAATGAAAACAACAACAACAACAACAACAACAATAATAATAATATACAAAACAAACCTTGTTTTTGTGAACAGAATGCCGTTCAGTCGAACAAATTTAACACAAAAGGCCTTGAATATTTCAGGTATGCTGATATCAGGCTCTTTGGGAGAAACAGGCTCTTTCTTAGCTTCCTTTAATGGAGACGTCCTGTCTCCTCTGCCTTTACCCTTGCCACCTGAGCGTGCTGGTGGGGCCTTTGCTGAAGGTGCTTTTGTACCACTATTAGTTGATAAAGAAGAGTAATGCTGCCGGTTCTGCAAATGAGCATATATTAAAAGCCAAATTTATATGCACATCACATGATGGAAGTTAGGTTTTAGAGAGAGGCAACTCCATGCAGATTCCAAAAAATATCATGCATACACCTAAAAGATATAGAGTACAATAAGCAATTCTACAAAGCATCAAAATCAATATTACCCCTTCTTCATTTTAATCAAAAGATCCTGAACAGACTCTTTAAATAATCCCTCTACCCCTAGTATTCTAGGAGGGGTAAGCTTGATGCTCTCAAAGGAAACTGGCAAGGAGTAGGTGATATTTGCATGCTTTAACAACGTTGTTTTGTAGGGATTGAGAAATATTTTTGAGTTTAAAAGGCGAAAGAATAAATGTTTTTTCCAAAGTATTATTTAAATATTTCAAAAGAGGGAAGATAACCTTATCAAATGCAATCACAAGATTCTCTCTGGCCATAGTGAAGGGAGAATCCACTGCCAAGCTCCGAAAGTAGCGATACAGCACCAATAACTCATCGCGGGAATATGTTGCAAGGATTCCCAGCTGAAGAAAAAGGAATAAAAATTCATAAGAAACCATTACTTTCTAATAATTCAGCATACAGCTTCACAACAAACACAAGAAAACAAACAAATGAATATAGAAACTTTTCATATGTTGTCTTACAAATATCAACTATGGAACCGACTCTGCTGCTTGCCAAATTGGCAAGCAGGACCCTAATTTTCCAAATCAAACCATTCATTTGTGTTGAGATTCGTGCATGAAAAACAATTCAACGGTTAGATTTGGAAAAGCAGTGTCCTGCTTGCTAATTTGGCGAGCAGCAGATTTGGATCCATCAACTATCACATCAAACAAAAAGTTTGACAAAGATCATCTACTTCTTCGAGAAACTAATACTCGGAGTTCAAACTGTTCCCCTTGTCACAATCATTATTGCAAGAGAAACAATGATGGAGAAATACTTTCAAAGTTATTTCAATTTAACAAGGAATTAAAATGGAAGACATCTGATATGGGGAACAATTGATGCTTCAGTATTATTCAGGGTACATTTTACATTTTCATTGTCGATGTTATTTTAAAATTCTAGAGCCCTTGATGAAATATCCTTAGAATCAAAACAAAAGAAAAGGCAGGATCTGATTGCTATGGATCAAGCACCTATTTTCAAATTTATACCTGATGGTGTGGATTTCCGCTGGTAGGGCACATATTTAATGCCTGCGTATAGTAACTTGAAGCAGCACCAAACTCGCGACTCACCACCTCTCCTTCCCCATACAACCCCTTATACCTTGCCAAATCACCCAGATAAATCAGACATCTGTTACAAGACATCAGCCCCTTCTTCATCTCAGCTGCCTTGCTCTCATCCTTAACATCCACAACCAGAGTGTCACCATTAAGTGGCAACCCATACTTCGAGCGAATCTTCAGCATTAACTCGTGGTAGAAACCGGTCGCATCAGAAAGGAACGACTTGAAGCTTCCCTTGATTCTCTTCAGCCGATCAGCATTTGTTTGGTTGTTGTTCCTAGGATTATTGGAGGAAGAAGTGGTGGCTGAATTAATGTGGTACCTGAACTCCTCAATGCGGCGGTAGTGCAGCTGCCACAAGGCAGTCTCACACTCATTCTGCTGGGAGAAGTCATGGTCGGCCAGAATTATCCCCTCGAGATTCTCACGGATCTCGAGCCATATGTTGGGGTCAGATGGTACTTTTGATTCAGCCAACTTTTTCAGGCGAGCCTCCAGCATAAGGTTCTGCAGAGAAACAGACAACAATTCGTTGAATATGGCTGGTGACAATGAAAAAATGGAGGTCCTAAATACATGTCAATATCATACAACTGTGTGAAGAATGAGAAATATCACCCACTCGTTTCCATTTTTGCTAAGAAAAAGATGGACTGACTCAACTCTCTGCATATATTTTATAAGAAAAACAGTGGAAAGCAAGGCAGGTTAGGACATGTGCTCTGTTACGATAGAAGCTTGTGTTCTTTGGAAAAGTGCACACTCTTTTTTATTCAGGAAGGTCTATATGGTATTATGATGTTTTCTAGGTTAGGAGGACACATGAACTCGCTCATATGGGAAGGTTTAAACCTATCATCCTTGTGCAAAGAAAATAAGATTTAAAGTCCTACAAAGGAAATAAAATAAATTAATAACTCCAAAAAAATCAAGCAAATCAACAGTACCAATATCCTAGTATCATTCTTCTGACAACATAGAAATATTTACTTAGTAAATATCACCAGAAGTAAAGCAGATGGGCAAAAAAGAAATAAAATTTTAACCTTTTTGAATAAGCTTTCAGCAAGATCACGAGAGGGTGAAATAGCTATTGCGTTATCCATCTGAACAGTCATCATCCATGAAATTTTCTGTCGTGAAAAGAAACAATTACAAATTTCCTGTCATGAAATGAACAATTAGGAGCCTAATTTGTGCAATAGAATGCACAAATTAATCATGAACCCAAACCCTAATTCTCTAGCCCTAAATAGAGCCTATTTTGACAATAGAAATAAACTTTGACCAAAATTCAAGATTGTGTATTACTCGGTAGATCCTGTTCAATCAAATCCAGAGAATCGAAAAGAGGATAAGAATTAGGTCAAGCCATGGATGGATCTACCTTTCAAATACCTCGTACAATGAAATTACGTCAGGAACAAAAAAAATTAAAAGAAGATAAAGAAAGGATCAAAACCTAGGTCAAGCGAGCGAGAGCGAGAGCGCGAGAGAGAGAGAGAGATTTTTCTACCAAGGCTTCGCTTGGTGTCAAAGGAAGGCGGTGACAGAGACAAACCCTCTTTTTTCTTTCCTTTGGTTAATTTTCGACGATTTATCAGATGACTTGTTATTCTGTTATTTTAAATAGAGAGCACGTAATATGTCCTTGCAAATGCAATGCCCTATTTTAAGATGTATCCCATTTCTTTTTATAATCCGCCTTTCAATTTTTATTTGGCTGGCTATTATTGTTGTTGTTTTTGGGTGATGATATAAATAACACACATAGGGAGTACTTGTATTTCTGGTTTAATTTTTTGTAAATATATTTTTAGTTTTACGTTATTTTCAGAAAAAGAATTTATATAATTATATTTAAATTTTTCTTCAAAAATATGCCGTAATTTTTATTAAATCAAGTGTTATTATCCGCCTTTCAATTTTTTTTTGGCTGGTGATGTATTTTGTTTCTGCTATTATTATTGTTGTTGTTGTTATTTTTGGGTGATGATATAAATGACACACATAGAGAATACTTTTATTTCTGGTTTAATTTTTTGTAAATATATTTTTAGTTTTACGTTCTTTTGTAAACATATTGACATGACATAGATCCTCCTGACATGTCATGAGAAATATATTTATTATATGATGCATATGATGCAACATGCAATTAATTGGATTGATTGTAGTGGATTAATTTTGAATAAGTGGGAAAGAAAGTTGGCAACCATAATTGTCAATTAATTCCTTTATATTCAATTAAAGAGAAATGGAGAAAAAGAAAATGAATATAATTAATTTAGGAACATTCTAGTCCTTTTAAATTAGTGGAAAACCCTAAATATGTTTCTTAAATACTCATTCCTTTCTTTCTAAGAGTGCATAATTTTTTCTTCCTCTCCAAGCCAAAATTTTCTCTTCTTTTAATCCACTTATTTCTCATGTGTTGAGTACAATTTCTACTATAATAAAATTATTTTATTGAAGAGTAGAAACCTTGATTAAGGAGCAACAACAAATAGCATTCTCTAGCAAGAAGAAATTTGTTTTTCTAATTAATCCTAAGTGGAAACTAAGGGAGACATTATCTATTTGTTACTTGGAGGTAGATCAAAGAACAAGAAAGCCGACTAATTGATTGGATGTTATTCACCTTTGATTACGATATCAAAGGAGGTATGGAATTTCTAATCAATACTTTAAGAGTAGATTTAAAAAATCTAAATAAGATTCGGTCCTTGGTTGCTTTAGAAATTTTTTGAAATTCTTCTTTTAAGCAAACCTAAATCTCTTCACATAGGTCACATAAAATAGGCGCATTGTAAATAGGGTGTACAAACCTTTTTTTTTTTCAAATTAAATAATTAACACAATATGTTTTGAATCATTTAGTGAAACCTTGAAACTATTGCTACAAAATGATTTCATCGTCACTAAAGTTCTAATCATCTAATCTAAATATATAAGTATTATTCATGATGTATTCCCAACCGAAAGTATTAGAAAATAAAAAAAAAAATACTTGGTTCTAAATCTGATTAATTTTACCTATACTTGGTACATACCAGTATCAGATCCGCCTGGGGTATTTAGAGTACATACCAGTATCTATTTAATTTCTATTAAATAATGATATCAGCTAGAAGATCACAGGAGTACAGATTTAAAAGAGGGCAAACACAATATGATGATGTGATTAGATCCGCTTGATCAGAATTCAGAGATCAAAATCTGCTCATTTTCTTAAGAAAATGAGCACCCTCATTTTCTTCCATCTGGATCATTCAAAATCCATCGTAAGGCTTCAATTAAATATGAATCCTTTTAATAGATTAAATCGATTTAGAAATAAAAATTAATCGAGACCGTATGATGAATTTTGAATGATCCAGATTTGAGAAAAGGAGGGTCCTCTTTTTCTCAAGAAAACGAGCAGAGTCGGTTCCATAATTTTGAGGGCTTACACAAAGATATACACAAGGGTACAATGGAAAAATATAAAGTATGACAATAAGTAATTAACTCTATTAGTATATAGAAAATAATAACTCGAGTTAAGGAATCTATTAGATATAATAAAGATTTCAAAGATAAATAAGAAACTGAAGAAGTCTTCAGGGATAAATAGAAAATTAACAACAATATCTATTTAGCAGTTCTTGTCAAAAAAATATCTATTTAGCAGTTAACAGTCAATAATCAATTAAGGTTGTTGAGATGTAGATGCTCTTTTAATATGTAATTTTATTATTATATAAACGCTAATTGCTAAATTTTCCATTAACAATGGCTAGTCTTAAATGTCTACACGAATTTTGGCATATAACATACATTTTCGAGTAAAACTATGGTGTTCTAAGTTCACAAATCTTATCTGTGAACTCAACTTTAAAATCTATCGGATTAACTTCAAATGACAAATTTGATCCGTTAAAACCTGTCTATTTTACAAGTGATGCATCTACATACAAACATTTTAAAATTTCGAATTAATTTTATATAGAGTCGGGTGGTCAAAAAATGTTCAAAAATGAATGCATTAAAATTAATTTATACACCTTCTAGTTTTGACCGCCTGACTTTATAATAAATTAATTCAAAATTGTAAAAATTTTGTATGTAGACACATCACTCGTAAAGTAGCGGGTTTCAACAGTTTGAATTTGTCATTTGGAGTCAATCCGATAGATTTTGAAGTTGAGTTCACAAAGAAAATTAATGAACTCAGAAACACCCTAGTTCTACTCTACATTTTCTACAGGTACATTACGTTACAGATAAAAGCCACACTTTAACTTCTTTTTTCCCTCGAAAAATCTGTAGCAATCAATAATAATGTTTTTTTTTCAATAAAAATTAGATTAAGCCATCTAACTATCTAATATTCATAAGAAATTTTTTATCCCGATTTTGAATCTACGATCTTCCACACAAATAGATTAATTGCATTGTTTTTGCCACTAGATTAAAAAAAGACTGGTTTTCAACATTTTTAGTAAAGACCGGAAATAAAACTAATAAACTATTTAATACTCACAAGAGATCTCCAATTCGAACTTCAAAAATCTGTAACATCTCACAAAGAGAGCTTTATCTTTATTCCTAAACCAAAAGTTGAAAAAAAAAATGCTTTTTTGTATCTTCCTTTTGTACGAAGTGAGCTGCTTTAATTTTTTTTTTCCTGCTATAAAGTGGAAATTAATTTCACTAACCCTTGTATTTCTATATATTGTTTTTTTTCTTTTCTAAAATTGCCCATCACAAAAAGTCTTCCCTTTTCATTTATAAACCGGGGGCCAAAATTGTTGAACATTTTATTTCCTTACTACAAAAATTGGAAAAATGACGCATGCACACATGCACATGTGAACATCTTAGATGACGCATGCACATATGCACTTGGAACAGTGCAGAAAAAAAATATCATAATTGCTTCCTCAGTTCCTTGTCTTAGATGCACAAATGACGCATGCACACATGCACAAATGCAAATGAACATCTTAGATGACGCATGTTACAAAATTTGAAACCAATGGTCGTGATTAGGGGTGGCAAAAATAAAATTGTAGCTTGTAGCTCAATCGTGACTCGCATCTGGCTTGCTCGTTAACAAGTTTGATCCAGTAACGAACAAGCTGTTAACGAGCTAGCTCGCTACTAGCTTGGTCCAGAATTAACGAGTTTGAGCTGAAGCCTAGCTTGCTCGGCTAGACATTAATTTGTGAATTTGTATGAATCTGTGTGCATTTTATACTGTCAAGCTCAGTCAAGCTCGATGGGCTCCATAACCGTCCGATCTGCTTTAAGATCTGTGCACATCGCTTTAATACATGTGCACACGGATCTTAAAGCAGATTTATTGAGCCCATCGGACCCAAACTGCTCTCTCCGTAAGATACTTGCACAGTTGATTCTATCATCTGTGGCCTTCTTCACCTTCACTTCTGTAGTTCAGTTTTATTGTTTGTTTGGGCCGTTATCCTTGTCACTTTCCCTCGTCCAAGTCATATTTGTCTTTTTCCCGCTGTATATATATATATATAAATATAGCAGTCGCTTATCAGATATCTTCCAGACTTTTCACGGATCCATGTCCTGTATAACACCCTGCGGTAACTGGTAAGCATACTGGCTTTCACTTGATAGGGACCTTTGCGTGCTTTTTAGCGGTGATGATGTTTAGTTCTACCAAATTAATTTGTCCCCATAGAGTGACAAGGGATAACAGTGGTCCTCCAAATTGATTTCATAAATACTGGTAAAAAAAGAAAAGAAAAAAAACTTTTAATTGATTCGTGTAGCGCATCTCAGAATTTTAGTTTGAACCCAATCAAAAAGCAATATGATAAGATACACTCTTTTATTAATGAGAGTAGCTATAGTTAAAAGCTGAATTTTTTCTCCATAAAATCTCAAGAACTGCTACTTCAGAAATTTGCCGAAATACAGACCTGACAGAGCCTTAATCTTCTAGCTAATATTTTAACTTGGGGCCTTTTTTTTTTCATTTTTACTTGGGCATAGTCATAGATACTGCGAATGATGACCGAATTAAAAGAATCACTGGGCATGGAAGGATCTTATTTTTTTAATGCATGCAATCAAGGTGAAGGATAATAGTAACAGTTTTATGTTGACTATACAAAAGCAAACATCTACTGAGGTTAGTGGTTAGATAATGAATCGGAGTACACTATGAACACCTACGCTTCTCTATTAAACGCGGTTGGTCATTGGTAAGAACCACCAGCTGTACACAGGGGGGGGGGGGGGGGGGGGGGGGCGGTGGCGGAAACGTGATCATTACATTGAGATGAAGCCATGTGAGAACCTCTCTATCTTGGACCTAAGCAAACTTACAAACGAGATAGCATCTCTCTCTGGTGACATGCTCGATTTCCTCCTGGGAGAGGATGAAAGAGAAGAAACCTCATAATGCTTCACCTGTTAAGAATATAAAAATTATCAAAAGGGTCTTCTACACCCAGCTCAAGTTTTTTTGTAGCAACTGGTTTTCTTACGAGCCAAAAGTTTTCAATTTCAAGTATTCCTGAGCTCCTTCCCATCCCATTTTAAATCTAAGGATATCTCATATTTGCCACCAGGACCAAGCACTTGTGTGTTATTTGCAAATTGCTCTTTTACTTCACAACCATTGGCCTAATAATTAGAATCCATGTTCCAAGCAAAATTAAATTGACAATTTGAAACCCGTCCCTAATGAGCCCTCTACATTCCACTGGACCAACCCAACCAAACTAAAATTAAACGAATGATAGATCAACAAGTCCTGGACTTGATGACCAAGCTGAAGCATTGTTTTTATTCTAGGAGCCATTTGGCCAATTTCTCTTTTTAACTTAAAAAAGTTACTTCTAATAATTTGGCCATTAACTGAACATACGGGAAATTTATGTTGTTGTTTTCAAAAAGACTAAATATATTGATGCTGTCTACTTTGCAGAAACAGAAAAGCCTGAAAACCAAAAACAGCTCTATCAGAACAATTTCTCAGGAAAGTTGGTTTGTTCACAACCTGAAATGCAAGCGGGTCCAGCTGTTTTCTGATTGTCTCGAGAACAGTTTGGTCAATATTACTGTTGCCTGAAATATCCTGCACGTAGAGCACATTGGTCGCATTCTCTCCCTTGGTCTCTATATCAGCATGGGCTACAGTTAGTCCATTCTCTCGTAGGACCCGTGTGATGTAAGAGAGCAACCCCAAATTATTCTCTGTGCATAGCTCTAATCTAACACCCTGTTTAATTAATATAGACGAAATATTAGGATGGTATTGGTAAATGCAAAAAGGAAATACGAGAAAGACAAGGGGAGAAAAGTGCAATCTGACTAAATAGAAACTTCATTTTCCTTTACTAAACATGCCATAGAAAAATTGCAGTATACATCCTAGTGTCATTCTTGTGGAAGTTAAAACCAACCAATGGCTCAAAAGCACTTATTGGTAGCACAAGATGAAAACACTGGTGCCTTTTTTTTCTCACAACTAAAGGAAGTAGGCCCAAAATGATAATTTTGCTCATAGTTTGGGATTTTGCAATATTGAGAAGACGGACATATAATATTCCTTAAACAAATGTCTCTTCACCTCACAGATTCGGCGCTCAATTGCAGCTTCCAAACATTTCACAATTAACTGCTTCTCATCTGCACTATCTAATACGCGTCCATTTTTGTGTCTGATATAATACTCCTGCAAGAAAACAACCTTTATTAATAAACCCTGTTACAGAAGCCTAACAGAATTAAAGGAAAATGATAATTGATACACCGAACCACTGTGCTTTCCGCATGGAAATATTAATACCCTACATGTCAGGACATTATGAAATCCATACAGGTCTGGATATTGGTTTAAATCTAATATTGCTATACAACTATTTCCATTTTCCTTGGCAGATATAATCCTTGATTGCATGGTTGAGATTTATTTAGAGTGGGGTTCCCACAAAAAGGACCAAAAACTCACATTATTGTTTGTTGGTGTTACCCTAATACATTCTACTGAGGATGTCAACTCTGATAAGATATGGAATGGATGGGATCCAACCAGCAACAACTGAACCAGAAACAAGGCATTGCGGATAGAGTACAGGTCATGCCTATAACTGACAGATCTACATATATTATTTAATAATCTATGATGTTAGGAATGTACCTAAAGCTACTTTAAGGGTTCATACCTAGCCAAATTGTTTTTGAGAGAAATAAGAACATAATTTCATTAATCCCCCAATTGGGTTATATAAAGTCACACATATTACATAGAGATTCCTAATCTATTCTCTAATTACCCTTTTACCAAAATTCCCAACAAGCCATAATTCATTTCTTATGATCCACTAAAATTCCACAAAAAAATGCAGTACAGGTTGTGACGTGACCATTCAATTTATATCAACGAGTGAAAGGCATTAGGGTACCCCCATGATCAAGACACACACCTGAGAAGCAAAAGGCCCATGAGAAACAATTGATGCATGGAAGACGACATAATGCAGATCCGCTAGAGTACACACTGTATCAAACATCAACCTTGGCCTGTCCAAGCACTCCACATTCACCACTGAGTATCTCTTCTCATTACATCCGTCCACAGACACCACCGTCCTCCTCCCCTCTCCCAAGTCGTATTTTCCCACATCGATATCTGAGTAATAATGATGATCGAAGTCACGCCTGGCAAACATTAGTTGATGCAGCCGACGCTCAGCGTCTGCCTGGCCCACCGTACTATTGCAACCTAGGAAACGGGCCTTGACACCACCACTGTGTAGGACAGTTGAGAGGTGGTCCTTTATGGTGGCAAGGCGGCTGGGGTCGTTTATCTGAGGTGAGGTTGGCTCATCAGAGGATATTTTGGCCACACATGCCAGGCAGTCATTGTGAGTCCAGGCATGTGCTTCTACAATGTTGCACCTATCAGTCCAGAAGATGGGTTGTTTAAAAAAATTAACAATGAACTTTGTAGGAGAAATGTTAGGAACTTTGTTGGCATAAAATACGCGCCCCCCCCCCCCCCCCCCCCCCCCCCCCCCACACACACACACACACACACAATGAGAAATATGGGAGAAATGTCATGAACACTCCTAAAGAGTATGTGAAATTCACATTCTCAGTACAAAACATCATCATATATTCTATAACCTCGTATTTCCAATTTCCATAAAGATACCCAAAAGTATTGCTCAATCCTAAGATTTTTAGCCTGACATGGCCAAAAAGTATGTTATAGAGACTAAATTCGGATTATTCTCACTGAAGTTAATTAAATTGAAGCTTTTTGTCTCTAAAAAAGTAAGGAAGAGAATAGGTGTTTTTACTTTCACGTGAGATGGAAGTTTGCAATACTTCCATCTTCTAGAGGGACATCAATGATATTTCTCATGTAACAACAGTACACAATATAACCCGCAAATAGTAAACAGAAAATACTATCCTCTTTATGATCAGGACACTGATTTTCCTGCAGACGGAATAAAAGCAGACTGGAACGAGAGCATAACCCATTATAATTTAGTGGTAAGGTATCTCTCCAGCTTTACACTTCTCTCATCCTTTGAGGATGCAAATGCACCTAGCTTGCATTTAAAAAGGCACATTTTGTTATTTTTTTATAGAAGAAACAACCCACCTCTGCTCAGCAAGTACAGCTGAGATCTCTGAGAAAATCCCAGGCCGATTGGGGCCGATCATCTCAATTTCTGTGCAGTCAGAAGATGAATTTTCTTCATGTTTTAGGGACATTGCCACCTCTTTCTGTTTTCTTGGTTCTGAGTCATGATGAATCAATCCAGCACCAATTGCCTGAAATGCCAACAATCTATCATATCTAACTTTGGATCATGATGGGGGCAAAGAATAGATGAAAGATAAATTAGTCACTGTGCATGAATAGTAATTCTAGGATACTTTCAACAACCCAAAAAGATGTGCTCAGCTGTATGTGTTAGAGAGAGAGAGAGAGAGAGAGAGAGAGAGAGAGAGAGAGAGGTATGCCTGTTGGATGTAGCTAATAGCTGACTTGTCCTGCACCTTGTTACTATTTTGATCTTTCACATGGAAGACTGCAACAAAGCAATGCACACATTAAATAAGAGAACAAAGTAACTTCTCAGAAAAGGCATGATGGCCGCAAGTCACTTCTTAAATTTGAAGCCACACCTCAAGGAAACAAAGTTGGGATCATATGTTTCCAGCTAATATTTTTCCTTTCTGTCCTACTATCTTATGACTAACTAATGAGATTTCAAATTCCAGAAGCATCTTTTAAAAAAAAAGGGTAAAAATTGAAGGAAGAGAAGCCATATACCATCCATGAACCATCCCGCATCAGAAGAAATATAGCTCTTAGTGATACAAAGATCCATGTCAGTCAAAACTTGAAGCACTTCAAGCAAGAGGTCTTGCTCAGTGAGACTATTTACCTAGAAAGGGATGAAAAAGGATAAGTAGTGATTTTCTCTTGGAAGTAGAAATATTTATGAGATTACAACACATATTACTTACTTTAATTACTGTGCAGTTCTCACATGACTCGTTGTCAACCGTGACCCTGAAAAATATTAAGAAACTTTTATTAAAAATTGCTGTTCAGCTTTATTAGTGCTAGTATCTTACTCTCTGGCATTTTTATCTTTTATTAATATTACTATATTTTTTCTTTAACTTCATAGCTCACCTTGGTCCATATATCCTCTGATTGAAATTTTCAAAATCTGGATCGAAATAAGGACGACAAGCTTCCATTGGATATTTAGCCAACTTGATCAAACACCTGGCTTGGCAATAAGAGCAAAAGTTGCTGTCTCTTGTCAAAAGGCCATTTTGTTAGATAAATAATTAAACCAAATTGACAGATACCAGATACCAAGAATCTTGGTTCTAAGAACATTTATTTAGACGTTTTCTAGCAAAGTGGCCAAATTCTTCGAATTCTCTGGTGAATTAGCTAAAATGTTACTTTACTTGACGAATAAAGAATCTTTCAATAAAGCGAAGAACCAGAATCGAGGATACTGTCGAATAAACCTTAACACGGATAATAGAATAATGACGAGAAGGAAATTCGAATCAGTTTAATCGGGAGCTATAATAGAATAGCTAACTACCAAGTATCTCCTCAACCTAGATGCATTAAAAAGGAGCTCCAAGGAAATAGAACAATTTTACTTACCTCTTCCGTCGGAGAGAGAGAGAGAGAGAAGCTAACCTGAGTTATGGGGAGAGAGCAGCTAACAACAATTATTAATAGCCACGTATGGGAGAAAGCGCTTTTTTTTTTTTTGATCCACAAAATGGTAGGGAGTGTGGAGCGAGAAAGACAAAGTAGAGGCAGAGGCGAGAACGGAGTGGGTCCGATACCCATCGGACCTACTTTTAGGTTCAATGAGCTCCATGACCGTTCAATTTATCTTAAGATCGGTGCGCACGAAAATCGAAGCATATGGGCAAGAATTTAAAGCATTGTACACGAATCTTAAAGCATATTGAACGGTGAGTGAATCCGTCGAACCAAAGTAGGTCCGATGCTCTCAAGTCGAGGCGGAGACACAAGTCAAAGATGGATTGGAGAGGAAAAAGGAAGCAAGCGCGAAGGGTGGGTTAAGGTTATGCGGCGAAAATGGAGATGACAGGTGTATCAGCTCTGTCTATTTACTATCTTTGGTACAGTCCTGCTGTTTATCGGCCGGTACTGCGGAATTCGCATCCTCTGAGATATCTCATGTTTTGCATGACTTCTTAGAAAAAATCAACCGTTAAAATACATTCTGCACGAATCTTGAAGGTAAAATAATACTGCCCCTGCGCTATCCCCTAATAGGCACCGGACACGTCGGTCACGCAAAAGTGGAGATATCTCAGAGGATACGCACCCCGGTACTGGTAGAGCGCCAGAACGCTGTGCCGTGTTAACACTTCGACTCCTCATCCAGCGGCAGTTTCGAGCGTCTCGTGGATATTTTGAGTAGAGATTTTAACAGAGCAATTTTGACTTCACGCAGCGCACTAATTGCTGTAATACTATTTTGATTTTATAGTTAGTGTGCTGAATAAAGTGAAAACTGATCTGTTAAAATCTTTACCGGTATTTTGCCAGCCGTCTAGCCTTCCCACAAAACAGCGGATATTTTGGGTAGAGATTTTAACAGAGTAATTTTAACTTCATGCAGCGCACTAATTTCTGTAATATTATTTTGATTTTATAGTTAGTGTGCTGAATAAAGTCAGAACTGCTCTGTTAAAATCTGTACCGGTAGTTCGCCAGTCGTCTAGCCTTCCCAGAAAACAGCGGACTCTCGAATGATCTTATTACAAGTGCCGCATTCTCAATCCTTCATATTTAAACATTTTAATTTGGGAGAATTTCACGTATACCCCTCAAAAACTTCAAAATTTCATAGTTACCCCTCTAAATTTTGAAATTACGTATTTCTCCTCTAAACTTCAAAAACTCACATATTAATCTATTTTATTGTATTTTATATTAAAACACATTTTAAATCCATAAAATACCCATTTTACCATTTTATTAAAAAGTATAAAACATCCATCTCACTCCAATTCGAATCTGAAAGGTTCCTCTACCGTCCGAATTGTTTTAAGATCCATGTGTGCTAGGCCAGCACGAATCTTGAAGTGAACACCCACGAATATTGAAGCAACGTGCATAGATCTTAATGCAATACACGCGGATCAAATTGCTTAAAATCAGTGCGCACTAGATCAGCACGAATCTTGAAGTGAATACACACAGATCTTGTTGCGGATCGGACAGTGGAGGAACTCTTCAGATTCAAATTTGAGTTCGATAGGGCATTTTATACTTTTAATAAAGAGTAAAATAGGTATTTTATAAATTTAGAATGAGTTTTATTACAAAAGACAATAAAATGAGTAAATATGTGAGTTATTGAAGTTTAGAAGGGGAATATGTAATTTCAAAATTTAGAGAGAAAAATATATAATTTTGAAGTTTTTAGCGGTATACGTGAAATCCCCCCTTTTAATTTTCCCATAATTTAATATATTTTTCAAAATTGTTGAATCCTATTTTTTATTTCGGATCTGATCCCAAAATGATAACAGATATCAAATTTCGGTAAAATACAAATTTAGTGACTTGGGATTCGAAGGGATAAATTGAAATTGAGTAAGCAAGTATTTTATTTCCTTAAGAAATAATCACAAAGGTTGAGCACTAATTCAGAGAAATTTTAGCATTATATTCCAGAGGAGGTGAAACACTACGATGATTAGTATTTTCTCATTTTAAGGAGTTCGTAAAAGAGATGAAGTTGTCACTTGCGCCAGAGTGTTCACCGGTTTGGCTCGGTTAATAGAATTGAACCGAACTGATTTAGCATTGCAACTAAATCAAATTGAACTGGAGTTTTATTTAAATTTGTTCGGTTCAAACCGAAATATATTATTTTTTTATTTAAAACAATTATTTTGTAATAAACCAAAGTATATTAAGAAATAAACTTGAATATTAAGAAATAAACCGAAGTATTTAATTAAAGCAATTGACTAAGAAATAAACCGGGACAGTCTGGACTAAATTCAAATCGCTTGTGTCACCAGGTCATGCAGAAGACCATTCCTGAAAGTTTTAGGGGACCAGTATCTTATTCCACTCTTACTAAAGACTATCTTAAGGAAATTGAGCCAATGTTTGTCAGGAATGAGAAGGTTGAAATAGGCATTCTATTAAACAAACTATGCACAATGAAGTACAATGGTAAGAGCAACATCAGGGGGCACGTTCTTGAAATGATGCGTACCACTTCAAAACTGAAGAGACATAAGCTAGATACATCAGATGATATGCTAGTATATTTGGCCATTAACTCTCTTCTTGCCTCATTTGGACAGTGCAAGATGAGTTCATTAATTGTCCACGAGTCATTCTAACAGTTGTAACTCACCTTAAACTGTCCAAATGAGGCAGGAAGAGAGTTAAGGGTCAAATATACTAGCATATCATCTGATATATCTAGCTTATGTCCTTTCAGTTTTGAAGCGGTATGCATTATTTCAAGAATGTGATCTCTGACATTGCTCTTACCATTGTACTTCATTGTACAGAGTTTGTTTAATATAATGTCTATTTCAGCCTTCTCACTCCTAACATCGGCTCAAATTCCTTAAGATAGTCTTTAGCAAGACTAAAATAAGAAACTGGCCCTCTAAAACTTTCAGGAATGGTCTTTTGCATGATCCGGAGACAAGCGAGTTGACCTCATCTATCGTGCATGTGTATTTTGTTCATTTTCAAAACTAGTGGCAGTAGGCTAAACCACACTACGTCCAGGTTAAGACATCCAAGGATAATCTCGAGATTAGCTTTCTAATCCTTGTAATTAGAACCCGTCAGCATCGAAATGTTATTGATGTCGGCTGTAAGATCAATAATTTTTGCTGAAAATTATTCACAAAGAACGAATCAAATTACCAAATCATAATAAAATAAAATAAATCAAAATAAGACATATTCCATCAACTGAGTATCTTCGAACAATACGCTCTCTTTGGAGTCTATCATTATTCTAAGATAAATAGGTGTAGCAATTGAATATAACAATTCATTTGATGTCAATTAGTCAATCTTTCTTTGGACCGATTAACTCATTACATCAAAAACTTAATGACTATTGCTCATTCATTACCACTAATATACACATACAATATTTGACTATTGTCTTTTCTTTGGACCAGTCCAATAACCAAACATCATATGTATATCTTTTGTGTATAAATTAGCAAATAATCAACATTGGTATGAGAGCTTACTTTGATAAGATGATGCTTTTATCAATCATTTTCAAAAATATATCTTATTCTGATGTCTTCATAATGATTTAATATTATTCTTAGTAAAAAAAATTATCAAAGTTTGACTAACCGAATTAGGCTTAAATAATCATAACTTAACATATCATCTTTTGGCTTAACAGATTTGTTTCTGATGGCTTAATTCGAAATTATTGCAGCGGCATACTAAAACAATGGCTTAACCAAATAATCCAAATTTTGATAATATAATAAAAAATAATGCCTTTATAGGTTGTAATTAAGCGAGAAAAACAGACTTTGCTGTAATTAAATACAAATCAATTTTGCAAGAACCTCTCGGTAAAAAAAAAAACAGAGAATCGCGAAACCTTGATTTCCAAATAATTAATTTCTGAAAAGAAGTCTGTTTTTGCAGAAATTAATTGGTTTAGTTAGAGTAGACTCTGATACTAATTGATAGATTTATTTTGCATAACCATACTACAATTCATAAGCTCTAGATTTGACATGGTTTTCTAGTGAACTCCTAATCTGAAATTATAAATTACCTTAGTCTATATCCTTGATCTTCCAGAGAGATACAATCACCATTGATCACCGGAAGCCTTTAGATTTTCAAATAATCCCTCTCAAGTCAAATGAAAAGAGCGAGAGAGAGGCGGCAGTATCAACACTCTATTATGCACAAGAAAAGATACTCAAATTGCAAGTTCTTCACCGAAAATTCCTTCTCTATCATTCAAGATAAATCTTTGTTCTTGAAGAGAGAGATAGAGAGACAAATAGAGAGAGGGGAGGGGAGAGGATCAGAGAGAGAGAGAGAGAGCGCAATAGACCCCTTCTTATAATTTTGAATAGGTGCCTATGTATATAGAGAGTTATCTATAGTCTATTTTTCTTATTAGATCCTTAATGGGTCTAAATTCAGAAATTGTCTATAATTGAATATTTTCTTATTTACAGAATATTGACATATTTAATTGTCTTCCCCAAGACCAATAGCATAATTGTATTATTTCCAAACTTTATATAATTTAGACCATCACTAAATTATAAAGTTATTAATATGCGTCTACACATTAAAGGCCCAACTTCTCATGACACATATTGAATCCGATAAATACTACTTATTTTGATCACTTCATAACGGGTTTAATTAGATATTTGACAGTCTATTATTCAACATATATTTATATCACTAGAAGAGATCAAGTTACAATAATTTTGAGTTACCACAACTATTTTCTACATTTTTAAAGTCCAAATCATCGATCCAAACCGTTCAACATGATCTCCACAATAAAAATTTGATCTGCAAGAACATTTTTTTTCACGCATTTTTTTTTGTATTTCTTTGCTGTATGCTGGCACTTATGGCGGGCTCGCAACCGTTTAATTTTCGAAAATTGCAAATCAAACTCTCATGTTTTGGCGCACCAAACTGTCAGAGAAGCGGAGCTGTGGAGGAAGTTTTGCTGATAATTCTTAATAGACTGTCTGTGGAAGAAGTTTTATTTGTAATGTTTTTTTTTTTTAAACCTTCGCAGAAGCTGCGAAGTCGTGAGGGAGAATCGAACTCTTGACCTTTGGATACAACAATCTTAGGACTTTTTTCTAACCAACTGTGTTACCTCCTCTTTCTATTTTATTTGTAATGTAATTTTCACTTTTTTTGTTGTATTCCTGATAGCCACTATTAGTTTTTCAAAAAAAAAAAAAAAAAAACGGATCCTATCATCCATCAAGTTCGGTTCGTTTGAAAGATCACCTCTGCAGTTGAATCGAGAAACCAAATTAATTAACCGGTTTTATTTAAAAACCGCGAACAAATTTTTGTAAAAACTCCGGTTTGAAACCTGATTTACTTTTTTTTTTTCACGCATAACGATAAATAAATAGAGTCACAGACGGATGTGACTTTTAGTCACGTGCCACCTTTAATCTCATATATTTTTCATAAAAGACCCTTATGCTTTAATATTATAAAATAGTCAATCAAGTATATTATACACCTCAATTATTCAGATACACATCTTGAAATAAGTATTATTATGATTATTTTATTATTTACATTTTTATGAAATTTGGTACTGAAAAATTCTAAATTTATATATCTATATAATATAATAAACTTTTCATATAAAAAATTAAAATGGTGGGACGCTATATTTTCTCAAAAAAAAAAATATTTGTCATCTGTTGATTAAACAATACTTCTATAATATTGAGGGGCGAACTTTCAATTAATCTATAAATTTATAATTATTATTTCATATGTACGTGTGATTTTTACTATATAAAAACATTTTTTTTTCATATATCTCATAAATGAGGAGGTATCAAGTTACAACAAAGTTACAACAACGGTTTTTTTTTATTTTTAAAGTCCAAATCGTCGATCCAAACCGTTCAACATGATTATCTAAATAAAATACGCTTCCAGATCAAATTTTACATTTTTGAGAATTTTTTATTATTTATTAAGATGGGTACAAAATTCAATAGTTTGAATTTGACTAGTTTTTGTAAAATACTTAATAAATAGTAAAAAAATTCAAACAAATATAAATTTGATTTGGAAGCATTCTATTTAGATAATCAAGTTGAATGGTTTAGATCGACGATTTGGACTAAAAATAAAAAAAAACTGTTATTATAACTTTGTTATAACTCAAAATTGTATAACCCCTCCTTATAAATACACGAGCTTTTAAAAAATCAGCAATTTTTTACTTTATAAAAACATATATTTTTTTTCATATATCTAAGTTTTTTTTTTTTAAAATAGCGGTCAAACTGATTAAACCGCTGATTCAACCAGTGAACCGTTGACTCCAAACTTTACCGGATAGATATCCGGTCCGATTCTGATAACATTGATTCGGACCGTCAAATGCTGGTTCAATTTTCATAAAAGGGGTGGTCCAAGAAAAACAACTCATCCTATACAGGCAGAACACATCATGAATAAACGGCACTGCGCTTGATTTTGCTAAATTAAATGAATGTTGCGGCCTTTGTTCTCTCTGTATCTCCATAACAAAATGAGATGAACTGATACACCAAAAAAAAAATTATACATGAAGCCCTTAGTTATTCCAGTAAAAATGGAGAGGTCCCTAAATTTTGAACGAAGCTACAAACGAGGTAAAAAAAAAATCTAAGCCCTGTCTCAATGTTTATACACCACAATTCAGTCAAAACACCGGCACAACAATCCCTTCTTCCCCGTGACCAACAAAGTGACTGACCATCAAAGGCTAGACGGTCACACTGCCACTAGACTTAAACCTCACATTCCGGCACTGTCGCAACTTTGTTAGTGCATCTACAGCATTTCCTTTTAGAAGGTCAATATACACTGATGCGAGAACAACTCTAGGGTTTTCAGGCAAGGAACCAGAAGCCTGTTTGACAAAAGCCGCAGCTTGAGCAATGTCACCTTGCATAGCTGCAACAACACTTAAGTTAACATAAAGCATGGCTCGTCCCTCCTCTGGCATTAAAATGGGACTTGAAAAATGTTTTGACTCTGATGTTTGCTTTGTTACCACCGTATCAATCACTGTCTCATCCCCATCCCCATCTCTCTCCTTTTCTCTCTCTAAAACCCACAATTCTAACTCATCTTCTTCACTAAATGGAAGCATTACACTGTTTTCTCTTTCAATGTAAATAGAGAGCAGCTCTGTGGCTTCTTTCAGCCGGTTCAGGAGGCAGAGTGCCTCAGCAGCATAAACATGACCTAGAAACATGTACTTTCTCGAACAACCCGGAAGTTGAATAAGCAACCTTGCAAATTTCAAAGCTCTCAAGGGGTTCTTCAAGCACAGATCAACATATGCTAGGTCAGCAAACAAAGACTGCTTAATCTTCAGGTTCTCATTTTCACAAATTTTCACATAAGACACCACTGAGCTCAGCAAGGTCGCATTCAAATTTGATCCCCCAATCACTACTCCATTGCCAGAACCCGCTTGCCCTGATCCTGAGGAGGGAGTTGCTGCCTTGGAATCTGTACCACTTGAGGCGATGTTCTTCTGTCCTGAGACTCTTGCTTGGCTTTGATCAGACATGACATCATCTGGTGGGATTGCGAGCATTGCTTCTGACTCAGCGACCTGCATCAGTAGCATAGCATTGACAAGGTACTCCCTAGCACGAGGCAAAGTGATTAGTTCCACGCCATCAATTTTCTCTAACTTTTTTCCTTCACATCCATTAATTACGAGTTGCCTCCATCTTCCCGAACCAACAACATTTACAGTAATACCCTCTTTCCCACAGTTTGATTCCGTCAAGAGGCCCATCTCCAGTGCCAAAAGACTACACTCAGCAAACCTAAGCCAAAATAGTGGTCGGTTGCAAAAAAATGGAACTGCTTCCCTAAAGCAACGAGCTGCCAACAATGGCTTCCCAGATATTAAATGCTGAAGTCCCAAGTTGTAAGAAATAAGGCATGATTTCTCCTGGGAAAAAAGATTCAGTTTTAGAGGCTTTGAATGTAGGGCTGAACTCTCCTTCAATGCCTTGCAAAATAACATACTTGCAGTGTGGTGGGACCCCTGCTGGTGAAGTATGCACCCTAGGTTGTTGTAAAACATAGCAGCAGCTGCCGGGTCAGTGCGGTTACCAGGAGGTAAGCTCAAGAGTTTCACTGCCTTACGATGATTACCTCTTGCATACTCCAACTGGGATTTTAGAAGAAGCTCAGTCGATGAGTCTCTTCCACGAGCCATGTTCATGGCTTGTTTTAGTTCCCGTTTTGCCACCTTGAGGTTTCGTGTAAGGAGCAAGAGTCGAACTTTGAAGAGTTGTAGCTTAACTTTTAGGTCGGCATGAGTGGCAGTAGAGACCAGGTCAGTTGGCGTTTTAGAGAAATGGTCAGTTAGAAAAAGCCGCCCGGTATCTAGGGTTGAGTATAGGTTTTCGTACTCTTCATCGGTTAGGTTGCGTGCATGTAAAGCAGGGTCGTCCATCGAAATTGCATTTTGAAGGGCAGATGGATCAGAGGAAGCAGTGTCCAGAGGAACAGTGATATTTTTCACAGAAGGTTTTGGTGGATTGGCCGGCTGTGGCTGCACAACAGGCCCATTGTCGGTTTGGTTTGTGACGGTGCTGATGCCAAATGATTTTTCAAGATATTGAATTACATCCTACAAAATATATCACTGACATGTCACTAAAAGGTATAATAATAGATTAAATTCTTAATTAGACAATGAAATTCATCCTTTTGACTATTTTGAAAAAATAAGATTTATCCTAATTGACACAAACTTGAACTCTAAAGTGCAAAGAGTGTCATTTTATGCTTCCTTATTGCACTGCATCTTAACAACCAATATAAAAAATGGGTTGGGATCCGTTGGCAACGGATTAACTTGACAATACTGACACCAATTCTCAAGGGACTTTAACAAAGACAATTTTGTAGGTGTGTTGTTAGCCTTGTAGATTGGTTATGTATCAAATTTCATGCAACTTGAGGGTCCTTTGAGACTTCGTGAAAGGCGATTAAATATAGACCATTGTAATTTCAAATCATTTGATAAACAGTAAACTTGCATCAAATTTATCAATTTCATGTGTGTGATATGCACAAAGTTTACATCTAATTCGAAGTACCGGACTCCAAAATTGTCAAGATTGTCAAGTTAAATCGCACTCCAAGTACTAGCATCTCATCAAAAAGTAAAATAACAAGCTATTTACAAAGTTATCTTAATTCTCTACCTAATTCATGCCCTTTGAGGAGTTTTTATCATTTTCTTGTGTGGCTTAAATGTCATCAATAATTTTTATACTCCATTTCTGGACGTGTTATTTTCATATCTCATTCTTCTTGTCTGCTCCTTTTAAACAGCAGAGTAGCCAAAGAAAAAAAAATCAAATGGGACTCAATAGGGTGAATTAACTCACTGCCGCTCTTTTCGCATCTTGGATGGTGAATGCAATGTCCAACAAGAGAAAACACACATTCAGGGCTGTTGTCTGTAAACCAAAACAAGATTTGGCCGGGTTAAACATTATTTAGAATCATAAATAAGGAGGAGAATTAATATACGGTACCTCATCAATGTCATCGATCGTTTCATATAGCTTCTCTAAAATTGCCAATGCAGAAGGATATTCATGTAAATGGTAAAGAACAAGAGCCTGAAAATGAGACACGTAGATGATAAAGAACAAGAGACTGAAAATGAGCCAACTCCCATACAAGGAGTCAGAATGTACCATACAGTATCCTGATACAGATCATATCTGGTCTCGGTGAAAGGATCACAGATAAAGAAGGAACTTTTCATTGTCATCCATGCCATTACAAAAGCTTAAGCATGATATGTACCCTAAAAAATAGGATATATCTCCTTTTATCATATAGAACATGAGAAAAATCTCAGCTCTCTCTTCAACCAAAATTTTCGAAATACTAACATCCCCCCTCTATCTGTCATTAATGGAAAGGGGGCACTGAATGGAGGAATGAACGTCATCTTCATGTTTCATAGGAGTATAACTGATATTTCATGTCTCATAGGGCACACATGAGATGTACCCTAAAAAATAGGATATATCTCCTTTTATCATATAGAACATGAGAAAAATCTCAGCTCTCTCTTCAACCAAAATTTTCGAAATACTAACATCCCCCTTCTATCTGTCATTAATGGAAAGGGGGCACTGAATGGAGGAATGAGCGTCATCTTCATGTTTCATAGGAGTATAACTGATATTTCATGTCTTGTAGGGCACACATAATAGTTGCATTTTGCAGTTGCAAACATGAATCGCTATATGTAAACTTACAGTATTCAAATTTGGAATTGTTGTGTCAGATTCGTCTCCATAAACAATGAGACCACCACTTGAGGCAGATATCTGATTCAACAAGATGGAGCTTCCTCTAGCACCACCCCCAGCCCTGCTGGTAGAATCACCCTTCTCTTTAGATGCACGAGCCAGTTCTTCACATTTTTCCTGCAATAACATCAATGTTCTTACACTAGCATAACAGTATCACATCACAATTTCATACTAGTCAGATCAATAACAATTTAGCATTTCATACACAAAGCCCAGTTTTGGACCTGATGGTTAAGTATCTGTCCAGTTTCTGCTTTTCTTCTCCATTTCTTTTTTATGTTTTGTTTAGGATTTTGTCAGAGACAAAGGTTTTATCAAGAGGCTCAACTATTAATGCTCTAATTATTGAACCCACAAAATATCTCTATTATGTAACCAGCAAGATTTAAACTAACTTGCATCTACTGCATAAATAAGTTAGGAAAAGATTGGATTAGAAGGAATATTATAAGCATACATGACATTTTATTTAACAAACCATGAAAACTGTTTGTCACAAGGGACAGATCCGATGGTTGGGTTACTATTTCTAAAAACAATTAGTGAAGTTAGTAATAATACCTACATGAACATCACCTTAATAAGGTACCAGATGAGAGAGTATTATTGTAAAATATTATATTTTTTTACAGTTAAGGTTATTAAAATAATTTAGGGTTTAGGGTTTAGGGTTTAGAAATAATACCTACATGAACATCACCTTTTCTATGCCAAAAGGCCCAATGCTTAAAGGCATGAGAGAAAACATGAATGACTACACAATTATTCTTCTCAAGATGACAAAATTCCACTCTAATCCAAGCTAGATAATCACAAAAACCAGGCCCGACTCATTAGATAATCTCTTATCCTCGATATTTCATACCAAAACTACCATAAATGACTTCAATCGCTCAGCATTGCTGGAGGAGATTCTAAATTTCTTGCACAAATAAACTAAAATGCCACAGTCAGGCTTGATTTTTGTTCCATCCCCCGCATATAACAGAATTGACAGAGAAAATAGGAGGACATGGTAGAGAGAAGAGCAGTGCAGTTAGAGGCGCAAAAAGCACACAATCAAGCACAGTGAAAGGCATCCACACCTTTTTAAGCTGAGAGCGAGCACAGTTAACAAAGCATGCGCTTTTGTGCGCTTTTTTGTGAGGCGATTAAGCCAGTGGGCATAATGAGGCGCGTGCTTCATGAACTCATTTACATCCAAGACCCACCAACCATTATATTGATTTCGTTATGAATCTAAGTCCTTTCATCTGCCCAATTTTAACTTTTATACACCTAAATAAGTGATTTTGGCCAGAGCTTATTAGAGAAGCTAATGAAAAAAGGGGATAAATGAAAATGATTACGAGACTGTACTAGAACCCTAACTCGTTCTGTATCAAATATAGCTCAAATTGTGTCTTTGTGAACAATTTCTTGTCAGGTCCTCCATGACTCTGCCCCGTTTAGACTTGTATGAACAAGCACTCAAGGAAATTTTTTTGGTATTACATCAATTTTCATTGGAATTCTTTTTTTCTTCTTCTTCAAAAAGAATGTGGCATCCCTAACCTCTTTGACCATTTGTTGCAAATCCAAACAAACCTTGCATCTATAGCACCTTTATTTTCCATTTTTGGGAAGCAATCTTTTCCCAACTAATAACGGTGTGTATTTTTAATATAGATTAAAAGGTCCCAGATCATCTTGATCATTTTATTTACTTGTGGATTATAGTGTGGTCATAGGTTTGACTACTTGACTTGGGTATTTACTTCAGTTTATGGCCCAGTTTGAGCATCTAGTAGGGTAAATTTTGGGAATCAGCCGGCCTGTATTTTACTTCGATAATAATCAGATCTACTAATCTAGCATGCAATCAAAACTAACTTTAATTTATCTGTAAATTTGTAATTTTTTTTAATTTTGCTATTGAAGGGCGTCTTTATTTGAAAGGATTCCTGCTTGCATTCTTTGTAGATTACATTGTATCATAATATCATTCATCTTCCTAATTTCAGTGCCAAATACCAATACTGGATATTGGATGAGTTATGCATGTATTATGACAATCCAATAACACTTATCCCAACTGCAAGGACCGTAATTGGAAGAACTATCATCCTCCGAAATCCAGATGATACGAATAGAGTCAAGTGCTTTTTTTGTGGGAAGGCAATGAATGGCGGTAGATATTGAGCAAAGCTACACATAATAGGAGGCAACAGGAATGGAAAGTCGTGCAACAAATATCCAGAGAATGTCAATAGCTATCAGAGTACATCAAGGGTGAGAAAAAGCAAAACGAGTATTATGATCAACAACCCAACTTTGAGGAGTTTGAGAATATGGTTGAGATTGATGGAGATGACAATGATGGGGACATCTACGCAAGTAGAAAAAGATCAGCTAGTGAAGACACAATTAATAGAAAGGGTAAAGATAAATAACTTAAGGCAATACAGGCATAGAAAAGAGGACCTGTGGACTCATACTCGGTACTTAAGCCTGAGAGGGTGCTTGAGCTTCAATAAATGAGGTAAACTGGTCCAGAGTAATATAAAAGACAAGTTCAATAAGCAAAGAAGGGATGAGGTGTGTCAATATGTGTGACGCATGTTGTTTAGAAGAAGCCTTCCTTTTAACATATGCCGGTATGATGATTTTAAGCCAATCTTATTGCTTGGCAAACAATGGTCCAAGCTTTAGACTGCCCAGCTATCACGAGATGTCGAGTATAGCAAAAGGCTTGATGAAAGAACAGAGCAATTTGGAAATTGGTTGGTTGTTCAATAATGTCCGATAAATGGACAATTAAAACTGGTTTAAAAGTTACAAACTTCTTGGTGAATCTCCAAAAAGATCCATGTTCTTCAGGTCTGTTGATGCTAATAAAATTGCACAAACTATAGAGAGAGTTTAGGATGCTTGACTCTTTTGTTGATCAGGTGGGCGATGAAAGGTGGTTCAAATAGCGACTGAGAATGGGGCAAACTTCAAAATGGCCGATGAATTAATTACATCATTTTTTTTTACTAAAATCTGATCATTTATAAATCTATAAACCTGTCTTTTCTTTTATGTTTTATCGCTATAAACAAAAAGTGAGCAACATATTACATATATGCATGCAGTATGCAGCATGCAGGGAAATTATAACATTGCATAAATCTGATGTTGGAGGATATTGGAGAAAAGATTCCAAGGTAAGAATGCCTTATCTAAAGCAATTAGAATAAACATTACGAAACCTAACTGGTACGGTATGATGAAAATAAGCAGAAATTACTAACTTTCGTCTTCTCAAGGATTCCAAGAAGCTTCCGTGGATCTATTGGATCTGAACTGCTCTCAGAGAAGTACTCGGAAACAGCAATGTTGTGGAACACCTAACAAATTAATACAGAATAAATAAATAAATTGAGTGGCAAAACATATCAACCAGAGCCCTACAACTACGGTTCGTGTTCCATAGTTGTCAAATATGAAAAATATGGCCATTGAAAGAAATTTACAGAACTTTGAAATGGATACTGCTGACCCAAAGCATCTTCAAAAGTTCTACTTCCAAAATTAAACTCTAAACATTTCATAGATGTCAAAAATAAGAAAAAGGCAGACTAAACAATGAGCTATTCTGGACATCCTGCTGAGAAAATTTGCCATGACAATTTGTAATTTGACAAATACGAAGCATGTACAACCAATTCTCAGCTAAGTAATATTTAATCCCTCACGCTAGCGCAAAGTAAATTACGGAAGATCTACTCCAGATTAAAAGAGAGATGCGGCACCTTTGGATCATCCTCCTTTTTCTGGAGGAGCTGTTTCAACACATCGATGCACTCAGAAAAGCGGCGGTTTTGGAAGAGTACGGCAGCCTCTTTCGCTAGCGCCGCCGTGGCTGAGAGACTTTCTTCATCCCCGGGCGATGGAGACGATTCCCGACCGTCCATCTATCCGATCCAGTGTTGGGGTGTGATAGCCAAGTCGCGAGACCAACAAGGGAGTATCTATCTGCTTTGGAGCAGGAAGAAAGTGGGTATGGCTAGGGTTTTTGGAGCAGAGGAAACTGGGTTATGGCTAGGGTTCAGATGCGAAGGAAACGAAGTCGGAGAGAACGGGAAGTGAGAGATGAAATGGAGAGAATTGAGAATTCAATTTTCAATCCTTCTCTTTTCCTTTTTATTTTCAGATGAGTTTGGGTCCGATGCCCATCGGACTCAAACTGAGTTCAATGGGTTCCATAGCCGTCCGATCTGCTTTAAGAATTGTGTGCGGAGCTTTAATATCCGTGCATAGCCGCTTTAATATCTGTGCGCATTAGCGGATCGGACGGTTATGAAATCCATCGGACGTAAATTTAAGTCCGATAAGTGTTTCATTTTTCGCCTTCTTCGTTCGTGTATTTGCATAACTACCCTTCCCTTGTATCATGCTTTCAGCTTTTTTTTTTTTTTTGAGAAAAACCCGTAGGTGTAATATATTGAATAGAAACTGGAGATTACATTGATCAGAATATATCATGCTTTCAGCTTCAAACAAACCCCTCTGGGAGCTACGGTGTTCTTTAAGTTCACCAGACCTTCTTTGTGAGGTCAACTCAAAAACTTATCAGATTAGTTTTAAATAATAAATTCAAACTGTTGAAATCCTTCTATCTTATGAGTGATGCGTCTATATACAAAAAAAGTTAAAATTTCAAATTAATTTTGTATGCAAAAAAGGTAAAAAAATGTTCAAAAAACGAATGTATTAAAATTAATTTATAAACCTTCTAATTTTGACCACTTGATTTTATATTAAATTAATTTAAAATTTTGAAATTTTGACATGTAAACCCATCGCTCGTGAGATAGATGGATTTCAACAGTTTGGATTCGTCATTTAAAGCCAATCCGATAGATTTTAGAGTTGAGTTTATAACGAAACTTGGTGAACTTAAGAACACCCTAGTTTTACTCTTATTTCACATTTTCAAAAAAATTCATCTAAGACTGAATTTCCAGAATTTAATTTTTAATTATTGCCCGTATAATTGTCGTTTATTAATTATCATAGCTCCACCCAGTTCACAATTCACACCATCTCTCTTACTGCACAAGAAAATCTTTTACAATTACTGAATCTGGACCATTCGTTTTAACTTGGCACGAATCTCAAAGCCCAATAATACTGCCCCCTATTTCCCTCGAATCTCAAACCAACCGAGATTTAATCTGAAATCGTAAATTGAGGCCCATCCTCTATAGTAATAAAGAGGATACAGGTCCCATCACATGCACTATCTTGTAACTTTTTAGTATTAGGGGCGTTTTGTCCCGAAATTTTTAATAATCGAAATTAACTAAAAAAAATATCGAAAAGAAGGAACGAATTCAGTTTATTTCGAAATATAAGTAGCATGGGTAGGGACGGGATAATTTATCACGTCCCTGTTAATCATAATCACTCCCCAAATTACCATTAACCAACCCAAACGAATCAGAAAAAAAAATATACCCGGGACGCTATGGATGATCCCGTCCGTGAGAAAAAAAAATAATAAAAATAAATCCAAGGACGCTAGAGAATGTTCTGTCCCTGCGTTCTTCTGCTTCTTCAGTGAGGCCTAGTGGCGGGAAGTTAGGAGATAGCGTAGAACAAAGAAGATTTTTATAGATAAGGGACGGGATAATCCTTAGCGTCCCTGTAATTTTTTTTTTTTGTGATTCGTTTGGTTAATAGTAAGTTTAAGTTCGGAATCATCATTAGTAGGGACGTGGTAATTTATCCCGTCCGTAGGGATGGAATAATTCGTTCCGTTCTACTTATATTTCGAAATAAACTGGATTCGTTCCTCCTTTTCGATATTTTTTTTATTTAATTTTGATTATTAAAAATTTCGGCGTTTTGTCCGTATATAATATTTAATTTGGCTATTTATTATACCAAGTTGACAAGAATTTGGTGAGGTGCCATAAAATTAACATATAACTTTTTATATTAATATTTCGAAATGAGAAATTTAAATCTTGAATTTATTCCTCTTCGTATCCATGTGTAATAAATATGTTTATTTCGCCATGTAATAAATAAGTTGACAAGAATTTATTCCTCTCCGTGGAACGAAATTATTTAACCCATTCTACTTATATTTCAAAATTTTCTGAAGCCTCTCCTCTTTTTTGATTTTTTTTGATTTAATTTCAATTAAATAAAAATTTCGGTTTGAGATTAAATCTCACTGCTCTGGGATTCGAGCTAGTGCAGGGGCAGTATTTTTAGACTTTGAGATTCGTGCCAATTTAAAAAGAATGGTCCGGATTCACTAATTGTTAAAGATTCCCTTGTGCAATATTGGAGAGGATGTGAATTCTTCATTCCAGCTTATTTGACGTAATTTTTAATTTAAAAACATTTCTTTTAAAGAACTCGCTTTCCAATTGTCTCTACTGACTCTTATAATTTATAATTTGTTAATAATAGTTGACGTGATTGCTAAAAACATTAAAAAGTTAATTGCATGCATAGAAATTTAAATATAAATATTAACTATATTTTTAATTTTTATTTAACACTTGACATTTGTTTTTAATTTCTTCATCCTCGTAACAACCGAACAGATTCAAACCAACCAGTCGAGATAAGAAGATATCACTTTCATGGAATAAACAGACCAGTAAGATGACAAAGAACTAGTTTCTCGCAACAGCTAGGGTTCAGTATTTCAAAACAAGTGTGGTTCCAAGCACTATGAATTGGGCATGTCAGCGATTCAGGCTTGGATTGGCCACAGGTACAATCCTGCAAGTTTATCCTCAAACAGGTACACAGACAGCTTTAGCAATAAACAAGCACCCCATACTGGTACGTCAGAACTCAGAACGGAGCCCACCATTATAAAAAGAGATTGGTGATGAGAACAACCAGGCTTTACTAAGGGTAACTAGGTAGAAATGACATTAGACAAAAGAAGCGCTAACTTAAAATCATACTATACAGTATACACAGTCGTGAAGTGAACTTGACACTAGAAAGCAATAAATACATCCGAGTCAACCCCGAGGGGCAGCCATCTGTTGCTTTTTAATTCTTTCCCCATGCTTCACCATGCTGAAAGAAATTAATGCAACGAAAACTCAACTCGATTAGAAAAATAACTATTTTGAGTACCAATCAGGATGGGTACGGCTGTGCACTATTTTGCTACCAAGTTATACAGTGATCCTTTATCTTGGCATTACTGGAATAATTAGGGTTCATTAATTATTCTTAGTGCATAGTTTAGCTAAATTTTGGTATATGACTATATGTCCCAGTATTAGTAAGCTAGTGAGAATTCTTTATGTTTACCTTATATCATGTGGGGTAATGAAGATCCACTGGGAGCCTTGAGCAAGTGCAAAATCCACAAGTGTATCTAAGCTTATTTTTCTGCTCACAGCATCCTACAAAAAGACAGTAATAACCTCAAACAATCCTCAATCCATTAGAAAGAAGTAATAAAGGTAAATAAAAATAAATATTACCATGAAAACATCAAACTCATCCATGGCTCTAAAGGGTGCTTCAGTCATTTCATGTAGAGCTAAAGCAAAGCAAAGAGTGGAAAAGGACCTCTCCCCACCTACATAAACACCAACAAAAATGCAACAAAGTTAATTGCATATTTATTCATTGCTACTTTGTAATTTTTAATTTATTTAATTAATTTATGTTTTAGCAGGATTTCAGAATGACTTTGGATGTTTTCTCTTTTTTTCCTTTGATATCAGAATGATTGGAGCTTAGAAAAGGCTTCTGAGTGTTAAATCGCCTCTGAGTAAATATGACGGAACCAATAATGATTGAGAAACTCGAAAATAAGTGATGACAAACTGTAACCACATCAAACCCAACCTGCTGGGCTTGATACCATACATATGTATCCTCCCTGAGATTGAGGCACCTAAATTCTAGACATAATAAGGAACTCTCTCATCGCTGAGCAGAAACAAATTTACATTGGAGTATGTGCTTGAAAATAATTAAAAAAATGTTTTTTCTCATCTTAGGAAGTAACCTGAAAGTCTCCTACCTGAGATTGAGGCACCTCTATCATACAATACTTAAATTTGAGACACAAGGCGAAACTCTTCTCATTGAGCAGCAACAAGAAAATTACAATGGAGTATGCAGTTTAAAATAATTTAAAAAACAATTTTCCCATCTTAGGAATTAACCTGAAAGTCCTCTAGTGTCCCGAACAGTATTGCCAGATGCATCCTGAGGCATTTTTACCTGTAGTATCAAGGTAAATTAAGTAATACAGTATCTATTAGGTAACCAAAGCAAAGATATAAAGTACTATATTTCAGCAAATACTGGTCAGCAGTAGCTGATGTAGGTACATTCCAGTAAGTATACAACCCATTTATAGCAGTTGAAATTTTATGGCATGCTGCTTCATTTCTGTTTTAGCAGTTTGGCCTTCTCGATTTCTACAATGTCATACTGGCAGGTATCATATTGAATAGATTCAAAACTGACACAGTGAGAAGCAACACACCTCTATGGACAAAAGCTTCTTTTCATAATCAACCTTGATATGCCCGCTAATGCCTTTCTTTCTGAGATGCCCATTAAATCTAAGTATCATGTAAAGACAAAATAAAAGGTTAAAAACAAACAAAGAAGAAAAGTCAGCAGCATAACAAAGAAGCAGAACACAATATTTTAAAAACAGAAGAAAATACACAAAGCAATCCCTCCACCACAACTTGTTTCCCATTTTAGTCCCCATACAGTCTCAAAATTTTATTTGCATCCCTAAGCATTATAATTGCATTTTGGTCTCTCCCATAATATTTTAGTCAAAATTGGGTGGATATGCTCAGTCTGCATTGATGTGGCATTAGCTATTTGATTCAAAGACATCCACCAAAATGACCCATTCCATGATAGTGAGAACCAGAATTTTCACTGATTGTAGTTGGGCAGAATAAGCTGAATGTTTAAGGACAAAAAAGGGAGCTGTGGAGTTTAAGGGACTGAACAAGAAAAAGTCAACCAAGTGATATTTGAGTTCATGCCATATTCTCAGGAGGGAGGAAAAATAAGGAACATACTGCCAGGTCAACTGTCGCTTCAAAAGACTGGCATTTCGTTGGAACTTATTCCAGCGCAAATCCAATGCTTTTTGGCATGCCTACAGTATCAATATCAATTCAATCATTTTGCAGTTTAAGAATTCAAAGTAGGGAAAGAATGATCATAAAATATATTTTACATACTGAATTTTTTTTCATAAACAACAAAGGAAAAGAAAATGGAAATATACCATAATCAATACTAGAATGTTCAGGACCAGGTATGGTTTTAGGTACATAGATTTGTAGATTCTACCATGTACTTAGGAACAACAGAAATTAGTTCTTGAGCAGTTGTTCAATACACTCATAGTAACCTAACTGATAATCCTCCTTAGGGTAACATCATTCAAGAACTTACGTCTAGCTTTTCTCTGAAAGCTCCATACATTTGTTGCTTTTTCAAAACCTTATTCTCCTTCCTGATTAGCACTGCTCTAAGATCATCAATCAATTCTGTAAACCTGTCATGCAGAATCAGGTTCAACGATTTAAAATCACAGCGTCTGTCTGTGTGCTCGTGCATGTGTGAGATAGAGAGCTTCCAGAGAGAGAGAGAGAGAGAGAGAGAGGATAACATACCTGCTACTTTCCTTTTGAAGCCTCTGTTTCAATCTGTTAATCTGTGCGCTTAATTGCTCAGGGTTAAAACCATCACAACCTCCCAACTCTTTCACTTCAGATTCAGAACAAATCATAGAGGCCTTTCCGTAGTTTTCCTAAGAGCATTAAAGTTTCCAGAGTAAACTAAAAGTGACGACATATAAGACACATTTACAATACTAATACAACTCATAAGGACATTTCAGTAAGATCGTTCCTGATGTGAATGTGTAAAACCACGAATTTGATGCGGCTCAAACCTAAAATGAAACTAACAACATGAAAAGTAAACCATAAACCAACAGAATAGTCAAAATCCCAAACAAACCAATTCCAATGTAATCCGACCAAAGCCCAAGTTATGAATATTTTCAGGTAGGAATATTATACTTAGCCCCCAGTTCCTCACCTCCCAAATACCCCTGACTGTTTTTGTCATTTGCTGTAACATCAATGCTGTTCCATAAATGTTTAATTGTCATTTAACAGTGAGGCATCGTTTAACACAGGCATCCAAAAACCATTTAATCCATTTAATTGCAAGTTCAATCATGCTTTTTAAAAGCTTGGTCTATGTCGACATAATAGAACATGCCCTCAGCAAATAACCAACTGTGAGTTCTGCAATAACTGAGTGCAACAGTTGAGTGTGCATTTTAAGGTGTGTGGAAACTTTTATGGGGGGTATTTAAGGGGTGAGTTCATAGGGGTAGTTACCTCACCCATTTCCATTATTGGTTATATAAACGATGGAAGTAAAGTTTAGACAAATACACAAAATTAAAAAAATTATGACAGAAGGTTGAAGACAAAGTTACAGTTCTCTGTTTAATCTTATGCAAACCTGACGAGTGCCCTTGAGTTCCTCATATTCTGATTCAGCCAACTTAATATCAGGTAGTACCTTCTTCTCCATAAGCCCTTCATAATGGATTTTCTCCTGGTATGAAAAACATAGCATAATCAGAAAAATCTAATAAACAGACTAAACACATTTTTTATTATATAAATACTTCCAGTATCATGCTGGTTTGAGAAGATCTCATTTTCTCCAGTATATTTTTTTTTTTGCTCTTTTCTAATCTTGTATTTTGTTACTCTGCTTGTCTGGGAACAGCTTTAGGCTTACTTCAGACAGTAGAGCATATGGAACCCAAAAGTTACAGAAGAATTTCAAACTTCTGTTACCATGCTACTCAAATCCAATACCAGTATGAAATAATACCAGGTTATGACAACAAATAGTCGCAATAGTTCCTTATTTGACAAAAATTCATAGTACTTTCAATATAATAACCATCTATAGAAACATACATCCTCTGCCGATCTTAAATTTTCTTCAGTAGATGATATTTCATTTTCAGCTAGTTCAATAGATTTGACCACTCCATCTATAGACTCTGCACATCATAGGAAAAAAACACATAACACAAGAAGTACTGTCCAGAAAAAAATTGTAGGAACAATTCTGCGTGTGTCCAAAACATAGGAATATTGTGATACCCCTGCCAAAAAAAGAAGCATCTCATATACCCTGTAAAACACCGGAAAATATATCAAGGTACAACCCACCTTTTCTACTTCAAAAAAAAAATGCCCTGCCTTTTTTCCTCATTTGGATAGAGATAAGAAGTAACAAAAGAGGGGGTGCTTCGGGCATCTCTCAGATTAAATGGCTGAGGATATAAAGTATATGTTCATAATTTCTACAGATGCATGTGATATTCCTTGTGTTTTTTTTTTCTTTTTGTGTTTTTTTTTGTCAAGTATGTAAATTCTTATGTTGATACTTAATAGTGATCTACTCAAAATCTTTTGTTTTGCAGGGATATTCATGATAGTTTTGCTATGTGCTTTGTAAAGCATAGATAATTTGGTCCTCAGGTCAAATCTTTTACTTAACAATGCGATTGGAAAATCTGAGCCATACAATACAATATACTCCTCCATTCTTATCTTGGAAAATGAGAGTTGGACCCAAAGTGACAAATGCACTATGCCTTGCAAAGCACCACTGAAAAACTCAGAAAGATATATTGATTGCTCCTTTATTGAAAGATATATATGAAAGACTGGAGATAGATCATACCACGTAAATCTTTGAATTTGCACTTTAGGTCATTTAGTTCCTTGGTAGTGATGCTTATCCTAACTTTAACTTTCTCAAGTGACAACTCCCTTGAGTGCTTGTCTTCTTGCACTTGCTAAAAAATATTTACAAAAATAAAGCCCTTTAACAGTTCAGATGCTGAACAAGACCATAATCCCTGATTACATGTTCAGTCCATTACTTGTACAAATAGAGATATAGGGCCAGTTACAGTGATTGATCTTTCTGGGGCTTTATAGAATTAGAACAAGACTCAGCAGTAATTTGTTTTAATTTGTTTTATCTTGCCCTGATACCAGCACAACCAAGGTATCAAACTATTTTAAATATCAGTTCTTATACCAGCAGCGCCTACCATATTGTTCATATCTGGTTCAGTTTTTTTATCACTCATGGATTAAAAGTTTGGTGTTTAGTTCCATTATTAAGGCAAATCAAAGCTCAATTAAACCTTACAATTATTGGTACGGGTCATTTCTGGCACAAGCCGTACCAGCGGTATCTGTAAGGACAACGTTTGAATATATCTGTAAGGACAAAGTTTATTCAAACGAACCGCAATTTCTTCATAAATCTCGTCAACATCAGGAACCGGGTCATGTTTAGTCTCTGCTGCAAAATCATTCTCCATATCTCGTAATGCATCTTCTTTTCTAGCTAGCTCATGGTCCTCATTCAGCCTACGCTTCTACGAAGATTCAGAAAACATGTCACATGTCAATAAGAAAACATGCATGCTTGTGTAGTAGTGCGGTTTATGTTGACCAACATCAAAAGCCTGATTTTCTCTCTACAAGTAACAATAGACAAATAGACTAAATGGACCAATGCACCTACTTAGCTGTGAAAAAAATATAGCCTTCCTACTGAACAAACCAAAAAGATACCTCGTATACTTGTACAGCTGTACCAAACATGACGAAATATTAGCTGTTCCCTCCCTTTTAAAAGATATCCAAGCTAACCCTACTTCCATAATGTTTATCGCCACCCAAATTAAAATCACTAGAGAGAAAATCATGACTCTGGTGGTGCTTTGAAGAAGATCAGATGAGGAACTTGTATGGTATTGCTGTGTTTTTTAGGGGATCAAGCGATATTTCCAATCTATTTTCATTTTGCAAGTATATATACAATATTTTCAAGTTTCTTATACATGAATAACTCCATTAATAAAAAAATGTACCTTCAAACTTTGTAGCCTAGACTCAAGCTTCCTTCGTTCTTCATCACCTCTTCTCTTCTTGCCTATGACTTCCTGAATTAATTTCTGCTTCCTAGAGGCTTCTTCACTAACATCGTTAATTCTATCATCAAGAGAACTGCACAAGCGGCCTGTGCGGCGCCGTTTATCTGGATTCAGAATGGTCTCTACTGAACCCCTACAGTGCCTGATAATAAGGTAAAAACATAGTCACAGATATGAAAAAGAGCAGGTATAAAGGTACTTTCGAAAACAAATCAACAATACTTATCAACTCCACGAGTAACAATATGAGACAACATTTCTGAGCTATTTGCAAAAAATTATGACCATTCATGAAGGCATACACTAACATTAACAAATTTGACCCTCTTTTATTTTTCTAAATCCAAATTTAACTAAATCAAACAATGCAGATTAAGATGCTGTGCTAGGAGACTTATATAAATGGATAATTAGGTCGATGCCCTATGAAAAATAAGGGGAGTTTATTTATATATCATGTTGGATACTGATTGCAGATATATCTTTATAACCCAATATCCTTGTATATTATACCTTTTTGTGCCTGACTGCATACCTATAAAAAGGTATCAATATTACGGGAGAAGTTCATTCTGGCAGCTACTTTAAAGCCTTTGTGAGCTCCAGTATACTAAATAAAAGCAATCTCCTACAATGGAAAAATTAGGGTTCTTACAGCTTATATCCATCAGATGTATAGACTTCCTTCAAATTGTTCACCCTCTGTTCAAATGCAACAGATTTACCCACTTCATAGTTCTGAACAAGGACTTGTCTTTCAGCCCCACCCTGTAACAAGTATTATGTGGAGCTGTAAGTACAAAATATACAGTACTAAATTACAAAAAAAAAATATGGTTAACGTGCGAACTATATGTGGCACTGATTGCTTATTATTGGAAACCATAAAGAGAAATTAAGTTTCAGTAAAAAATATCACATATATTAATTTCTGATTCTTCAAAAGGTATCCAAGTAGCTACTGTTGTTCTTTAAAGATCACGCCAACTCAAAATATACAAGGATGTCAACATGAGAGTGAGGAATAATCTACACAAATACTCGAGAAAATTTAATAGAATAAGTGTGCCTGATTTTCTCATTTACAGGGCAGTACATGACAATAGAACATTTCATGAGAACAAGGATGGAAATGAAAACAGCAGGCAGTACAATTTGATTGCCACATGAAGGAATACAAATGCCAGTCACCAAAAAAAAAGCTGAACATGAAGCTCTACTAACCATGTCTACCAGTACATTAAGCACTGTAGGATTGTCAGACTGTATAACTTTGAGTGTAGTTGGGTGATCTGTGGCAGGAAGCATGTGCAGTGGAATATTCAACCTGCACAACAAAATCAAGAGTGAAATCCATACAAGTTCATAACAATCATAAAACTAAATTTTCATTTGATACCACATTTTTCTCTAGTCGAGAACCAATCTTTGGTTTAGTGGCAAAGGCACATGGTCTCTATATGGGAGGTCATGGGTTAGAAACCCCGATGGGGGAAATCCTTTGTTATAATAACAAGGGTATTAAATAGTTGGGTGGCTTGACCTCCAACTTTACTAAAAAAAAAAACATTTTTCTCTAGACTATAACGATCACCCCCCCCCCCCCCCCCCCCCACCCCCACCCCCAATCTCTTCAAATCAAAGTCAAAATAAGCTGAATTGTTTGTGCATGACTACATGAATCAGTGTGGAATATTTTATTTTAAGGATGGTTGGTGAAGCCGGTGTGGAAAGTCAAGTCAATAAGAAGGTAAGAGCTTGCTCAACTTCATATTGCTCATAAGTTATAACTGTTGAAATCATACATAAAACCCAAAACATATAGGTGTAATTGTAAGTAATGAAAAAAAAACGAGTGTTATTAACTCTCATTTCATAGCAGAGTTAATTATTGTCTGGATAGTAGTTTGTCTTTATTTATATATACTTTCAGGTTTCAGTCCTCGATTTGGGTTAATCCAGATTTGAGTATCACGCAGTTTTGAATTGCTTCAGTTTTGGATCTTTTGGGGGTTACGGACTTCTGCATGTCATCTGGGTTCAGGTAACTTTTTACTCGGATACTTAACATTTGTGATGTCATTCGAGTTCTGGTTTATTTGGGTTTCGGTCATGACAAAGTTTGGATCATATAATTTTTAACTTCAAAATGATCAAGTAGGGATCGCATATCGGGTTTACTAGGTGGGTTAATTCAGTTGGATCAGACTTTGCCAGGTGTAAGTCTTAAGTGCAATCTGTAGAAAAGATTCAGTATTACAAAATGAGGTTTTAGACGTCAACATTTTCTTAGTTTCGTCCAGCATAAAAAATACAACTATAGACTTGGATATTGTATGGTAATCCTTGCTACTGGGAAAGAAAGTAGGGTTACTAGTTCCAGCAATATAACCTGGGTCTAGAGAAGTCATAAATAATTATTTGAAGGTTGCGATAATTGGCTTCTCTTGCACAATCCCTCAAAACAAGTGAATCCTTGTGACTTGTCACAATAAAAGCATCTAATATCTTCCCAATAGCAATATCGACCGCAAGGGCCCAAAAGTCATCTCCAACTAGTTTCTACAAAGAAGAAACACTCTTTAACAATCTTTTATTCAATTGGATGCTGGATTGCAAAAGCTAAGGTAAAAAAGAAAAGAAAAAGATATTGTACATTCTTTGGTCTCCGAGGTGAGTAAAGTCAGTTAATCTGTTACAGATATCTGGTGAGAAGGAACGATTATACAAAACAAGAAATTTAAGGGGCCAAGCTAAATACAGCAGTCCAAGCTAATACATAAGTCCAGGCAGTGATGATTGTACTGTTTTTTTAAATTCATATAGCATACTCTCTAATTAAAAAAAATTAAAATAAACTAAGGCAAGATTCCATGTTTCATAGATTCATTACCACGTGCGCGCCTATAGGACCAATTGGAGGTCTTTGGAACTTCAGATGGTGGCTTTCTATTGACCTCAAGAGCCGGAGCACTTTATCTCCTCCAAAAGCCGTTACCTGAAAAAGTAAAATAAAATTATTTGGCAAGCCTATGATTCTCCTCTTATGAAAGAAATAATTATCCAGCAAATAGAGTAGAAGGTACCAGAAAGAGCTAGAGTAACATCCTTCCATTTTGAATTTAATAAGGGGTGTGGGCGATAATTTCTAATTTGCAGTATATAACGTTTCGTTGTTTTGCAAGCATACATGATAGTTTGAAGTTTCATAGAAAGGTGTGCATAAAATCTTTAAAAATAAAATATGAGAATTGACAGGAACATAACCATGCCTTATTTGTTTGCCGTTGTTGAAGTTCACGAGCTTGTGAGCATAGGTCATTGTATAACCTTTTATTTTGGTCTATCTGAAAAAGGTAACTCAGATTAAGTTGGCAACTTTTACAAGACAGCAAGGAAAAAAAAACTAATTAGTTGTTCTTGGGCAAATTGAGCTGTACCTCTTTGGACATTTCATCAATTGTACTCACAATATTTCTCAGACTTTCAGACAATGCATGCTCTTCGTCTTTCATTCTGAAAAAAACATACAAGGTTGCAAGGTTTTAATAGAAAGTGCCAGACCTTACTGGCACATTTTAAACATGCCTACTGCATCGTACTAAGATTGCATAGTTCTACCCTTTTTCTCATAATTTAGTGTTTTAAGGCTCACTTTAGCATCAGCTAGGTATTTGGTTGAGAAATAAAGCAGGCAGGGAGCTACACAGATATTAAGAGAAGAGATAAAATCAAATAGTATGAACCTATACTGCCAACCAGAAAGCAGCAACATATATTCATAGGCAATCTTGTAATAGCCTTGGGTATTCAATTGAATTATTCAAATTTTAGAAAAAAAATGAACACACATAGATGATATTAAGTTCTTCTGATGAATACTTGAATACTTGAACACCCTATTGAAATTGCACTTCGTGTCTGTTATACAATCATCGAGTATGAATATACTTGCAAAATATTCTAGTTACGCCTGTGACCATAATGTTACCTAGATGAACTGGTAAGAAAGCAATATTCCTTAAAATGCGACCTGTAGCATTATCTTTTTATTTTTTTTTAAGGATACCCTGTAAAACCATATAAAAACGCTTTGAAAAAGGGTAGTGACCTTTCAACACTTAAGCGGGCAGCATCAATTTCATCTTGATATTTTTTCATGTTTTCTTTTATTGCTGATTCTTCAGCCTGCAACATTCCACAAGAAGAGAAGAAATGGAAGTTCAAGAATTATCTTAACTTAAACTTAATACATACAACAAATACCTGCAGTTAAATATCTAAAAGGGACAGAAGGAAGGTTCTAGTCTCCTCTTGGTCAAAGCTGACTTCCCGAACCATCATTTTTAAATAGGACATTATGATTTCTCAAGTCTTCTTGTTAAGTTTTTGCTTGCTTGAATAGAAGCCACTGATTATTTGGGTTATTTATTCAAAAAGGGGAAAAAGATCTTGCCTCTTGGCAAACCCTATAACATTCCTCTTAGTTCTCAGAATAAATGGAGCCGAAGCACATTTCAATAGCATCCCACTCTTTGCTTGCTTGTGGGATTTAATATCTTTTTAGCCAAAGTACTTTAAATGTTATTGCACAAACTAATCACTACTGGTCAAGGTATGAGCAGTACAATTTGCTAGATACAATGGTACCTGTGTGTTTTGTACATGTTGGTCATGAACATCCTGAATTTGCCTTTCAAGGGTTTTCAACCGACTGGCCATCTTTTTAACCAGGCTTTCTCCACGTGCGTAATCCTCTTCTAACTCGAGTTTCTCTTCTGTAGCCTAAACAGAGTAGCTTTTATTTTCAAAGGGTGACCAAGAACAGAAAAACAAAAATAACAGACTTGGACATAATAATGTGAAATGGACAAAGTATATATTAAAATAAAAAAAAACAAAAAAATACAATTGTCAATCAATCTGTAGCCACAGAAATGACAAAAGACTTTTTATTTTATTTTTGAAAGGCAGTAGGCATTACCTATTTCTATTACTATTAGGAAGCAAAGAAAATGCCAAAAGAATTACAGTAATGGTCTTAACAGAGAGAAAATAAATAACAATTTAGTGTTATCATACTGATGAAATGTTTTGCTGCAGCGCATTCCGCGCCACTTTTAGTCCAGAAGCCTTCTCAATTAAGGATGCAACTTGAGATTTTTGTTCAAGCAATCGGGCTTTCAGCTCCTCTAACAAGGCCTGTACCATTAGATTTACAAGTTTCATTAAATTATTTTCAACATTTCTAGTCTCTTTAGGTTTTATTTTCCTTGCTCAAATGGGTAAATCACACAGAAAATGTGCAACCTTCTATAGCATTGCTTTGGTAACTAACTATACTGCCTCATACTCTGTACGGCAAAGTTTAAAAACGGAAAACTACAAAAGAAGAAACAGGAGGATCCTGTAGCTAAAGTGGCATTGCCAAACCACTCTGCAAGACCTCCTTTCCAGACATGATATACCTTACGTTGGTCTAAACTACATTTTGATAGTATATACATTTTTGATCCCACTTACCCAAACATTTATTTTATGATTAATGACCCCTTTTAAATTGTTCAGGCATTTTTCAATTCGTTTCTGCAATCATTATCGCTCTCTTAAAGTGCTCAATAAAACAGCAGCTTACAGATTTCCGGTCAATTTTTTCTTGACATGCAGGAACACGCTCCTTTAACTTCTCGATTTTCAAAGCTTGCTCCGTGATTTGTCTGTCAGCATCATAAACCCATGACCAGGCAAGTTTTTTCTTCAAGACCTGGAGCTCCTGAGCAATTTCCTCCACGTGCTCCATGTTCTTAATCTTCTCCCTTAATTCCTCAAGCTCCCTCAGCATAGGTCTAATGGATGCCTCCAGCTCTTGCACGATTGAATCTGCACTCACAAGTTGTGACCTGATGCTGTCGAGGAGTTCGCTTACTTGTTGGAGAAGAGTGGCCTTGAAAAAAAACTGAGTAGGAAATAGGCATTATATAAACATACTTGCAATTCATTAAAGGCGAGAACCTAAATTTACCCTGTTCCCTTGCACCACTGCGGGCACCCAAAACACCACATGCATGGGCATACCACATGAAAGAATGAAGCACAGTATCTCAAAACAGGAATTATTCTAATAATGTCAATTAGGTGATATGATATATCCATAGACTTGTCTCTCTCTATATATAACCTAACAAAGGAGTTCCGTTTCATTTTTTTTCTAGCTCTTAAATCAACCTATTACTTCATTTTTCTTAATTATAAAAGTCTTAACTAAACTTTGGTTGACTGCTGCCAGGTTTTGCTCAATAATTTTATACTCCTGATCATGACTATTAAATAACAAAGGTCCGCTAAAAAAAAGTACCTTGAATTTATCTTTATCGTTTCCAGAATGCAAAAATTCTCGGCTCTTGTCTTGGGTCATAATTACACAGGGATTTTCAACGTCTATCTGTAATTATCCAAAGTACAATTAAATTGGCAGCATTTTTCTAAATGTATTGTATAATAGGCTTCAATAAAACCACAAGCATGCTAAAGTTTAAAAAGAATAAGATAACATGTTACTCACATTAAAATGTTCAACAAGCTCACGAAGTTCATCTTTTCGCTGGGATACCTTTTTCCCTGTTGGTGCAATTGATAAATTAGATAAAATTTATTGCAACAGCCTTTCAGCTTACAATATGCCCAGATAGTTAACATAAAACAGTTAAATTGTCTAACTAATAGGACCCCTGATTGACTATCAAAGACAAACTCTTGTCATGGTGAGTACATAATTTCAACGACTGACTTTAGAGTATTTAGTAACCTTGAGAGTCTTTTAATGTAGTAGAGCTGGTTGATTCTGTTATCCTGCGCTCTATGATTATAGTATCGCCATACACTTCATGCTTGAATGCATCCTCTCCATGGTTTTTGATCTCAACAAATACAGCTGCATAACTACAAAGTGTTCGGCGTTATCAGAATTTCACTATCATGAATAAGGCACAACTTAACAAGAGAGACATTCGACAAGGTTAACTTAGTACACAAATTGCATTTTTTTTTTCTTTGGCATGTATAGGTTTAAGGGAGCTGGTTATTGAAGTATTTGCATGAACATTTTCATGAATAGACCATCTACGGGCTGATGCTGAACCTGGTATTACTCAGAAGTGAACCTTATTTGACTGGATCTATTGTCAGAGAATTAATTAATACTCACCCTGCAAGTGATGAGTTAAAAAGAGCACGTGATGGAACTAACAAAAAGAAAACAAGTCCAGTGTATTGAAACTAACACAGTTTAAGCACCAATAATTGGCATTATATACTACATTGGACCAGTGAAAGGACCTTATCAGTAGGTTAAGCAAAAGAAATTATATCAGAAATTTCTTAGATATAAATGGCACCTGCAACCAGTCTTTATGAAATCCTTTAGAGAAGAAGCTCTTTGTGTTCCTTTAGCTCGGCATCCAAAAGCCACACAAAGTGCAGTTAGTATTGCACTTTTTCCACCTGTTGCCATTTAAACAGCTTCTTAAATTAAACAACTCCAGAACAGCTGAAAACATGAGAAGATAGAACAGAAAATTATTTCACTTCAGGCCTTTTAGTAATTTTAGAAAACATCTGAGTCCTATTAAAGTTCAACTGCCGCTTTTTGAAACTTTCTCTTTTCTTTTCTCCCTTCTTTCTTGTTTCTTCTTTTGTTTGAATAAGATCTGCTAGTTTCACCCAAATTAATGTCTGGTAGTTTACTCTTTTTCCTGATTTGATATCTCCACAAATCTAATTCACAATCGGGTGTGCTAGTTGCATCTTCCTTCTAAAAAGCACAGGTTAAACACGCGTTAAGGTCCTAGTGAAATTAGTGTAACAAAGTTCAATTGTAGTTGCAATAAGGAAAATATCACAAAAAACACCGTTAAATACGGTAGTTAGACTTAAAAAGAGAAAAAAATGGAGCAATCACTCGAAATCAATCTACTGAGAGAAGACTTCGCTAAAAACCTCCTAATACATAAAAAAAAAAAAACCTAGGTTTAAACCCCACACAAAAACTAAATGAAGTAACGGGATGAAATCAGCCAGAGAAGAGGTTAAAGAGACGTGACTTGAAGAAAAGGAAAGAACTCTTACTTCCATTCTGGCCAGTAATGAAATTGACCCAATCGCCGAGTTCAATCTGCAAGCTGCTGTGGCACATGAAATTCTCGACCTTGATTTTCGATATGAGCCCGGCACCATGCCGAGTTGCCATTAGAGAGAGGCCCGAAAAACCAAAAACCCTAGAATCGCCTATACATAATGGAGTAATTGGAAGGAAGACGATCCAGCGGAGGAAAATGGCGGGAAAGCTCAGAAATAATGATAAAAAAAAAAAAGGAAAAGCGGTGGGTTGCGTTGGGAGCAGATTGGGTCCGATGCCCATCGGACTCAAATTGAGATTGATAGGTTTCATAACCGTCCGATTCGAAATAGGATCCGTGCACACGGATATTAAAGCAAACCCAAACGATATTACAGCGACGTGCACGGATCTTAAAGCAAATTGGACGGTTATGGAACTTATCGAACTCATTATTAGTCCGATGGGCATCGGACTGAAGCTGCTCCCGGATTGGGGAGTGCGTATCCTCTGAGATATCTCATATTTTGCACGCAACCGACGTGACCTGGGGGCCTATTCGAGGATAGCGCAGGGGCAGTATTATTTGAGCTTCAAGATTCGTGCAGGACGTATTTTAACGGTTGATTTTTTCCTAAAAGTCATGTAAAATATGAGATATCTCAGTGGATGCGAATTGTGGGTTATTACTTATTACGACTTTTTTTTAACCGGCCTTTAGTCAGTTTTTATGAGAATTTTCGTATTTATCATGTCCGTATATTATATCTATATGGTCCAAAAAAATATTAATGGAAAAATAAATAAAATAACAATAATGAGAAAGGTTTTCGCTGAAATTAAACATCTAAGAAAAACGTCATGACGTTATAGATCACAACGTCTCAGTAATAAAATTCATATTAACTCAACTTAATTAATGAAACAGCTTTATAAAAAAAATAGCGAAAAAAAAACAAAGCTGGACGTTGTCCTCCAAAATATCTAGAGAGACGGAAAAAAAAAAGTTGTTTAGGTTAAGGATTCTTGAATTTTTTTTTTCTCTGTTGTTTTCTTTGGGCTCCCTGAACATTTTCAATAGTAACGTCTGTTATTTTTTTTCTTTATTCTATTACGCTAATTAAGTTAATGAGATTTCGCTAACTAGATGTTGTGAACGTTATAAACTATTATTTTTTTCTTAGATATTGAATTTTCACAGACGGCTTAATCATTCTCGATATTTTCTTTTTAATTTTCCTATTAGTAATTTTTTTGGCTATATGGTTCCGCAAATATAATCCCCGGGATAAATATGGAAATTCTCAGAAAACCTGACTTAAGGATTTTTTTTATAAAATAATTAAAAAAAATTAATTCAGAACTCGTGTAGAATATAGACCCGAAATTTTTTTTTGTGACATCTGGAAAAATCAGATTAAAATAAATGACACTCAGGTCTAAGTTTGTCTAAAAATGACACTCCTGCACAATGATTTCGCGCACCAACCAATCCAGGCTCGCACAATGGTTTTGCACACCACTTGGTGCGTGAGTTCACGCAGTGCACCAGGTTCACACAACAATTTGATGCACCAAACGGGCTCGCACAAGGGTTTGGCACACCAGGTTTGGCGCACAAAAATTGAAACATCCTTGCACGGATTTTAATGTACTTAGCACGGATCTTGATGCAATCGAATGGTCCTTACAAGTGTTGAATTGTGAGCTTTTGGAATGCGTAAAAAGTCAAAGAGAGTGTGTTGGGTTCAGTTTGCACACGGAAATTGAAACATACTTGCACGAATTTTAATGTATTTAGCACGAATCTGAATGCAATCGAATGGTCCTTACAAGTGCTGAAAAAATCAAAGAGTGTGCCATGACCCAAATTTGAAATTCAAAGTCTGGTGCGCGAAAGGGTTGTGCGAGCCCGTTTAGTGCGCCAAATAGTTGTGCGAACCTGGTGCGCCACGTGAAGTAGCGCACCAAGTGGTGCGTCAAACCCTTGTGCGAGTCTGAATTGGTTGGTGTGCGAAATCTTTATGCGAGAGTGTCATTTTGGGACAAACTTAGATCCGGGTGTCATTTATTTTAATCTGATTTTCCCAGGTGTCACAAAAAACAAATTTGAAATATAGACAATGTGCAATATGCTTCTGAGATTAAAACATACGACTAAGATCGATCTCACTCTACGCCACTGTTATCAAAACCGGACCAGACCGGCCGGTCTGGCCGGAATAAACCAGAACCAGACAGTTTACGGTCTGGTTCAGTATTAAGACCGCATATGCAATAGAACCGGACATATTTAGTTAAACCGGCCGGTTTTATGAAAAAAGCCAGATTACTAAACCAAACCAAACCAAACCAGCTTTGCATTGGTTCTCTACATCTGTTTCCAATTTTGAAAAAAAAAAGGCACGGCTTTTGAGGAAAGAAAGTAACTTTTTAGGAAAAAAATGTGGAATCTAATGTGTATTATGTGACTGATTCCGTGTAGCTATTTATGTCATATAACATATTTTTTTAAATGATTATATGTTTGAAAATAATTCAACATTTATTACAATATTATTTTTATAAAAATTTAAAATTATAATATGGATCATAAGAAGTTTGTTTGATCACAGAAAAATAAATATTTTTTTATGTAGTTATTCAATTTTAGTATGAAGTATAAAAATGTATAATTTATTTGATGAAAGAAAAGTATTTCATAATATTTTATTTTATTAATTATAAGAATGAGTTCTACATTTGAGCTACAATAAATATATTTTGCAATAAAAAAATAGTATTTACAATATCTAAATTTATCTTGATAGTACATTGTTTAATATGTATATTGGAATTTTTTATTACATAAAACATAATTATTTAAAATAATAATTATATCTAAAAATATGCAAGTATTTAAAAAACCAGCAATCAAACCGGTTGATTCAACGGTCCGACTATTGAACCGTCAAACCGGAGCTTTACCGAATCAATGTCCGGTCCGGTTCTGATAACATTGCTCTACGCAATAAGGTCATTGTTTTAAAATTCGGTCCATTCGGCCGAATATTCATATTCGGTTGGAATCCACATAGAAAATAAGTATTCAGTTCAATATTTGATTTCAAATATTCGACCGCATATCCGCATATTCGATTAACATATCCGGCCTCTGATGTAAAGTATTAGATACTTTCTTGATTTACATACAAATTAATTTTAAAGTTCACATATATAAATTCGAATATACAGCTACATACTGTGTATGTAGTATACGGTGGCCTTCTGCATATCACATAAGAACCGAATATTAAAGCACTGAATAAGAATAAGGTATTGCACTGGATCTGAATTCGGTGGTAAGTGCCAAATGTTGGTTTATCGGATCGTACTCAGAACAACTATCGTGCCTGATTTCATAATTAATCTGTTTATATTTATACTTTTAAATTTTAATTTAATTTAGATAGAATTTTATATATAATAATAATCACCCGTGCCTATTTTCCTATTGGGCTGTGAACAAGAGTGGAACTATAAAATTTTGATAGGAGTGGCTGAAAATTAAAATGCACAATTGTTATGAATCGAATTTGAACCCAAAACCTCTCGACTAAAAAATAGAATTTTATCCATTAAGCTACAACTTTTGCTTTTTATTGAGAGTAGCTGGTAGGGGAGGCAAAAAAACTCGTAGCTCGTGGCTTAATTGTGACTCGCACCTAACTCGTTCGTTAATGGACTGAGCTGTTAACGAGCTAGCTAGCCACCAGAGCTGCTAACGAGCCGAGTTATGGACAACTCGACTCGAAAGATAGCTAGCCGAGTTGACTCGAGTTGAGAATATTCTGCCGAGCTGGCTCGCTAACTCAAGCTCAACTCACGAGTAACTAGAGTTGGCTCATGACTCGTGAGTCAACTCGTTTAAAGTGTTGAAACGTTGAACACTTGAACTAATGATTGTTGTTATGTAAATAATATGAGAAGTAAATACTGAATTAACAAACAATTCACAACGATTTAACAAACTAACAAATTTAACAAAAAAATTAAACGAAATGAGTCCACGGAATTATAATTAATCAAACGAAACGAGTCCAAGAGTTGAGCCCAACTTGAACTCAAACTCGAGTCAGACTAACTCGGATTTTAAATGAACGAGTTGTTAGCGAGTTCGTTACTGAGTTGAGTTCGAGCAGCTCGCGAGTCGCGAGCTTTTTGTACAGCCCTACTCACCACTAGCTTAGTCCATAATTAACGAGTCCAAGTTAGAATTCAGAATTTCTTGATTCATCCAAATGTCCCCAGTAAACTAAACTCTAACATGTGAGGCCAAAAAACAGTACAGTTGGTTTCAACAACTACGCGGTTTCCATCTCTGTTCTGTTTTTGTTTCTGTTGGCTGTAACTGAATACAATTGACTTTCCTTTTTAGATACTGCTGGGGTCAGATCTAAACGTCTCTCCTCTTTCTCTTTCGTCATATATCTTTCTTACACTTGTCAGGCAAATTTCTATTTTGTTCATCTTAATTATTTTACATATAAATAACAATTTTCAAATAAAATACAGCTAATGCATGATCCCAATTAATTTACAAGAAGTTGAGTAGTATTGCATGCAGTTGCATTCTGAACCATAGTGACAAATGAATAGTTCGGATTCAGTTTGACGGGTCAAAAGTTCGTGATTCGGGTATAATTCGGAAATAATTTGGTACAACAAGGAAACAAAAAAAATCGCATTTTTTCCACATTTTTCTCGCGAATAATTTGCGATTCGCATTTTATTCGCGAATAAAATGCATTATACGTTTTTTGCGCTTTAAACGGAGTTCGGTTCATAAATATAAAAAAAATAAATAAAACATGAATTATTCGTGAATCATATGCGTATATATTGTCACTATGCTATGAACATATGATTATATTTTCCAAGCAATTATGGCACAATTTTTTTGAACAATAAATATTTCCTTTTCGAAAGTAGTTTTTTTTTTCTTAGAAAAAAATTTATTTCAACTAGACAAAAGAAAAACTCTTGTGGGATTCAAGAATATATTGTTTATTTGTTTCCATAGGGGCAAGGAGGAAGCAATGCAAATACTAAACTATAATATTATCAAATTGTAAAATATGTCTTTAATTGAAAGAGGAGTGCCACAAAATGTAATTTTTGTTTATATTTTAAATTTTAAAATCTAAGCGACGAATTGAAATCATTAATTTGGTTTTTTACGGGATATGCATGTAAATTCGAAACTTATTTATACTAGATAAGTGAATTAATTACGAACTTTTTCGAATCAAACTCAAATCAAATCACGAACTACGAAATTTTTGTGCAGCAGTCTGGGTCGGTGGTAATTTGATTTACTGAAAAAAGAGGAATTAATTAATAGAGGGGACCAGTGGGTTGACAAATCAATATACATTTGCAAAATGACAAATGCATGAACACTGAACAGACAACTTTTACGTAATTATTGTTTCCGTAAGGAAAATGAAAATGAAAAATGGAAATGGCGTCGCCCGGGTTCGAACCGGAGACCTTCAGTGTGTTAGACTGACGTGATAACCAACTACACCACGACACCTTTATGTTCACAGATTTAGTTCACAATATATAAAATCAGAGGAGGGATCCAATTACCAAAGTTTTTGGAATCGCGGGTCCTGCTTTTTATAATCCAACGATTCATTTATTTTGAAAAACGCATAAAAATCAACTGTCTTTGAAATTGGTACATTCCAAAAAAATGAATGGTTTGATTTGAAAACACTGGATCCCTGCGATTCCAAAGAATCACAGCAGATTTCCTTCCGAAAACAAGAAACGTACCCAAGGGTCCCTACTCCCGAATTCGTATCTCTGTATTAACTTAAAAGGAAAAGGGAATGCATCTCCACCGTCTAATTTTAAACAAAATCAATCCGGCTGTCTAATTTTAACACATAGTTCTTTAATGTTAGTAGAGATCTAGTCTGCATTGATCTTAAAGCGAATCAGATGGTCCAGATACATTAACTACATTTTTTTTCCTTTTGAGTTAATGCAGATGATACGTGTTCTCCTACTCCCTACCACAGTGACAAATGAATTATTCGGGTTTGATTCGGCGAGATCAAAAATTCGTGATTCGGATATAATTCGGGAATGATTTGGTATTATTCGGATCAGAGATCGGTCTTGTAAGGGGGCAAAAAAAAAAGTTCTAGGAAAAATTCGGAAATAATTCAGGAAATTCGGAAAAAATTTGCGAATTATTCGGGAATAATTCGGTCAACCGAATAATTAGACGTTCGGTTCCGCATCACAAAAAAAAAAAACAAATAATTCGCGAATCTTGTTACTACGCTCCCTACTCCCTGCTTTCAGTTGCGTGCAACATGTATCGCCATATGCATCCGTTACAGAGAATTAAATCAGATTCCCTAAACACATATGTTGTGACTTGTGAACTTCTGACCGGGTCGAATTAAGGCTGTCAATGAAGTACCAACTCAACCACTCCATATACTGTCTATATATACATACGTAATATATTCCCATAACACACTTGACCACAGCAACAGAAAAAGAAAAATTAACAATGCAGATAGTTGCAATTATAGTTTTTGTTCTCAGTACTCTAGCAGCAAGTAGTACTGTTACTTTAGCTGTAAGAACTGGACTAGCAGAGAATAAGACCTGCTATGGGGACGGTACCAGTACTGGTATCTCCCTCAGTTTTGATCTGTACTTTATGACATGTCCACAAGTTGAAGATATAGTCCGTTCTGTAGTTGAGCAAGCCGTTGCTTCCGACCCCCGCATGGCCGCTTCACTTCTTCGCCTCCATTTCCATGACTGTTTTGTCAATGTAAGTGCATGTGGTTATAATCATTAATTAACTCATTCATCTAAAATCATAACTTTTCTTTGAAGTTTTTTGTTTTGAATTTTTAATTTTTAGGGATGTGATGGTTCGGTGCTTCTCGATGATAATGCAAACTTTGTGGGGGAGAAAACCGCGGGGCCAAACCTCAACTCATTGAGGGGGTTTGAGGTGATTGATTCGATCAAGTCCGAGATAGAGCAAGCCTGTCCACAGACCGTTTCTTGTGCTGATGTTCTCGCCATTGCAGCACGAGATTCGGTTGTTTTGGTATCAAACTAAATTTTTGAATAATTTATCTTTGTATTAATTTCTCAAACAAAATTTAAATATTTATACAGTAGTATGTTTGTACAAAATTAATATTGGATTTTGCATTTTGGTGAGTGAGTGGTCTCTGATATGTAATTGATGATGATGCTATTACCAGTCTGGTGGGCCCACATGGCAGGTAGAGCTAGGGAGGAAAGATAGCAGGAGTGCAAGCCTCACAACAGCAAATAAAAACCTCCCTGCACCGACATCTAACGTACCGACACTTATTCAAAAGTTTCAAAACCTCGGACTCTCCACTCAAGACATGGTGGCTCTCTCAGGTCAGTTCATTTCACATTTTTTTTTTCTTTATTTATTTCATATTTGTTTTCATGAAATAGGATGGTTCGCTGCAACATTGGATAAAGCGGTTGGTTACTTATCAAAGTAGTTTCATAACTACAGTTCAGGATTCTCTGATGAAAAAATCAAGACATGTTTGGGAATATGACAAGCTAGATTAACCATTTTTATGATAAATTGTTTTCCATCGAAAGGTGCACATACCATCGGCAAGGCAAGGTGCTCTTCCTTCAGTTCCCGACTCAGTTCGAATGGCGATGTCGAATTTATACAATCACTTCAGCAACTTTGCTCAGGTTCAAATGGGACTCTGGCGCACCTCGACCTCTCAACACCAGCCACATTTGATAATCAATACTACATCAATCTACTGTCAGGTGATGGCCTCCTCCCTTCTGACCAGGTTCTGGCAAGCGGGCCCAGCGAGGTTCTTAACATGGTCCAAGCTTACGCTACAGATCCGGTGCTGTTCTTTGAAGACTTTGCAACTTCAGTTATCAGAATGGGAAGGCTTGCATCGGCGTCTACTGGAACTGACGACGGCGAAGTACGCAAAAATTGTCGGGTGATGAACTGAATAAATGCTATTTTGAATTAAATTTGTATGTGTTAGTTGATCAATTTGCAGTGTAATTTGGTAATGAATTAAGTTATTTGTTCAAGCCATACTATTGGCGCTATGATTGTAATTTGTAAGGTTTTCCATTTCTAGGGCTGTCAATATTATATGGTGACTCTGTATCCTATATATATTTATGAATGCTATGTATCAGGCTTTTATATTTCATGTATAGCCTTTTAAAATTCATAATATCATATTTATCATTTTTTTTTAATTCTCACAGTTATTCAATTTAAAAAAGAAGGTTTATAAATTAATTTTAGCGTGTTCAATTTTGATCGTTTTTTACCACTTAAATATATACCAAAATTAATTCAAAAATTTATAAATTTGATATATAGATATATTACTAGTGAATTAAATTGGTTTCAACAGTTTAGATTCAAAATAGTTAAGTTCATAAAAAACTTGACGAGCTTAGGAACACCCAGGTTCTACTCATCAAATTTTGCTGTCTGTTTTTATAAAAAAAATATATATATATCAATAGAGAAACTGTCGAACATTTGATAATTGGATTTATTTTTGGTATTCCGGTTATTTTGCATCAATTGAAGAAATCAAAGCCATGCATCCTTTATATTTTATTCTCCTTGCATGAATTGTATATTCAATTATTCATATTATCATTCAAAGTTCCAAAAAAAAAAAAAAAAATTATGTGTGCAGCAGCTGAGAAAAGAAAATTAGTCATGCAGTTATTAGTTACGTCATGTCACGTGTGTCGATCACGTGTCGCGTGACATGACTGTCCTCCACTATCTTAGTCATGTCACGTTACGTTAAATCACACAAATTGACTCGGTAACGGTAACATCATGTGACCAATATTTTCAATATTATTCTTAATTATAATTTATTTTGTAATAGTTTTTTTATTTTTTTATACATTCTGTTATTATTTTCTTTGAACTAACTTAATATGAAAATAATAATTAAATATTATCAGTTACGTCACGCAGCGTTATTGTCTTTCATCATTTTAATCCTATCATGTGACTTTATGATAGTCACATCACTTTGCGTTTTTTCTTCTCTAAACGGCTCTAATAAAAGCGAATTAATTAACTGCTGCAATGTCTACAGTCCACAACGACTATGCTATTTATGTGAATAGGAAGATTCTGGTGCCATGCGTTTAACTTTTTAGTTATTTAATGCTACAGAATAAAATCGTTGGGTAGCCTATTTTTGTTCCTTTACATTTTCTCCTTATTTCGAGTGAAAATGAAATGCTAGTTCATCTCTCTTTTGCAGGGCAATACAGCACAGCAATGGTAGGGAAAACCCAGGATTTACTAAAACATATCCCAACAATACGAACAACAAACAACCGCAAATATGATAAAAAGGGAATTACTCAAAACTGCCACTTCAATTCTGCCTTATTATGTCGATCCTCTGAGAATAATAAAGAGGATCTCAGGAGTAATTGATTCAGAATACGAAGATGAATTTACACAATCAATTTCAAGCATGTTCCAACAAAATTCAGTAAGGGATCGACAGACTTTATGAAACATATAGCACCTTCAAACCAATTAAGCCAAGCTTGATCATGCATTCAGGCCTAACTGGTGCAAACCAGAGATAATTTCACTAGTAGTGCATCCCTCTACTTGCACAATATTTGGGTTGTCGTCCAAGGGGAAGGGGTAGCTTCTAGCTGCATGGAGCTGGCTTGCCACAGTGTTGAATGGGCCTTTAAGTATCAGAGTCTTGTGCACGCCTCCAAGTAATGTTTCATAGTCTGTGTCGCCACTTTCTCCCACAATAACAATCATTTTTCTTAGATCAACTCCCCACCTTACATACAAATACCTGAAAATAAATAAGATGATTGTAAAGGCTAGGTATAGTAGTAGTTCCTAGAGTTTTTATGGTGCGAATGACCTGAGAAATGTTTGAAAAACATGCAAATTAAGCTAGAAACCTCAAGGCTTGTGACCGAGAAGCAAGAACAGGAATAACATTGAGCCGGCTACCATCGTGGCTGTACATTACATTACACCTCAGTGCTTGGATTCTCATCGACTTCCTTAGCTCCTTTACAGAAGGAACCTGTACATAAAACAACAAGAACTATAGTAAAAGAAGGGTAAAAAAGAAGGGCGAGTAGAGAGTAGAGAGACCATGGTTTATCAACAATACCAAACCTTACTGCTAACTGCTAAGACATCAACACCCAACTAGACATTTGTACTCCAAAAAGGCTAAAATAACTTGTTTATCTATAATAAATCTTACAATTTCTGGGTTCAGCACATTAAATGCTAAGCACAAGGGAGAAGACCCCTTGGTATTCTCTACAACGACTGGCTCCTCACTTTCTCCTTTCTTCTCATTGATAGATTGCAACAGAGCTTTTCTTAATTCTTCACCACCCCACCTGTACTCAATCTGGGAGCAATAGTCTGGGTCAACAGTGAACTGTATTTCACCAGTACTGAGCACATCAGAGATATATGATGGGAAATACACACCACCACCGCTATTGCATATAAATGCATCAAAATTCCTGCAGAGCAGACCACTTGTGACTAGCAGAGAGTGTATGGTGGAGATATCCATCGATGTGGCTACCACGAACCCAACTAAGCCCGACGACCTTTGACCGGCCAATGCCTCAAAAATACTTTTTATAATATCGATCAAACCTGGTGAACTAGAGACAGAATCGATAGCAATAACAATTATATGCTTCCTCTTTCTGATTAGAGGCATCTTATCGGTTTTCTCAACAGAATTGTCCTTTTTGGTGGGACGGAGTCCTTTTGAAAACTCCGTAATAACACCTCGCAGGTTATTTCTTGTCAAAGGATTTTCTGTCAGGGTGCCATTGACATTCTCCACTTTACCATCTTCAGTAACCTTTTTGTCATTTAGCAAATTTTCCAGGTTATGAGTTATTTCTTGAATATCCTTTGCTGAGTCCCTAAGGGAATCATCAGATTCAGATTTTTCTGTTCCTTCAATCTTATCCCATTGTGGGTGCCTCGGCTGGAGATCGGTGACGTGCAAAAGATACTTCTTGCAATGTTCAGGCCAAGAGAACTGGTGAATATTTTTTATACCATTTTTCTGGTACTGCAACCGGAGTTGCTTGTCAGAGACAAGCTTGTAGAGCGCGTCTGCAATTGCATTTTGATTATGGGGATCAACAAGGATGCCATTGTCGAGAATCTGGAAAAGAGATCTGTAAGTATCAAAAATAGATGTTCTATTGTGCCAAGACAATAGAGCAGAGCAAGTCACAAATATACCTCATGTATGTCGATAGGCCCACCATTCTTTGTAGCCACAATAGGTAGACCATGAGCTGCTGCCTGTTAAGAAAATATATTCACCATTATGCATCAAAATAATTAGTGGTGGATAGAGAACAAGAACGGAAAAAGAAACAATTATCATGTATGGAAAAATATTTCACCTCTATCAAGGTGAGGCCAAATGGCTCGATGAAAGCTGGGTTGATGAAAACACCCTGCAAGGAAATCAGACAGCTTACTATAAAATTCAGAATTATAATGAATAGTATAAACAAGACGCTCTTTGCTAGAATAATTTTGCCTATATGAGTGGTACATAAAATTTGTTGTGTGCAATTGTATAGGATTCATATTTAGTGGTTACTAAACATAAATTGGGTTAATATTTTGTTCTCATTTAGTTTTCATATAATTTGGTAGTCAGGGTATATGCTTTGGCTATGAACCAACACTACCTTTGTTTTTGCAGCCAAACGGTAAATATCAGGAACTTCAGATTGCTTATGGTGCTTGGGATATGCCACTTGGCCATACAAATCATACTTGTCAATCAACTTCAAAATAGAAGTCAGAACAGCTGCATTCGTACTCGACATCTCATCAATGTCATCACGGTTTCCCATTATCAGCGTCTGTACAATATATTATTATAAAAAAATACAGACAATACAACAAAATATAAATATAATAATACAAGAATTTTTGTACAAGGTTTGCTAATTCTCTTAGTTGTTGACATTCGCCAAATGCTTTGACTAAAGTTGTGAAATTCTTCATGGGATCAGGATGGGCAAGAGCAAGAATCATTGGCTTGCAACGGTTGGTGAAAAACCGCAATATCTGCAAATTATGTCGTGACACAAAAGCAAAAGTCAGAAAAATTAATAGTTAAGGATCACAAATTGCAATTTGGTACTATAATAAGTTAATAACAAAACAATACAATACAATACAAAGTAAAGTAGTCTTTAGGAAAAGATTTAAACCTCCTTCCAGATAGGTGGGTCAGAATCGCCTGATCCATCTATATTTGCTTCAACATCACCATCCATATCACAATCTGCGACCACCACATGACTAAACTCCATACCAGGTGGTATTATCTGCATATGTCAAAATATTAATAAACACACACAAAAGTAAAGAAACCAGAGATTCGTATAAAGAAACAAAAAGCAAGCTCAATGAGATAAATTAAGAATACTCACAACCATACGAGGCATGTATTGGCCATAGCAGCTGATGCCACGCTTGATCCTAGTTCTCAGCTTTCTAGCAAGTATGAGATCAAAACCGTCATACAATTTCCACTGTTCCTTTATCTCATATCTGGCGCTTGTAATTATAACCTCAGAGGCATCCAGACACAGCTCTTCAGCCTCAATTCTTTGCATTATCTCCCCCCTTGTCTGTTTCCCCTGCTTCAGCAAGTCTTTACCAAGTGAGTGTCCGGTAAATACCATTGGCACATTTAATGCGCCTGCTAACAATGCTGCAGAGCCACCAGCATCAGCATGGTGGCCGTGAATGACAATTGGCCAGACAGGCTTGCCATCACCTATCTGATCTCCTAGAGATTTTGCAATTTCCATTATGTGCATGAGAGCGCCATCAACAAATTCTTGGATGTGCGGCCAGAGAAGCTCTTTCGGGATGTATTCTCTAGGGCCAAATGGAATACGTATGATGTAAACCCCACCACCCTCATCATCTGGGTACTGTGATAATTCATCATTCTCGGGGTTTATAGAAGTAAGCGCCTCGACTGGCTCTGCATAACTCGGATCAATATCATCTGCCAAGATCTGTCGAGTCAGAAGGTCAACACGGTGAACTCCTGGTGTTGAGCCTAGAGCCCTTGCAAGCTTCACTACATATTTGACCTAACAAATGGAAAAAAATTCAAATACAAACCAACTGCTTGAGGTTATTCCAAGTAAAGCGTGTTTTAAACAAATTTTATTTCTTTTCACAGTAAAACTTTATTGAGCAAACTAGATCTTTCAAATGAACCAATTTATAGGCAATAATTTTAACACATAGTGCAAAAGAAAACTTAGCTGGAGAGTACATTAATGTCAACCACAGTAAGTGTAGCATGTGTGCATGATAATTTTAAGCACTCCAATTTAAATTTGAAAGGATAAAAAGCAAACAGAGGGGCAATCGAGCACTAACCTGATCACCAGTATCTGAGTCATGTTCAAGCTCCATATAATTTTCTCCACGAATCAAGCCATGAATGCTGTACAAATAAACCCATTAGAACAAATTAGCCAACACATCATATGCAAATGAAGCATTGATTATCAAGTTCAAAAGCAATTGAATCCACATGCCTCAGCAGTACAATGTAAAGCCTTTTGTCCTTGTGCTCATTGGCCCAGGTCTCAATTGTATCAACCAAATTGATCTTTGCGCTCTCACCACGAGCAGATGATTTCTCTCCTTCAGAAAGATCTTCCGACATGCCGGCGGTTGAATCTCGGCGTGCTTTCTCACGTTCTAACCGCCTTGATAGTTGTGTCGCCTCCTCTCCTTCGGTCTGCACTTGTAGAAATAAAATTTAAAAAAAACAACTACAACAAACTATTATACATGTAGAGATCTCAGAAAAACAGATATTAAAAACAGAAAGATGTAATGGCCATAAGTCCAATCCAAATCTGCAAGATATCTGAATAGGTGTGTGGATTGCTTGGGTTACCCATAAGTTTTAATAATATAAGGGACGGAATATCTTCAATCTGTGACGAACCAACAACATGCTCAAAACAGTCCAATCCACAATGTTTAGATGGTTAACTTCCATGGATTTCATAGGCACTTGGTTCAATAGCCAAAGTCAATTGCCTAAACAATGCAAAAGATAAATTGAAATGCAAATAGAGAAGAGAATAGGTCACATATTTGCATCGCTTTATATATAGAAGGGAAAGGAAAAGGGTTTCTTTTTCAAATTTGGTACGACATTTTATATAAAGACACAAAAGGCAAGTTTCCTTGCAAAGAAAGGTTTTCTAATTTTGAACAAAACTTCTATATATTAGGATGACTTCTTCAAAATAATCATAACTCATGCCTATTAAAAGATTAAATCCAGTCAAGACAAAAACTGGATGAATTAAGGAGATATAAGAAAATAAAGAAAATAAAAGATAATTTCACCTGTTTCTTCGTCCTTGCAAGATTCCAGATCCGCCAGCACATATTCTCCAGCCTAGTATTTCTCTCCTGCGGGCTCCTATGGCTCCTCATAGCTGACATCTACATAGCAAAAAGAAAGGGAGAAACCGAATTTATTCAATAAGCTAATTATCATGTTCAACCAAGACAATGTACTATTGCATGCATCGATCCCAATAGCAACCTACAGAAAAGGATTTCTACTTTGCAATAGTTACTACTTGCTAGAGGAATGCAAAATAAAAGCAAGAAAATCAAGATCCATACCAGCTTAATCCATGTCTTGTGGAAATCGGTATCATCGAACCCATTAATGACCTCCTCGACAAAGTAGCGCGTCGGGTTGAAACCACCGCGCTCTCGGAGCAACAGAGAGGACTTGTTGGCTTTGATCCCTGGACGTATGTCTAGGATCATCTCTAGGAAGCTATTGACCCAGTCATTCCCTTCCATGAGAGAGCGACAGAGAGAGCGACAGAGAGAGAGGGAGGGTTTAGGAGAGGGTTCTGTTTTTACAAGAAAGGAAGGAATGATGCTCGGAGCGGGAAACTGGGAAGACTCGCGAAGCGCATAGATCACGATTTCGGTTATATAGCAACAGAGAACGGAATTTTAGGTTGAACGAGCTCCGTGACCGTTCAACCCATCTCAAGATTTGTGCGCAAGAAAATTAAAGTATTGCGCACGAATCTTAAAGCATATGAACGGTGACTAAATCCATCGAACCAAAGTAGATCCGGTGCCCATCGGACCACTCTCAAGTAATAGAAACAACCCGTAAAGGTATTATTTGGAAGATAGCTTCTTGGCTTCTTGCTGAGCTAGTGAGCTTTCTGGCTTTGCAAGAGTAGCTAGGAAAAAAAATACAATAGTTGTATCATCATAACACGAAATACACATCTAGCATTAGAAGATGAAAAAAAATTGTTTGAATAAAGATTATAGAGTGATATACTATGATGTGTATAATGTGAATTAGTTCGTATATAAAAATATACTTTTGACTAAATTTTATATTTTTAAATTTTCTTACTAATTTTAGATAGATATCACTACTTTGAATAATCTTCAATTTTTAAATCAATTTATTAATTTTTTACCTATGTTAAGAAATAGTAGAAAATTGTAAAATAAATATAAATTTTGATCTACAAGTTCATTTTTATATGGGAATCATGTTGAGCATTCAGATCAACAATTTAGACATTGAAATGACCGATTTTTTTTATTAATAGGAAAATAAAAATATATCGACAATAGGAAGTGATTATGACGAAATTCGAAATCTAAGAAAACTATAACATCCTTAATCCCTAGCTAACACAACAGGAAAAAAAAAGGACGTTACAAAGAGTAACGTCCATAAAATGTTGAAATCTCATTCCATTGGTTATATTGATTCACGCAACAGAAAAAAAAAAAAAAGATCGTTACAAAGAGTAATGTCCAGAAAATGTTGAAATCGCATTCAATTGGTTATATTGATTCGGTTGGTTTGAAGGAAGATTCGAGACATCTCTAGACGTTATTCTTAATAACGTCCCGCATTTTTTTTTGTTCTCACTAATTAAGAGTCAACTAATTTTGATTATCTGGACGTTATAATCTACCACGATTTTCTTAGATTTCAAATTTCGTCAGTATCATTCTCTATTATCGATATTTTTATTTTATTTTCCTATTAATAAAAAATCAGTTGAAATTAAGATATTGATTCACAGTACGGACCAATTTGCACCATGCATTTAAGATTGTTGATTATTACCGGATTGAATAGAAAATTAAGCTTCAAAGTATTTGTTATGGTGCTTAACAATAATAGTAAATTAGTTTTCATGTTAGATTCTTGAAAGGAGCCATAACTGAGAAAATCAAGATTAAAACTTGTTTGGTAGTTGTATTAAATCTTTATAAACTTCTTGCTTCAGCGAAGATATTTTCAAGACAATTAAGGAAAGGAAGGAGAAAGCAACGTACCGGCCAAGAAAAGTCTTTTTAATAGTTTTTTTTTTTTATAAATATGAAGGTCAATATGTGTCCAAGTTTCATTAACAGTAACCAATGTTGTTAAATGCAGTTTTGCTCATGCATGTGGAAGACTACTACATACTGAATATGCGGATTTTCATACGGACTTATATATGCGAATTTTAAAATGAAAATTCAGATATATATTTATATGCGTGCATTTTATACTACATGTATATATATATGTATATGTAGTATATGGGAAACTTCACTTAAATATATATAAGTAGTATATATATATATAGAGCTCCTCATATGTAGCATATATATTCACATGAAAGTCCAGCTGCATGTTTACAAGTATGATAAATAAATGTTCAGTAACTGCTTTAATTTGAAGTTCTTTGTAGCCAATCGCCAATAATAGGCTATAATTCAGCTACTCAAATCCTTTGGCCCAAATTAGTAATAAAATAATATAAATACCGAATTCACGTGAATTTTACCCAAAGCGTCCGTCTGGAGTAAAATTGAGGTGCTGTAAATTTGCTCTATCTCACCTATAGTGTTTGCTATTTATATATACAAAATAATGTAATTTTCTTCCTCCTCTTCTTCTCTCTTTCTTTTTCTTCTTCTCTTCTTCCTCTTCGTTCTCCTCTACTTCGATCTTTTTCCATCCTTGCTATATTTCTGTCTGAATAAATCAGGTACAAATCTCATCTGAACATGAATGCTCTCATGGATCCCCCTACAGTAAATTATGCGGGCTCATAATCCACCAATCTGAGCACGAGCACAGAAAATCCTGCGGGCTCAATATATATCTACCGATCTGAGCGCATAAACCTCTAATTCGATCTGCTTTTATTTTAGGATTTTTCTTGTCTACTTTTGTAAAGGGATTCAATTGTAATATTTAATATACTAATACAGTATCATGTACTAATACAAAATTATGTATAACTAGTCTGTCCTAATTAAAGAAAATACTTACGAATTTTAAACCAAAAAAAAAACACTACTTCATAGTCTCGAAATTCACAAATTTGCCAATATTTTGCATCATACGAATGAATGAAATTATATATATATAACTTCCTTTTAGTGCTATTTCCATTTTAGCTTTTCACCTTCTTTATATATTTTGTTCGCTCTTTTAATTGTTCATTATTTATGAACCATAGTTGAGTAACCAATTCATAAAAAAAAAAAAACAAAGTTTAACGACGTCCTGTAAAATTTACCTTGAATTATTAAGCACACGTTTCTCATGGTCAATTTTAAATTCATGCTCCAAATTACAACATCAATTAAATTAAATCTGCATTTCAAACCGAATCATGACATGGCGTAAAGATTACAAGCTTCCCAATGGTATTGTTTCGATTTAATCTACAAGTGGGAAGGAAGATACCAAAACATGTCAATTTGATAAATGCTCACAACTTTAGGAGGATCTGTTCGGCGTGAATACTATTTACGTGGGAAAACGTGAACAGTGTTTTTATGTTCAAAACCCATGCCCAAACCCAATCCCATGTGCACGCCAAACATGCCCTCAAGAAAAACAGGAATAAATAGTTTAACGATTGGGCCATATGATTAATTTGAAAAATACTCATAATTTTAGAAATTAAAAAATGATATATGATCAACTTGTAATGATACATGATAACATCAGGACAGTATTTTATGGCTGCATAAAGACCGATTTAAAATTTAATAAATAGAATCTGTCACTGGAAGTATTTATTCATACAAAATTTTGAATTCATTCCATAGAAGATCAAGAGCTAAATTTAACGTACAAAACTAATTACAACAAACTATTAATGAGTCCGGCTAGTATGACATCGGTGTCATATGACACCAATTTCAAAATTGATTGAATATAGTTCAAATGACTAATCCGAACCGTTCAAACCGATTTACTTTATGAGTGATGCATTTACATGCATTTTTTTAATATTTTCGAATTATTTTAGTATCAAATCAAACAGTCAAAAATGTTGAAAAATGAATGCATTAAAATTAACTTAAAAACTCACAAATTTGACCGCTTGACTTGATACTAAATAAATTCGAAAAATTATAAAATTTGCATGTAACGCACAACTAATGAAGTAGATCGGTTTGGATTCACCATTGGAAGTCGTTTCGATAGGTTTTAGAGTTGGTGTTATATAGGCTAAAATGACACTGATGTTATACTAGCCGGACTCACTATTAATATTTTTTTTATGAAACAAATTGTTATAATTTTGACGCATCAGTATTTCTCATGAACTAAACAACTCGCTTTCCTCGTTTAAAACTAAAGAAGAAGAAAAAAAAAAAGGTAAGATATAAAATGACAAATAGTGATGATTATTATCCAAACAAAACAAATATACTCGAATACATTTTGGCATTCGAAATATTCTACTTACAATCTAAGCTTCTTATATTTATAATAATTACAATATATTTTATATGTTTCAATTGCAGTAAATTTCAGAATTTAATGACAAATATTCATTGTTCAATAATAATAATACCGGAACGATGAAGCAAAAGTGAAAATGGTGAGTTATGAACACACTTTAATAAAAAAAAATGGTACGAAGTTCTTTCTCAGGAGAGCAGTTTGGGTCCGATGCCTATCGGATTCAAATTTGGATCCGATGGGCTCCATAACCGTCCGATCTACTTTAAGATCTGTGTGCATGGATACTAAAGCAAATCAACACGGCTATTAACGCAATGTGCACATATCTTAAAGCAGATCGGATGGTTATAAAGTGTCCGATGGGCATGGGACCCAACCTGCTCTGCTTTCTCAGATGTTACTATTAACAACAACCACGAAATGAACCATGTTACCATGTAATAAAACTTTTTTTCTTTAAAGCTTCACAACTTGTTATGAGAGAGGGACTCAAAACTCCCAATCTTTGAGTAACGAGTTACTATGTAATAAAATTTAGAAAGCAGACCTGACAATTTTATCATATAGTATGTCTTTTGTATATGGTAAAAAATAAATAACAGATTTAGATGAAAATACATTCTATTTGGACATTAAAAAAGTAAAAGCACAAATCAAAAGAAATACATTTGCGGAGGAGAATACTGAGCAAAAAGGAAAAGGTGTTTCCCAGGGCAATAATATATTTACCTTACAAACCTTGCGGCATGATGAAAGTGGATAAGACATAATAATCAAAGATAACCAAGATCTATCTCACCCCGACCCGCAAAAAATCGACCCGATGCATTAGTCCCAAATAAACTTTCCTCCACCTTTTATCCCACTCATAAATACAATCCATTCAAGACTAACAGCCCTGTTCAAGTACTTGCTACACACTGAACAGGGCTGTTAGTCTTGAATGGATATAGACTGTACATCACAGCAATAGACTGTATTCACATTGACACAGTAGGAGAAAGAGAGAGAGATTGCAAGAGGTCTGAAAGTAACAGCTAATTTTCTCAATCACAAGAAAAAAACAGAAGAACAACTCAACCAAAGATCTCCCTAAGAAGCCAATCCAGGCTCGGGTACGCAAAATACAGGATGAGGAATGAAGGCAGCGCAAACAGGACCGTCACAAGCATGTACAGCGCCAGCACAGCAGCACTTGCAGGAATGGCATAAAGCACTATGAGAAGGAAGATGAAAATAAGAGGGAACTTTGCTGTCAAGTGGACCAAGAAAGCCAGGGACTTTCGTAATGAAGTCTGGACCCTCTCCGCACTAAGAAAATTCCACACAAGCCTCCTGTCGTCAACTCCAATGGAGGGAGAGGTGTTCCCATGAGTAGGTGGGCCCATTTGCCCCCTTCTGCTGAGGTTTGAGTACATGTTCCCGCCAGATTGGTGCTCAATGGAACGGGATGAGGAAGCAGATGATCGTGTCTTGGTCCCTCTATCGCCATTCATTCCCTCCACCATCCATAAAAGAAAGTAGTTCTTGCGGGGAAAGGTGAGGTTATCCTTGTAGATGAGGCGGAAACAGAGGAGGCTGCACCAGGGGCAAGAGATGAAAAAAGGGAGCTGGATGGGTACAGTAGGGAGCTTGATAACAGCCCACTGGAGGCCCAAGACGCAGTTCTTGCACATAGTGTGGCCACACCAGAGAACATACGGCACATTCTCCACTATGTTGAAGAACTCCCAACATATGGGGCACTCGAGGCCTTCTTCGTGGCTGCCACAGGAGCTGACCTCGTCATCTGAGCAATCACCACTCAAGGCAGGGTTACTAGTTCTAGGAGTTTTATTGTTGTTGGTGGTGTTATTTTGTAACCCTAGACCTCGAGATATGGTATTTGATCCAAAGCTCCACATTTCTTTCGTCCAAGGTGATTATATTAGTGCTTGGACAGAAGCAGCAGATCTGAAATTATAACACAGACCAATAAAAACAAAGTAAGAATTACTTATTCCATATTTTAACACTTGAGCAAATCATTCTTCCATATTCGAACATTTTATCACTATGAACAGCACACATCTAGTTCAACACAACAACCAATCTCCCTTGTAGATAGTTAGGACAAAAGATTTTGATGCTCTGAAGTGTGTAATATTATATTCTATCCTAGTTGGATTGATCCAATATTAAATCATCTATGAAGATTTTGAAAGAATTATGAAGAAGAAGCTCACAAATTACTGTTAACAGAAATGAATTTCTTTTTAAAGTACAGTGATCAGCATGTTTGGCACCTTACCAAAAATGCATTCCGCCAAAGCTGTTTATCCAAGCAAGGCAAATACAATCAAGAATATTAAGAAAAGAAAAACTATTATGTCCTTAATGCTACTGGTATTCATTTGGTTCACTTACATCAGTTTTAACTGACTAAAACTTTATTAGGTTAAAGATTATCTTTTCCAGTTATTTGGATCCTTCTGGTTAAATAAATACAATAATTTGGTCTTGATAGCTGAAAAACAAACCAAAATAACCAAAACCAAAATATTGGTATTTGATATAATTTTACACAGAAAAATATAAATTAGCTAGCTAAAGACTCAGAAAACACCACATTTTTTACCTAGTCCCGACTTTCCATCCAATCCAAAATCAAAGTAGGATTCCGTGCTTCCTGAAAGTTAAAGTAAAGTAATGTTTCTGGGTCTTAAATAGATGAATAAATACAGTTGTATAACACTTTATAATTATTATTGGTTTTGTGCCCCAACCATACGAAAATCTTTATCTCTGTTTTCAAACTTTGAACAGTCGATCCGAACTGCTCAACATGATCTCCATATTAAAATGTGCTTAGAGACCAAATTTCATATTTTTTGGAAATCCATCCAAAAACAATGATTTTGTGCCTATCTAAAAAAAAGTAAAAAATTTCCAAAAATATATAAAATTTGGTCTCTAAGCACATTTTAATATGGATATCATGTTGAGCAGTTCGGATCAACTGTTCGAAGTTTGAAAACGGAGATAGAGATGTGGGGTATGGTTGGGACACAAAACCAATGGTGCATTTAACCCTACTCTTATTTGATTCAGCCAAATGAAAATTCAGCTTAGCTGAACCAGATACTCTTGCAAGCAATTAAATATTACGTTAACTTAATAACACCGAACCGAATGAACAAATACAACTGCCTACCAGTGCCTAATTCTGGACTTATTTTTATCTAAATTATACACAAAATGCAGTAGTATATGAAGAAAATTCATTATTATTTATATTATAAAACAAAATGCAGTACTTTATATAGAAATAGAAGTGCTATAAAAAAGGATAGGGATCAGCATTTATAGTCATTGGGATCAACAGAAATAGAAGGAGCAATCAAAAGAAATAGAAGTAGCTATCACCACCTCATTCCTTCCATGGAAACTCGAAAATTGCAGTTGGGATCAGCGTATCTTTGGCAGATCAAAACCACCGTACTTGAATCAGACTTGGCCAGCTAAGGCTTTTTAAAAAAAATGTTCTTATGGCATCCAAAATGAAAAAAAAAATAATAGTCCAAAATATATTGATAAAAATGAATTTTAAGTGACATTATTTCATAAATGGTGTAATTTTCATTTATAACAATAGATATGGACAAACTCTTTTTTGCCTGTTGTATTATGTATATCTCAATGAAGTTATAGTTCGCTTGTAGAAATTAGTGTAGAATGTTAGAAAATATATTTAATTGACCCGCCATGTATAACTGCACTGTGAATTTTAAATAAGCAAATCCTATATGATCTTGGATTATAATAGGCCAAGTAATTTACTTTTTAGACAAGAAAATATGAATAAAGCTAGCCTAGTACGAAGACTGCACAGAATAATTTGTTTCCAGATGCATTTATTCTCCTTCCAAATTGTTTTGTTTGACCCTCGCTTCCAACAGACCAAAAACTGGATGGATCAGTCAAGTTCAATCCAAGTCAGCCCTCTGCCACTGATCCAACTGAAGCCACTAACTGGATAGCGTGCAAAACAAAATATTGCATAGACAAGTAAATCAAGTGAAATTGACCTGTTTTCAGCTGATCCCAACCCAAGTCAGCTGAATTTACTTGGGATCAGCCAAGTTTTAGTCCATAATTCCAGCTATTCCAACTGATGAACACATCCACACAGGTGTTTTCTTTCTATTGACAATATACAATATTCTACAGTAACTAATCATTACTTACAAAAGTAGAAGTCTAAGCCACGTATAAAGACGATAGAAAGTCAGTTATTGCCGTCACTATTAGCAAAAGCAAGGATAGGTGAGCTCAGGTACTACAACTAGGAGGAATAGCTAATAGAAATGGATAACTAGACATTTCTTCATGTGGTAAATCAAACCACCCATTTGAAATGGTAAAGTGAATTAGCTGGTATTGCCCAACATAGTGACTAATTGGACAAATTCTTTCAACTTAGCTTTTCCAATTATTGCTCTTTTGCAAGACAAACCATGATTCGAAGCACAAAGCTTTGGAAAGAAGGAACAAATTAAACAAAAATTATTCCCTTGAAATTATACTTACTAATGTCAACTAATAGCCCGTACATTGGACATGATAATACATGCCATGAAAACATATATCCAAGTAACTCTGCGCCTTGCAACTGGTTAATTAATTATCCACATTCCAATGTATAACCCTTCAAAATTACCAGTTATGCAAATTAATGGGACTATAATTCATGCTAAACTATCCTTTACGACCACCAGTATAATACTTGGATAGATCTATCTTCAAGCTCCCATTCATTTTTGGGTTTATTATTGAATGATTCTTTCTTACTTGTTTGCACAAATGACAACATCATAATAATTCAATATCATCATTTAGTGTCAAATCTATCCTTTCCAATAACAGGCACAAGTTTAAGCAATCTAAAATTTCAAATTCATGTGGTGAATATAATAAAGAATGGAATTTTCATGGACAACAAATTAAACAATCAAAGGCCTAAATAGCTTGAATATCTACCTCGTCTGCGGAATTATCGAGTATCAATTGTGAAAACCAAACAAAAAAAAAATTTAGTTAATTGTTGTAGGCTGTAAGAAAACAATCGTACCTGAGACCAGGGAACAAGCACACGATCTCAGCTTCCCCGGTGAAATTGTTTTGGCAACAGAGAAGAAGAAAGGGCAAGGACGGAGCTCCGCTCGTCTTTCTGCCGATCTAACAACGGATCTAGAGACGTAGTTGATTTCCTTTTTTTGTCAGAGTGCGTCGCGAGGCCACGGGTATAGACGGCGCCTACTTGTGCTCATACAGCGCAAGAGTCCAAAACAAATTCTTTTAATTTAATCGGTGGTTTAGTAAAACAAAAAAAAATCTTGTTTGCCACGGTGATGTTTTGTTTTGGGAAATAAATCAGGAGAGGGGGCTGTCCGATGCCCATCGGACCAAACTTGGTTCAATGGGTGGTTTTTACCGTCCGATTCATTTTAAAATTTATGTATACGTATATTAAAGCAAATAGTATGAATATTAAAGTGATGCGCACAGATCTTGAAATGAATCGGACGGTAGAAACTATCCCTTAAACAGAGTTTGGTCCGATGGGCATCGGACACCTCCAAATAAATCTGCTGCAGGGTCCCTACTTTTCCAGATCAAACCATTCGTTTTTTGAAATACACGAATCTCAAATCAATTTATTTTTATGTACGAATCTCGAAACAATGAATGATTTGATTTGGACAAGTAGGGACCTGCGATTCCAAAAAATCGCAGCAGATTTGTTTCCCAAATCTGAGAGTGGAGGAGCGAGCGAATTCGCATCCTTTGAGATATCTCAAACGTTCAAATGCATTATGCGCGAATCTCAAAGCTCAAATAATAATGGCCCTCTACGGTTGCCCGAATAGGCACCGGACACGTCGGTCACGCAAAAATGGAGATATCTCAGAGGATACGCACCCGGAGAGAGCGAGGGTTACAGATGTCAGAGAGCGAGAGTGAGAGCGAGGAGGCGACCTAGCCACCTAGGGTTATGTTTTGATATGGACGGTCTGGATTGAATTACTCGCGAACCTAAAATACTCGCGCGCTATTTCGAGCGAACGAGGGAGAATAACATAAATAACATAAATTAAAACAATATAAAAATAATATAAAAGATATTAAAATATTATTAAAATTCATATATTTATCATTATTTAATTATAATGGTTAATAATATAAATTTTTCATAATATATATTAAAATATGAGGTAGGCTAATATACAATCGATTGTTCCTGAGCTCCCGTGCAACCATGTCGTTTTTTTTTTATTTTTGAAGTCCAAACGGTCGATCAAAACCGTTAGATGTGATCTCTATATTAAAATGTGCTTGGAGACTAAATTTTATATTTTTTGGAATTTTTTTGCTATTTATTAAGTCACTTTGAAAATCGCTGATCCAACGGTAGCTTAACCAAACAGTAAAAACAGAAGCCAGCGTTGGATCTGCAATTTTCAAAGTGGCTTAATAAATAGCAAAAAAAATTCCAAAAAATGTAAAATTTGGTCTCCAAGTATATTTTAATATAGAGATCACATCTAACGGTTTGCATCGACCGTTTGGACTTTGAAAATCAGAAAACGACTTGGTTGCACGGGAGCTCAGGAGCAATCGATTGTATATTAGCCAACCTCATTAAAATATATGGTATATATCTACTATTCGGATACCAATAATTGAAATGTAAAACTATATCAGTATTCTTATCCACATAGATATTCGAATATCGGATATTACACCTAAAATTTCGAATACGGATTTAATACGGATCGAATATTATCCATAGTGCTTTCGCTCCTAATTTTGCGTGATCAAAATAGCAGAATTTGATTGATTATGGTTGTATAAGACCGGAAAGAGATCATATTTAATAAAATTAAAATATTAAAATACAGATTTTGTTAATATCAAGCCCATAGGCAAATTCATATTGATATTCATAATAGATTATCATAGAGATTTTAAATCACATTAAATTTATATTTTGTATAACATGAATGAACATATATTATGCTATAAAATACTGTATAAAATTTTACCTCTGTCAGGCAAGTTAACCCACCAACCCTCCTACCCAAATTCATATCCTGGAATTCATATGACCTAGGGTAACATAATATTTATTTTAGATTTGGACCGTCCGATTAGAATTCGCATGATTATTTTAAGTAGAGCAGTTTGGATCCGATGCCTATCGGACTTAAATTTGGATCTAATGGATTTCATAACCGTCCAATTCGTTTTATGATCCGTGTGCATGGATATTAAAATGAACTCGCACGGATATTAAAAGCAACATGCACAGCTTTTAAAGCAGATCGAATATGCTGAAATTCGAGACAGATGAACAGTGTTCCTGAAATTCCTACAATTCGGATCCAGCCATCGAACTATTCTGAGATGCGTGCACAGAAAAATAATCTGTTTCGAGATGCGTGCACAGAAAAAGTTGAACAGATGAGATCTCGAATTTCAGAAATTTCATAGAATCTTGAATTTCAGCTGATTTAAATTCATACAGTTATAGGGTTTAAAGCACAGATTTTAAAGCAGATCTAAACAGAAATATTCTCTTACCTCAGACTGAATAGGTCCGATTCTGATTCTCGTCCACCTGAATTTACTAAAGAGGCAATTTCATGAATTGCCCCCTAAGAACCTCAAAATTTTATATTCTCCTCTCTAAAATATCATATTTATCCTTCTAAATTTTAAAAACTCACAAATAAATCCTATTTATTGACTGTTTTTTATTATTAAAATTCATTTTAAATTTAAAGTAATTATTTTATCATTGATTACAAAAATGTGTAGTTTGTTTAGGAGAAATATTCAACATTCTAATTGATTGATTTTGAGAGCAAATGATTCATTTCTTATGACGCGCACACAATATATCTAAATGCTAATGTGTACATGTCACTAGTAGTGAATTGAAAAATTTGTCATCGAAAACCGATCAGTTAAAAAATGAATACTTTTCTTATACATACTATATATTTTATTTTATTTTAATAGAGAATAAAATGGACGCTTTATAAATTTTATAAATTCAAAATGAGTTTCAATAAAAAATTAATAAATTGAATAAATTTATGAGTTTTAAAATTTACAAGGATAGATGTGATATTATGAATTTAAAAAGGAGAGAATACATAATTTTTTAAAGATATCCATGAAATCCTCCTAATTAGACCAAACAGCTGGCACCTTGTGTTCCAAAAAAACAAAAAACAAAAAAAAGAGAGGAGAATTGAGCTGGCAGCTTTGATCCGTCTGCTAATACTTTTTGTTCCTTTTCCTAGTTTTCTTTGGTTGGTTACTGACTAGGCAGTATGTTTTTGATAAACCAGGAGTGACGGTATCACAGGCAGTGTTTTGAAAAAAACCGGGTTCTAGGACCGGACTGTGAGAACTGTGGATCTCATCCGTACCGAACCAGACCGAGGTTCAAAACCGGACCGAATTAATTTAAGATTCTAGAAAGATTTTTATCTACTATTTTAGACTGGGACCGTACTAGATCGGACCAAACAAGACCGTGAACTGTGGAAACTAGAAACGTGACAAAACCGATCCGGACCGGACCTAACAGTGTAGAACCGGACTTAAACCAAGATAGTAAGAAATGGAAACCCTCATGTTGGATCTAATTTTTAATATACCATGTTATATTTATTTTTTTTATCCTTTTACATATATTAAAATTCAATTATTACAAATTTTAATCTTTTTAAATCTTGATAAGATTTATTTTCAATTATAAACACTTTTTTTATGCCTCTGTTTTGAAAAAAAAAAACCTTAGACCTGTCCGGATTGGACCGTGTAAATTTAGACCATGGTTCTAGCAAAATTTTGAGCCAACTATTTCAAGTTAGAACCACCGGATCCGACCCGTGTAGAACTGTGAACCATGAGAATCTTAATTCGTGCGGAACCATAAACCGGCCGAATTGAGACCGAATCGGACCGTTTGATCAAACACTAGATTCACAGCTGCATTTGCTGTCTCAGGTCAATTCCCAGTCAACAGTTCCCATCTTGTTTTTATTCTTGAAGTTTCATGATAAAGTCACCCCAAGTATTATTACTTTGAACCCTGGCGGCTTCAGTCTTTTTCTTCTATACTCTTTTGTACAAGTTATTTCGAGAAAATATTATTAACCTCTCCAATAATTGAATACATGTTCTTCGTGAATTTCTATTCCATATCGTTCTTTCCCAGAAACCAAATTTTGGAGTAGAAAAGAGGCTTCTTTTCCTTCTCAATTTCTTCTGTGTGTTTCCAATTGTTGGATTTGTGAAGTCGGTTTCCCTTCCCCCAATTTTCCTTGGTTCATTTTAACATGAGATTTTTTCGTTCGTTTTGTGCTGAATTTTGCTTTTAGATGGCGGTATCGATTCTTGGTCTTCTTATTCTGTTTCAATTCTCTTGGATTTCGGTTTCTGATTCGGCTTTAATAATATCTAAGGTTTGTGGTACTGAGGAAGTTGCATATTTGGAGAATTTGGATGGTCATCAAATCCTGATTAACAAAAATAGGATAGAGAACTCTACTTTAGTTTGTGACAAGTTAAAGTTCTATTTTGAGGTTGGATGTTTCTCTTGTGACCCAAAGTTTGGTGTATGGAGAGAAATAGGTAAGAGTTACTGCGCCAGATACTCAGATTTCTTTCTTCATGAAGATAAAATTGTGAATTCAGGTCAAATCTCTCACCAATTTTGTAATTTTACTTCTTCTTTTTTTGTTCAATCAGTTTTCTATACGTTATAAAAAGTCTACACATCAATTTTCCTGAATATATATATATAGAGAGAGAGGTTGGCTAATATCAAATCGATTGTTCCTGAGGTCCCATGCAACTAAGTGGTTTTTCAATTTTCAAAGTCTAAAAAGTCGATCCAAACTGTTAGATGTGATATCTATATTAAAATGTGTTTGGAGACCAAATTTTACATTTTTTGGAATTTTTTTACTATTTATTAAGCCATTTTGAAAATTGTTGATCCAACGGTGGCTTTGGCTTAACTAAACAGTAAAACCAGAAGTCATCGTTGTAAATTTCCCAGCCATGCCCAACAAGATCCAAATATTACCAAGTACATTATAAATTTCCTTCTGATTCTATTTCTATCCAATATTTAGTGGATGTGCATGCACAGAAGACCAGAAAACTATTGCGCGAGTTACAAGAGAGTGTATCAAACAATGATTGTACAAACAAGAACAGTGATTCATTGGCAAATACGCAAAGTGATGATGCTTCTTCAGAAACAGATGATCTCCCGCTGGCAGTTCCAGGGTTTCTTCTCCTGTCTGTCGGCTTCCTTTTTCCTTGTTTTAGACCCAGGAGGAGAGAAGATAGCCCACCAAGTGTTCGTCCAAATCAACTACTTAATTCAGGTGAATACATACGGATGAGTTGATTCATATCTCTGTATATTCCATAATTGAGAAATATCTAATATCATGTTGTTGTCTCTAATGATATGGAACAGATAGATAAAGTTCTACTTGTGTAATAATATCAATAAATTAATTATAACAAATCGATCTTCTGTGGTCTCTAAATGTATGCAGTGGATTCACTCTCATCTATTGATGTGAGTTCATCCTCTGACAAGCTCCCACCAGCAACACCGCATCGGGTCCCACCAAGTCCATCCAGATTTGCAATGTCGCCGCAAGTAAACCGGGCCGGGTCTGTGCAGCTTACCATAAACCAGATAATCAAGGCCACCCATAACTTTTCGGATTCATTTAAGTTAGGCGAAGGTGGGTTTGGCACTGTCTACAGAGCTATGTTGCATGATGGTCGAGTTGTTGCTGTCAAGCGTGCAAAGAAGGTAACTTTTTGAAATACAATCAATTTAGGAGTGAAGAAATTTGGCAATTTTATGCTCTACCAGTACGTGAGTTCCTGCAATTTTTTTCTCTAGTGGATCTTTCCCTTTGTTTGGGACAATTTTTTTCCTTTCCAGAAGAGGGGGATTGGGAGGGTATATCTAAAGAATAATCAAATATAGAAATGCTTGCTAGTGCCTCTCTAAAGCTCCGTGCCCTGTTGACTCTTGGGTACTTAATCCATTTCTATTCTTTAGTGCAACTTGTTATTTGATAATCTTATTTAGATTAACTAAAGATCTGTGCCCTGTTGGATGTATAGGAAATTTTCCAAGGGTCCCGTGATGAATTCAATAATGAGGTTGAATTGCTAGCAAAAATTGACCACAGAAGCCTGGTGAGGTTATTAGGCTACATCGATAAAGGAAATGAGCGGATTCTGATCACTGAATATGTTCCAAATGGCACTCTAAGAGAGCATCTCGATGGTAAGTTTCCTTAAAGAAGTTTTCTTATTTTAAGAATTTTTCTATGAAGGGTCCTTATTTTTCAGAAACTAGAATGTGTTCGCCTGACTGATAAAACAGACTTGTGAGTTACTTGCCTAACAAATATAATAGCATCCCCGTTGTTGGTCTCAACAATTTCTCCTAACTGTTTGAACTGATTAGCTGATTTTAGGGACAAAATTTTTTTTTTCATAATGCACGGGGTCCCTTCTAATATTGTGGAAATGAAAGGTCTTGATTGTATACTTTTATTTCAAGTTTTCTGCTGAAATGTAACAAATGTAGTATTCCATCTTTTAAAGGTCAACTCGGGAAGATTCTTGATTTCAACCAGCGTTTGGAAATAGCTATTGATATTGCTCATGCACTTACCTATCTCCATCTATATGCGGGTAAGCATATTACCTTGTCTTCCTTCCTCTTAATACAATGTCAAAACTTCTCTCCTCCTAAATATTTTTCTATTGTTGTGTTGTCAATATTTGTGATAACACACTTATAAAATATTTGAACATGCAATATACAGAAAAGACAATCATCCACCGGGATGTCAAATCGTCGAACATCCTTCTGACAGAAAGCTACCGCGCAAAAGTATCAGACTTTGGTTTCGCAAAGAGCGGCCCTAGCGACACAGAAAAGACACACATATCGACTAAGGTGAAAGGGACGGCCGGTTACCTCGACCCAGAGTACCTGCGCACCTACCAATTGACCCCTAAGAGTGACGTCTTCTCCTTTGGCATCTTGCTCTTAGAGATTCTCTCTGGGAGACGTCCTGTTGAACTGAGGCGAAATGCTGATGAGAGGATTACTGTCAGATGGGTATGTATTATTGTGTAGTTCTATTGGTTACCTAGGTCCTAAACCCTAATACCTGCCCAATAAGTTTGGTGAAGACCATAAAAAAAAAAATAGATCTAAAAGAAAAAATCTCCTATAATCCTCATTTGGTACAAGAGCTGTTCATTATGTACAAGTATCTCTGTTACCCTGTCTCCTCGGTAGTGTACATACAAACACCGCATTGTTATGTAAAAATATATAGACATGGTTTTTATGAAATCGTAAATAATTTTGTCTACCAGGCTTTCAAGAAGTTTAATGACGGTAATCTACAAGAAATATTGGATCCACTACTGGAAGAAAGGGTAGACAATGAATTAATCAGTAGGTTGCTTAATGTGGCCTTTCAATGTGCGGCCCCCACCCGGGATGACCGTCCCACCATGAAAGAAGTCGGCGAAAAACTGTGGGAGATTAGAAAACAGTATGGCAAAAGCCTGAGAAGAATTTCAGGCTAGTCTTTTCTGTCCCAGTTGAGCTGTGTGCACTTGGAGAGAAACCTGGATGGTGGTTTGTTTATTTGTTTATTGAAATATAACCCATGGGAAGGAAATGGAAAGATATAAGGTGGGCTATGAAGTAATCATATTCTTTTGTGACTGAATGTTTGTTTGATTGGTGGAATGGGATATTAAATGGTTCTTTTGTGTTTGTTTTTTTTTTTTCTTTTACTTTTACAATTGTAATTTGTTGTATCTTTTATAATAATTGGTACAGCTGATGCTATGATACCTAGTTCATTTTCTTACATTTTTACAACCATATTTTCCTGTTCATCCCTGCTTATCTATTTTATGTTCTTTTCTAAGAGAATCATTGACAACCACTTCTGTATTTTATGTTCTTTTCGAAGAGAGGCAAGGCCCATTAACATCCACACGGGGCCCGCATTACAAATAAAAAAAGTGTATGTTATGAGATATTCCTCGCTATAAGTTTTTGCATCAGTACATACCTTCTTAATGGCGAGGAATATCTCATAACATACACTTTTTTTGTATGTAGACATACACTTAAAGCTTAAAGCTTAATACACTTAAAGTCTCTTTTTGTCTAGATTTTAATTATTTGTATGTAGACGCCTCTATTCTTTCTTTAGCTTTCTTAGTTGTTACTCACAGATTAAGACAACCGAAAATCAATTTCTTGGCGCTTCTTAAGCTCTTAATTCTCCACTCTTAATCCCTTATTGCCGAACAACTTGCCCTAAAAAAAATTTGTCTATGTTGTAAAAAATCACCAACTTAACAAGCCTAATAGCAGGATACATTTCATTTTTGAGTGAGGCTATTGTAATATGCATATTAGGGATCAATTTGTGCTATGAATTCATATGTTTATTTTTAAAGTTCAAATAGTCAATATGATTAAACATGATGTTCATACAAAAATGTATTTGTAGAACAAATTTTACATTTTAAAATTCTTTTACACAGTAGAAAATCACTGTTTGTTTTGGTTCAGAATTTTCAAGTAAAGTGATCTAACTAAATAGTAAAAAAAATGATATGCAAATATATTTACATATAAATATCATGTTAAACAGTTCATATCAACTATTTGAACTTTAAAACGGATATATGAATTCATAGCACAGCTTGCCGTGTGATATTAGCCTGACAGCCTCAAGTATCGCTGATTTCTGTTGAAATCGATATCGATAGAAGAAAAAAGTACCTGATAGTGAACAGTCAATAACTTAAAACTTCCAATTTACTGTTACAAAAGTAGAAAAAAAAAACAATCATCATGGAACTAAAACAGATTCCTGTACACAAAGTTTTATTTACTATATGAGTTGAAAGTTCTTCAATATAGTCCGAAACAATCAAAATAATACATTTGCAAATCAAAAATAAAAGAATCTCAGACAAATCTCGAGGATTTGAAGCATTGATGTGCAAAAATCACAGCCGCACTTATTCCAGGGCTAATGGAGATTTGCCCATTTGCCAGAGAAAAATAATAACAATACACAAAAAATTTGTTCAACAATAGGCAAAAGAAAAAAGGGAAAAGGCTCGTAAAAAGTGTACCAAAAGTGGTAGGTACTGAATATGTGCAATCGATATTTTTATCTATATGCATGGGATTAACTGCTGCAAGCCAACCACGTAATAAATGTCCTGAAGTACTTGGTCACAGTAGACCAGTTCCACCTCAGTCGTTTCCAGCGGCTACGCACCAAGAATGGGTGCAAACCTAGAATATGCTCCGGCAGGAAGTCGTGTCTTGTAAGTATGCCAACCACTGGTGCCCTCTGAAGATTGAAAAAAAAAAGTATTTAGAGCTACGATAAAATGATATAATTAATAACAGCTGGGCGTGCATCGAATGCCCTCTAATAGAATGAGAAGGATACGGAAAATGGTCTTCACAAGATTGGTCCATGAATTGTAAATCCGACTTTTGGACATTCTTTTTTTTATATATATAAATAAGGATCTAAACCCGACATCCATTTCTTATTAGATGCCTCTTATATGAATAAAACATGCATCACTCCATAAAGAGGAGGCCCTTCACCATTCGGGCTATACTTTAAGAATACATAAACAAAATTGAACTTCATAAGAAAAAATGGTGTTAGAACATCAAGTAAATGCTTTCTTCAAATAAAAAGATTAATAGTAATATAAAAGATTGATCAATGAGAAAAAAAGTACATAAGAGTTACTTACATCTGAAGACTTCGGCACAATTAGCATATGCCTCAAGCCGACCTCTCTGAAAAGAGTCAAGGCTTTGGCAAGAGACATCGTCTCGACCACAGTATAAGGAGAAGTATTTGTGAAAGGATGTAAATCCACAAACATCTCCATCTCTTCTGGAGTAATATTAACATCATCAATTGTATCTTGCTTTCCAGAACCCCGCTTGTCAAAATCACTAGCTACAAATATCTTGGATACCTTCTCGTGACCAGATAGTGAATTAGTTGGTAAGAAAGCTTTTTTCTTCAATACAACCAAGAGGTGGGACCGTAATATCAGGCCGTATAACACGGGAGAAGGAGAGAAAGGCGGCTCATCTATCACTGGAAAAGCATGGTGGCGTGTAGATCTTAAAGTGTGTACAATGTTTCCAACCTTCTCAACTCCATTAAAAGAATGTAATGGCCCGGATAACACATCACTTACTGTTAACTGCCTCATGTACGGTTCAGCATGCCCCTCTAGATAAGGTAGCCCCTTTAATTGAAGTATCATGTCATAGATGTTACCATTAAACGAGTCGGCTACAGTTTTGGAAACAAGTAGAACTAGCATTACTAATGGAAGTATGAGCAAATTGTTCGTTAATTCTATGATAATCACACAAACAGACACTGTCATCCTCATGGTTCCACCGAGAAAAGAAGCTGACCCGAGAATTGCAACTAGGCCATGGTCAAGTTCAGTGTATGAACCTAACAATATAGCGACAAACCGACCATAGGTTGCACCAGTGAGAATTATTGGCACAAACAGGCCGAATGGTGCAACTACTCCATAGCTCAGTATGCCGAAGATGTAGGAGGAGACAAAGAACAAGAGCAGTGACAAGGGGTGGTAAAAATCATCTGTGCCAGTGCTAAAGAGATTTCTTATGGCATCATCGTGTGTGTTTAAGAAGAGGCTAGCAAGGTCATTGTAGTAATTTTTAGGGCACCGGAACTGCCTGAAACGGTTTGTGGAGAGGCAATCTCCATTCGACGTTAATGGGCATGGTCGGCAAGATGCAATCCAAGGCAACCAATATAGAAAACAGGAAATTAATATGGAAACAGCTGAGGTGAGAAGCAGCTTGTGAGCATGGCTTTTTCTGAAAACAAATAAGGGTGAAATGTTAAATAACAAGATTTGCTTGTTGTTTTGAATGAAAGACTTTTAACACTGTAAATATGAATACGTACTCATTAATATAACCATATATCCGTAGAACCTTTAACATGAGGAAATTGTAGAGACTCCCTAGCACACCACCAATAATTCCTAGAAGAATCACTATGGGTAGATCGGCAAGCTGATAAGTCGTGGTGTCATTTTTGACATCATACATGATTAGGCCACCTTTTCCAAACAGGCCACACTGACCACTATCGCACACACCAATTAATACACGAAGCACCACAGCCACCACAGCTGTCACAAAGAAGGATCTCCAAAGCAGTGCACTCCGCCACCTATAATTTTAGTTCAATTGAAAGAATTAAGCACTGAGGTCAACTTTTTTACCGATACAATTGATTAGAGACTTGAGATATACCATGATGAGAGTGATTCAACTGCGAAAAGAACACCACCGACAGGGGCACGAAATCCCGCTGCAATACCAGCACTGGCTCCAATTGTAACAAGGTCACGGCGATCCCTATCATTTTTGAAGAACCTTAACCAGTCACATGTGAGGTGATACTTCTGGGACCCACCCTGCCCAAATATGGATGCAATGCATGCTCCTATGTGCACCATAGGCCCCGCTTTGCCTACATGGAGAGATGACGACACCGCAGTAATATTGCCTAATATCTGTAGATTAATTATTCAGATATTAGAAAATGTTTTCCTTACATCCGTGAATGTCAAAAGATGATTACTAGAAAATTGGTTGGTTAGTTTATTGTGGAGACTACACTTATGAAGATGCTTTCATATATGCTCAAGCAATTGCCAAGTGAACTGGTGGAACTGATTTATTGAAATTACCATCTAAGAACCTTCCATACTGTTTTCAAATTCTCAACATTTTATTTATTTTTTTCCTACTATATAAAGTCATAACAAAATAAGACTAAGAAGACCATTTGTATGAAAGAAAACATATAAAAAAAGAAAGTACCTTTTGTTTTTAAATGATAAACAAGAAAATATTAAAAATCAAATTTGCATTTTATATCTACCTTGACAAAAAGAGTCTTCAAAGTGAAAATATTCGGTGCATCGACCCCATTTAAATATGCTTTCACCTCTGGAATGCCTGATCCACCGGCTGCTGGGGAAATGAAGGATGTGATTGCAGAAGCAAATAACAGAAGTAATAAGTTTGAACCGGCAAAAACTCCAAATGCTGTCCAGTACCTGCATAAAAGAAAAATTCAAAAGTGAAATTAAGCCCAGCAAATCCATAAGAATCAATTGACCAATAAGAGAAACAAAAAGAAGCGTAACAACCAAATCCTTCACGAAATTGAGTAGAACTAAGGTGTTCTTAAGCTCACCAAATCCTTTGGTGAGCTTAACTCTAAAATATATCAAATTAACTTTAAATGACGAATCCAAAACGTTGGAAGCAATCTACTTCACGAGTGATGCATTTACATGTCATATTTATAATTTTTATAATTAATTTAGTATAAAGTCAAGCGGTCAAAAACCGATGAAAAAAAAATGTATTAAAATTAACTCATAAACTTTTTTTAACCACTTGACCTTATACTAAATTAATTCAAAAATTTATAAATTTGATGTGTAAATGTGTCACTCGCGAAGTAGATCGGTTTCATGGTTAGGATTAGTCATTTGAAGTCATTCCAATAGGTTTTGAAGTTAAGCTCACCAATCCTTTGGTGAGCTTAAGAACAACTTAGTTCTACTCCACGAAATTAGGGTGACTAATCATTGCATTCAGCACATGGTAATATCAAATTGGAAAATGTATTTTGCATTATTATTAAATGCTGAAAGTCCTAATCTAAAACTGAATGAAATAATATATGAATAAATCAATCTGCAACTAAGTTGGCATACTCAGAAAGAAAAAATACCGCATGAAAAAAAATATTATCGTTGTCATTTACAGATCATGTTCTAATAAAAATTGTATCAAATCACAATCCCTGTTGAATTGCTTTTAACATGAAAAGTTATCACTCAGACGTGATCAAAGAGAGGCCCATATCACTCTGCTCCCTATGTCAAATATTACCATTTTGGGTAAGAGTTTCAACCATCCAATCAAAATAAGATGTTCACGTCTGAAAATCATATAGTGTCTTCTTCACTTACATTATCTAATTTGAGCCAGTATGAACAGTCCAATTTTGATGGGATAATTTCAATTAAGCACTTTCCTAATTGCAGCTCATGTGAACACGGCTAAATAAAGTTAAATTATTAGCAACTAAGCAAACCTCTCAGTCTCCATCAGCTTGGACAGTGAGAGAAACTTGAATCCAGAAATGTTCTCGGCCGCAAGATTATTGAAGAATCCAACAGCTGCAACAAGGACCCCAATCAAGAGGCAAAATGTCCATTTCAAGACGACATATCGGTACTTGTGCGCTTTCCCTCGGCTCCTCCAGTTCTGGTTGAACAAATCGTTCTCTATTAACCTGAGCAAATGATTGGAGAGGATTTGTTGGAGGCAATATATAAAAGATTATTAATTGTGATGTGATCTGCATAGCTAGAATCACTAGTGCCCAGCTTTTATTGCTATGAACGCCTAAGATGAAAATGCTTCTGAAAATTTTGATCCAAGCTTTGTTTTCGCTAAACCAAAAGAATAAACCAGTAATTGTAACAAATTATTTCCCTTTCTTCATTCCCTTCCACATGAAAAATAAAACAAAAAAATGAACATTCTCCGATCTGGATTTACAATAAGCTTAACTATTTGAGCCTTGATGGCTTGAACAGTTAGATTTTTGTGACTCCAAAAAATGGCAAAACAAATTCTTACAACACACTGTAACTCCACAGTTTAAGAGAGCCTCGACCTCGAGCCACTTCTTATCTATTTTCACTAAAACATCGGACTAGGGGAGAAGTAGAGTACAACTTACTCGAAATCAAGACTCTCGATTGGGCAGAGGTTGGAACCGATAATGGCGACCTGTGAGGTATTATTAGGTGAGCTCCGGTTGAGATGTATGGAGCGCTGTGACAGTAGCTGCTCTGTTAGAGAGCTTCTCTGCGGTAGCAATACCTCTGAAGCATCATCGTGAGGCGAAATAGAAGCATCCATTGATTTGTTGAGAAGAGGGAGGAGGATGAGAGAGAGCGGAGCGCTACAGAGGTTTTGTATCAGAAAAGGAGAGCAATTTCGTATATTACCCACCAAATAAAAAAAGAATATTAGAAGGACGTGTTTGAAAGAATATGCATGATATTTGAACCTCAAATTCAAAAGTATATAATTTTAAAATATTAGAAGGACTTATTTGCAATTTTGGTCCAGAAAATACAAGAGAGAAGTGGTAACGCAGACTCGAATTGTCGGGCTGGGAATGGGGATAAATAATTGGATCTTTTTGGATGAGAAAGAAAACGATGTGGGGCTGGGGTGATAATGTCGGATGTCCATTTTTACAGCGCGTTTTTCTGTGCGTACAGCGCTACAGAGGTCATTTTGGGTTCCCTCTCCCCTCCTCTCAAACGCTGTACGCACTAAAAACGACGCTGTAAAAATGGTTTCTCATAATGTCGCAGATGAGTTGTCCAAAATTATCTCTTTGTCGTTTCTCGTAAAAATAATTAAGGCATCGGCGTCTGGTCCAATGCCCATTGGACTTACTTTGGTTCGACGGGATAAATCACCGTTCAATTTGATTTAAGATTCGTATCAACGATTTATATTTCGTGCGGATTTACTCCAATTTTCGTGCGCACAGATCATAAGATAGATCGGACGGTACTAATCTCGTTCAAACTAAAAGTAGGTACGATGGGCCTTGGACAAACTCCATGACATTGTATTCGGGTTTCAAGTGTAGATGGGGTGCGTATCCTCTGAGATATCTCAATTTTTGCGTGACCGACGTGTCCGGTGCCTATTCGGGGGAATGTAGGGGACCAATATTATTTGAGCCTTGAATTCGTGCAGAACATATTTGAACGCTTGAGATATTCCAAAAAGTCACGCAAAGTTTGAGATATCTCAGAGATGCGAATTCGTTAGATGAGTATCGAACAACTTGTGGTCCCATGAAGAAATGTAATTACTAATTACCAATTTGCCATTGTCGGAGAGAGATGATAAATGTTTTGAGTGAGGAGTGTGAGGTTAAAAATTCATGTCTATGTAGATGTTACACGTGTCATGGAACGGAGTTAAATGTTTTCAGTGATGCCAATACTGTCGACTGTGTATCCTCTGAGATATCGCAACTTTTGCGTGACCGACGTGTCCGGTGCCTATTCGGGAAGAGTGCAGGGGCTGTATTATTTGTTCTTTGAGATTCGTGTATAACTTATTTGAACGGTTAGGATTTTCTATAAAGTCACTCAGAGTTTGAGATATCTCAGAGGATACAAATTCATACTGTCGGTGTCGTACATGATGCACCCGTAGCTTTTATTTTACATATAAATATGAGTGAGTTGCAGTAGTGTTGTAAATAACGGTATGCGGTCGTTAGATGGACAGCATGTCGTCAAGCAATTAATCGGTATGCAACTGATTAATCGAAATTATGTGAATAGTTTAATGTTTTTATTAAATTTATGTATATATATATATATATATATATATATATATATATATTTGTAATACTCTGCAAAATATATATATAAATTAATGACTAAATGTAATATTCGAAATGTTTGAATGTATTTGTTTTAATAAAACTGGTAACATTGAGAGTGAAATATTATTGTACAAAATAAATTATAAGTTATTTTGAAGTTAATTGTTATAAGATTGTCAATATCAAATTGAGTGATATAAAGTATATGTTATTAGATTGAAAAACTTAAAAGATTGTAATATGCAAGAATGTATGAGATATGTAGTGGGTAAGAGCAAATTTATACATGATAATATTTATAAGTTGTTTTTATTTAATTTATGGACTGATTCACAATCTTTGGAAAATTGAAGGTTAAATATATAAAAATGCAAATTTTAATGACCAAATAGAACATGGCCACGCGGCCATTTCTAGGTGAAAACACCACCTGCTTAAATATTTTAGATCTTTCTTAATTAAAGGGGAGGATTCCTTCTCTCTCCCGTAAAAGAAAAAGAAAACAAAAGAAAAATAAAAACAGAGGTTTTTCCTTTAAGATTCTTGGTGATTAAATCCTTGAGCTTGATTGAGCATGATGTATGCTGCTATTGAACTAAGCAAGAAAGCTAGTGATTAGTTGCAACAAGAGAACCCAAATTGGTATTCATCTTTTTGTCTAGTTCTTTTTCTTGATCCGATTTAAAGATTTGGAACTGTTAAACAACTCAAGTGAATAGCTATAATATATGTAGTGATTGAAATAGAAAGAAAACCGTTTAATATTTGAAAGTATATTTGTTAAATTCTCAAGAAATTGTTAAATTCCCATGTTAGTGGGATTGAGCTGCAAAATGACTGAACCTTGATCCTTGAACTCCTTTAGAAAAGAACTAAATAATTAGGATATTAATTGACTAGTATATTATGGGAAAATTTTGGATTTGAGCTTGAGTCAGTTTGACTTGTCCGTAAAAATAAAAAAAGGGAAAAATACAAAGATTGTTGCTTTAGACCAAGTCAAATGATGAATTAAACATAGGTTTTAGAATTTTGAAATTTGATTATGTAAAGTTGTAAACTTTTGGACAATTTATTAAAACCGAAAATTGAATTTAGTTAAAAGTGATTTAAATAATGAAGAATTGATTAGTAAATAGTGCTATTAATTAAGAATAAATAACAGATACACACAAATTGATTACTAGTCTATATATGTAGATTGTTAGTAATAATAATGATGTAAGTCATATAAATGAAATGTTATTATGCTATAGGTATAGCAACTGTAGAATGAAACTTGACGGGACTGTCTGAAACCACTGATATGCAATGATCGATCGCTCTGATTTTCTCCTACGATATTAGGTGCGAGGTTATTGGATTAGTCTGAGATTCATACTAGGAATTAAATCGTAACTCGCTATGCATTTTGAATAATTGATTGAACTGTTGCATCATATACATACCCAATACAATTGAAACTGAATTACAGGTGAGTCTGTTGACTGTCATGTTGATATTGTTTATCGATTGACTGATTCTTATTTCAAATGATTGATTGAGACCACAGTGACTGAATTGATTGAATATTAAACACTATAATCCTTGAACCTCCATATAGTGGAGAAAAAGGATTAAGATATCGTAAAGTCCAGCTAGCTACTAGACTTTACTCCAGGACCCTTATGCGCATATGGTGAATGGCCCCAACTGAACCCAGTACCGGTTGGGTAGGGGATATTGAATAAATATGAATTACGACTGTAAGACTAATGAACTGTGGTAACTGTCTTATCAATGATTTTCTTTCCGATAATGACAGTACTATGATATTGATTTCGTATTATTTCTGCTAACCGATTGTCAGGATAGTTAGAATTGTCTTATCATCGATTTCCTTTCTGATACTGAAGTCATTAAGATATTGATTCTATATTGTTTCCATTAACAAATTATCAGGATGGATAGAACAGTATAAGCCCTAACACGATAGATACTTGTTATGGTATCTGTCAGTGTTACCAGACTAGAAATTGTAAAGGTAAGAAACCAAATATTACCAGACTTTATGGTTTAAAAGATTTAGACCCAAACCATTTATTCCGATAAGATTCATTGAGTTCTGATTTATCTATGTAATTGTTGTTATTCGATTGGATACTGATATTGAGCATTTGCATTCGTCATTTTAAAATGAACTGTTAATTTCTCGTGCGGTGATTTCATTCTGAATATGGATTTTCTTCGAATCCAATAATCTGAGTGGCAATCAGCACTGAGAAATAATTTATTATTTCTCACTCGTTTCCCCTTGTGGGTTACAGGTTTATTAGACGAAGATTGAGAAACGCTTTTGGAATTTTAATTGACAGCAGAGCCACCTAAAGAATTGAGATTTGGGATTATTTTATCTGACATGGTGCAGAAAATTCATCTAGCATCATCCACTATAAAATGTCAGATATCAATTGTAAATTGATTGAAATGTGGGAAAATAATGGATGCTATTGGCAATGCATAAAAAGATCCATGCCTTGTGTTACGTGAATTGAAATGGAAAACAGATGCGGTAGGTCCATCGCACCTCCGGATCGGGGGTGTGACAATATTATAATTTATTTAACTCATTAAACTTATTAAATAAACTTAATTTAAGTTAGTTTTATTGTTATAACATGACACTGCGCTTATTTCTTCTTAACACATAAGCATTTTGCATATGTAAGTAACACATTTATTTAATGAAAAATAAATTTGAGAATTAAGTTTTTTCAAATAATAATAACATATTATTTGAAAGAAATAAACATTCCAATATAAAATCACTAAATTTAGTTTATGGTAATAACTTAATTTCATAAATAAACACGTCGTACTAATTGAAAAAATTACGTCATTGAGTAAGAAAAATATATGATATATAAATAATAGAAGAATTAATTAATTTCAAAGTATGTAAGAAGAAAAAAACACATGTAAAAAATATTAGATGTATATCGAAGAACAAATAAAACTACAATACATGATTTATAAACCTTATTATCACACACTATTATAGGAAAAAAAAAACCAATGTGAAAATAAATATTCACTAGAATAAACGGAAATAAACGGTAAAACGGCCGATTAATCATTTTTATCTGCAAACAGGCATCCGTTAAGCGTATTCGTAACGGTTTGGCCATCATTTCTAATTAAACAGCCGTTTAATTGGCCGTTAACACTATTTTTACAACACTGCTCTGTGGTACTATGCATAGCACGATTTGGCCCATAATACGGATCAATATTTTCGTTTTAAAAATTCTAATGGTCGATTCGAACCGTTCAACATGTTTTTCATATGAATATGTACTTGTAGACCGAATTTTAGATTTTTTAGAATTTTTTTACTATTTTTAAAGATAGGTGGAAAAACACAGTTTTTTTATGGTCCATAATTTTTAGATCAAGTGATTTTTCTACTTATCTTAAAAAATAGTAAAAAATTTCTAAAAAAAATATAAAGAGTGAGTCTATGGTATCATGCATATCATAGGTTGGTCCATAATACATATCAATATTTTTGTTTTAAAAACCCTAACTGTTGATCTAAACCGTTCAACATAATCCCCATATGAATATGTATTCGAAGATTGAATTTTATATTTTTTAGAAATTTTTTACTATTTTTTAAGATAGGTAGAAAATCACTTGATCTGAAAATTCTGGACCATTCAAAAACAATGATTTTCTACCTATCTTAAAAAAGAGTAAAAAATTCTAAAAAATATAAAATTCGTTCTGCAAGTACATATTCATATGAAAATTATTTTGAACATTTCGAATCGACTGTTAGAATTTCAAAAATGAAAATATTGATTCGTATTACGGACTAAATCGTGATATGCATACCATAGACTCACTCGGATTAACTGTAGCACATGACGTGTAGAGAAAGATAGAGAGGATCCACACACATATGAACAATACGGGTGTCAGATTGAGACAACAGATCCAAATGTATATTACTGGCACAGCGAATCATCCAGAAAAATACTTCTTAACCATGTGGTGGGACCAACTAGTTTCTGATCATTCACTGAAATAAATAATGTCTTAAAGATTTTTTTTTTAGTAAAGTTAGAAATCAAGTTATCTAATTATTTAATATATTTATTATTATAATAAAAAATTATCTATTTTAATTTCGAACTCATAATCTCTATATAAGAGATTAAATAATACTTTAAAGTTTAAATAATATAATAATATTTAATTAAATTTCACTTCATTTTACTCATAGTTTATATTTTTTTTACAGTTTTAAGTTAAATTATTTACTTCATCTCACTCTTCATATTTTATATTTTGTTTACAGCTTAAGTTATCAGTAAAATTAATTATTCTAGAGAAGTAAGGAGAGATAAATATTTGTCTACAGCAGTATGTCTTACTGACACTGTAAATATGAAATAAGTTAATCAGTATGAAGAGATGAAGTAATTTATTTCAATTAACACGAATTTTACTATATCTCACCTTCTTCTATTTTACTCATTTTTAGTCATTTAAGTGTGAAATAAGAAGTTTACTCCAGCACCTACTCGGTAAATGCAACTTTTAAAGTTTTTCTTTAACAATGTTAAAAGAGAAAGATTTTAAAATCCAAAGAAATCAAGAATTTATATATAAAAATTTATTTAATTAAGATTAACAAAAAATTCCAAAATGTATAAGACTTGAAAATTTAATTAAAAGAAACTCATGAGATCTAGTAAGATTGATGTATTGTTTTTGGTCTTGGTTAAATTTGCTTTTTATCATGTATTGTTTAGACTCAAATTGCTCAAAATTCAAACATTAATTGGTCCTAACGAGTTACTTAAAGAGTTATGAGTCAATTCGAGTTGGTAACGAGTTGAGCTTTCAACTCAGTATTTCCTTAGCAGCTCGAATTAAACTCGCTCATCAATTTAATGAACTGAGCACGGACATACTCCAACTCGCTTGAACTCGATTCATTAACAACCCTATCCGGACCCTCACATTTATTAAATAAATAATATACTACCAATTTTTTTGTTTCAAGTACCTAGAGTTTGTAAAATAAGAAAATACATCAAAGTTTTTAACAAATGTCAAATAACACACACGAATATTTGAATTTTAAAAGTCATCTTATTAAAAAATAAAGAAAATTAAAAAAGTCAAACAATACACAATAATATTTTTTTTTTCTCGTGCCGCATGATCTATATCAAAATGAAAAACGACATTTCTTTTTAAAGAATAACAGATTTGAAGATTAAATTCACGAATTATCCAGTGAGCTCGAGCTTGTAATATATATATATATCATAACATTAGAATTTTAGCTTAAGTTATAACTAGTCAGTTTTTTGCAATATCAAAGTCTGAATCACGTTGAATGGTTTAGATCGACTATCTGGACTTTGAAATTGCAAAAACTGACTCGTTATAACTTAGGCTGAAACTATAACGTTATGACATTAGACGGACTATATATATATATATATAGAGAGAGAGAGAGAGAGAGAGAGAGAGAGAGAGAGGATGGATCAACTTACACTATTTTTTGGTGACACCAGATTACATCATTCATTTTTAAAGTTTTTAAAGTCCAAACAGTCGATTCAAACCATTCAACATGATTTCAATATTAAAATGTGCTTGGAGACCAAAATTTATATTTTTTTGAATTTTTTAAATATTTATTAAGTATTTTACAAAATCGTTGCTGTCGGACCATTGAATTTTTGTACCCATCTTAATAAATAGTAAAAAAATTAAAAAAAATACTTTAAAAATGTAGGGTGTAATTTGGTGTCACCAAAAAATAGTGTAAGTGAATCCCTCCTCATATATATATAGATAGAGAGAGAGAGATGAGGGATCCAATTACACCACTTTTGAGTTACTACAAAGTTATCCTCTGTATTTTTTATGTTTAAATTCAATACAGGGGCTCAAACGGGTTGGATATTATCCGAATCTGTATTCGAAAAATTAGATATGGATATTCGATATCCGCACGGATATGGTTTTCAATTTTAATTATCTGTATCCGAATAGTAAACATATAATATATAATTTAATATATACAGAACGATTTGAATCGACTGTTTGGACTTTAAAAAATATCAAAACTGAAACGTTTGTTTCACAATCTAAAAACAAATATTTTGATATTAGCCAACTCCCCATCTCTCTCTCTCTATGTATATAATGTTTAAATTCCTCAATTGAAAGTATTCTATGGACACTCGTTAAATTACATAAAATCAAAGAAAATTTCGGCTGTGGCGCCCACGGATCAAAGATTTAATTCCCAGATATTTTTGTTATTTCAATTCCAAGATTATGTATTATATTGGCAAGGGTTAATTAATCACGGTCTTGAAAGGCCTAGAAGATTCCAGCAATTATACCTGACAAGCGTTTTCCTACTTGTTCGGATCGGGCATGATCTGAATTTCTCCCTTTCAAAAAGAAATGGAGCGAATGCTGATACATCGGAACACCATAGTTAATGTTGTTGAAAGGATACAGCATTTTCCAGTCATTTTGTAACTGGAGATAATGAAAATGGGGAGATCTTATCTTATGTTTTGTCCTGTCCTTCCAAATTCCAATCAATAAAGACAGCACCGAATATGTGGTCTTTCGTAATTCATAGTAGGTCCGATGTGCAAAATGACCATTAGATTGCATCAAGATCCGTGCTAGGTACATTAATATCCGTACATCTATATTTCAATTTCCGTGCTCACTAATCTTTATACTAATCGTACGGTTATAGAGCTAATTGAACCTAAAAGTAGGTCCGATGCCCATCGGACCTACTCCTATCTCGGCCTTTCGAGTTGCGGAAGGTCGACCAACAAAATGCGGCCTTTACGAGCGTTTTTCAACAAAGCTGATGTTGATGTGTGTAGTGTGTGCACGTATTATTAGAGTTCAAAATCAATTACTTTTTTTTAGTTATATTATGTTTTTATTTTATAAAAGTTAATAAATTAAAATTTTAAAATAAAATAAAATATTAAATTAAATTTATATTATTTTAATAATATTGTTTTGATCGGTATAAAGAATTTACAAAAATACATTGATTTTCTACTTATTGTTTCACTAAAAATGAAATAATAATAATTTTTTTTATGAGTATGTAATAGTATAATATAAATCAGATCTTTGACATATATGTTTTAAAATTTCTGTTATTAAAAAGTTTAAAAGTGAAAACATGGTAATAAAATAAAGATATTTAAATCCTGCTCTTATTATTATTATTATGTTATCATTATTACTATTATTATTATTTTTATCACTATCTCTGTAATGTTTAGAGCAGGAGAAATCTGTTCTTTTTCAGCTTCTTTCAGGAGCTGAGGAGCTCCTCTGTCTCTCGCCAGCATTTCTTTATAGGGGAAAGGCCGCATTTCCTTATTGGGCCTCTTTCAGTTCCATATTGGGCCTCTCACTGAAAGAGGGTCCAATGAATTTTCTGCGGTCCTCTTTGTTTAATCAAAACGATTTATTATTTATAGAAATATTATTAAATAATAAATGGAAACAGAAAAAACTGCTCAAGTGAACTTCATTTCATTTCCTTTTGCAAATTGAAAGAACTGCCAACCTTGCACCAGCAGAAAGCAGATATCAGAAAAAATCAACTCTTTTACTTTCATCACAGGATGATTTACTTTTCTAGGAATCTCGTTTTTTCCTTTGGGAAGTTCACTTTACAGAGAGTATTCCAACAAAAGCCTAACTCCCTACAAATCCAAATAAAATAATTTTGTTTTGTTTTTGTTTCCCAAATTTACACTCACCACAATCCCTTTGGTGGGAAGATAAATATTAACAAATATTAACTCTACACGAGATAAATACACTACTACTTTCGACTAGCGTGTATACTGGCGCGCATCCCTCCTTGAAGTGATGACAAAGCAGTGTATGTTTTGAGGGGCAAAAAAACCCCAAAATTGGAAGTAAATTGATTAGACCGGCTTTAATTATCCCGGTAAACCGGCTGTGCAGTCCACTTGAGCAGTAAATTTAACTTCCCTGATTTGGCACCTTCCAATGGATAGGTGTCCCGGAACTCCCCTTCCATTATAACCCTTGTCAATGTCATTATGCATCTCCCAATATAATCCTGCCATGGAAAAGGTAAAAAAATAAAAGATAGGCAATCATCGTTATAGTTTTATGATTTATAATTCAGAGGAGGATATCAGTAGCAAATGTGAGATCAACCTTTCCAAATGTGTCGTGATCATAGACCTCAAAAATAAGCAAATCATGGAGACCATCTTCAACCACCAAGTCAAATGTTTGATTCCATATAGGCTCCAGTGTATCATTTACTACCTACATGTCAGAAGTGCCATAACATTTAGAAAACACACATGCTGGAACTTTTGTCAAGCAAAATACCAGAATAGCCCTATAAATGAGATATGCCCCTCCATTCCTCATTTTGTTTGAAAAGTGCCTAAAAGAACCCTACTTCATTCTGTTTCAATATATTAATAAGCAAGAAATGCAATTATTTTGGGCACATCTTAGAAAATAGAGGGAAAGTTTTGCTGATTAACATGTCCGTAAATTGACTATAAACCATAAAATAGACAAAGACTACATGACTTTGGAAGGAGGACATATGCATTGCATCGAATGAGTACAAAACTTACTCTTGTTTTCAACCTGGTCCCTTGTTTCTTCAAATAAATAACAACATAGGGGTCGGCTTTTCCCATAACATCCATAGGAGGCAAATCTTCAGCAGATATAACTGTAACTGATAACACCCCTCTCATAATCACATTTTTTCTCTTCTGAATTGCCGAAGCACCAGTGTCATCTGTATCAGTCTTGAGTGCTTTCTCCAAAGCAGTCAATTGAAATTTGTGAGCAAAGGGATTGACAATCCCAGGCACGTTATATGGGAAGTACAGAATTTCAAGGTGCACCTATTGACATAAAACAAGTCTAATAACCCTTCTGTCACCACATAACCTTTGTCCCAAGAATTACAATTTTTGGCAGCAAGTAAAAAATTCCAGCTGGTACAAACCAATAACAGTAACCACTTAAAAGATTAGTGCAGTATGTTCATACTTGCACCTCAACTAAGCTCAGATGAAGCAATCAAACAAAGAAGAAAAAGGAAAATAATCTAATAGCAACTATACCACCAACAGAAGTTTCAGCTTGTACTGGTACAACAGTAATGAAATCAGGTATTGTCATTCATGGTTATGTACCAGGCAGATCTCAACAACTCTTATACATAACTCCACTGTAAGAAATGTTCAGTATATAGTACCTAACTTAAGAGCACTGGAACAGTACCATTTCGTTGGCCCATAGTCTAAAATGTATAACCACAATTGAGCCAACCGTTGGTATCCCAGATAAATTTGCAGAAAATTACAAGAAACCTTATCTGACCTGACCACGTGGCTTGACATCCCTCTGTAAGTCCAAATCTTTCAAAAGATCCAACCATACAGTTTTCACCTTCCCAGGTTCGAGTTGGCTCAAACTTACTCGTGCACAACCAATCAACTCTGACGACTGGATCCCCTCGTCATCAAATACCTTCACTGTCACAAATTGTGTGGACGGATCCTCAACAATGAATTCATAGCTTTCATTCCATATTGGATTCAAATCATTGTTCTACAAAAGCAAACAAGAACCAAAAACAATTGTTTGAATTTAAATCAATTACTTCTGATACCGAGAAGCTTATTTCTAGCCTGTGCATTTTTTATATGTTTTTCTGGTACTTAATTTGTTTGGCTCTTAATTGGACTTAAAACATCAGGTTTGACCGAGGAGACAGAAGAAAAAGTCATATTTGTACAATGACAAACATGACGCCATAATGGTCAGGTTTCTGGCTAGTATGTTTGTTGCAGGCTGGTTAACATGAAAAACCCGATTACAGAAACCATGGTGGATTAAAAATCCATCATATTTTTCAAGCTCCTGCTTATCCGCACCTTACAATTTAACTAGAGCGTGCTTATTTATATACAAAACCAGGATGAAACACTTGGAGGGGAGTATTATGTTGGTAATCCTGACTTGTTAAAATTTCAGAAAGTTAGTTAACTACTCTATTACTTACAATAGTCTTGCTTTTCCTGGTAGTATTTCGCAAAGGTCGTATGTAAACAAGAGCAAATGGATCAGATTTTCCAACCATATCCTTGTTCTTCAGATCTCGTGCTTGAACTAGTTTCACATCGAGTACCCCAACTGGCTTCATCTCCAAGTCACTATATTGCCGAAAACACTGTTAAATTTCATTTGCCCCACAAATAAGAAAACCACCAATATCTGATCCCCTTATTTCATCAAATCACCCAAACTGACCTCCTTTATGAGGCAGATATAAAGGGAAAAACATTAATTGAGTATATATCATAAACAAGTATTAGAAAAGATTAAACCACCTGTAGTCTCCTGGAAGAATTGGGATCACTTTGCGGTTGGGCCATGTCAACGTGTCCTCTATTGTATCACGTATTGTGCCCTAAGGAAGAGAAGGTACAAAATGGGACACTTTGGTGATTCAATCACGTGACCCAAAAAAAAAAAAAAAATCAACTTCTCGCAGTAAATAATACTAGCACCAACCTCAATTGCATCAGAAAGACCAGGAATAGCTGATATTTCACCACCAACTACCTTGAGAGTGAAGTTGAGATTTTTCTACATTAAAACAAAATGTAAGAATCTATTGGATAAAACTGTTCATACTACAGGGTTGGCTTTAGCGATGACAGGGGCAGGGTGGAGGGGGGGGCTGCGTGGGATATGTACCTTTTCTCTCAAGGAGTAACATACTGCTCCAAAACAAGGGAACTCTGACACGAGAGGTTTAAAGATGATGCGGAATACCCCTGAAAAGCCGATATTTTTCACCTAATAGTGTGGAATAAATAAAATAAATGCTTAAAGAAGCTATCACTATGAAAACAAAAACATTATTAGCAAGCTACCCTTTCAAAGATCAAATGATGTGAAAATAGAAATAAGGATATTCTTCTACAACCTAAGAGAAATTATTTATATTGAACATTTGAGATGTACGGTTAAATGCTCAAGCTTGCAATAAAAAGGCAAATTAGCCAAGAAAAAGGATACAAAAATAAAAAAAGAATCAAGGATTATATTACCTGAATAGGAAGAGACACACCAAATGTCGTTTTAATATCGAGAACAATATTAGGATTACCATCCCATTCCATCTCCAACTCCATGGTAATTCCAGAACTACCATCTTCTAATACTTCTATACCTGAACAACAATTTTAATCAGAAACATGAAAGAGAAAAACAGCAAGTTTATATTTCAAACAAGAAAGATCAAAACGAAATATTAACACAGAGGGACGACACTGTGTCACAAGATATACCTGTAAATTGTGGGGCCACCGTGCCAAGTGTCAGCTTTGAGAATCTTATTGAATCTAGGATCAAGGACTTGTACTGTTCGAAAACAGGATCCAAAGATGTTCTTATCAGCTCCGATGCAGCCTGAAAATCTCCATTTTAACCCACTAAATCATAAAAGATAAAATATTAAGAAAGAAAAAAAATCGAAACATGTAAAAGATGACAAATTTGGGAGAATTGGGCACCTGATCAATGTAAGGCCATAGTTTCGCAAGCTCATAATTTAGCCACTTCAGCTGTAGGAAGAAAATGCATCCAGATCAGGAAGAAATTTTGATATTGCATCAACCGAGCCCATGTAAAGGAAGTCACCTTTTGACGCCTAGTAAAAACAACCCATGAAGGGTAAAATTCGGGCGGAAGAAGTTTTCTTAGACCTTCAACTGTTAGTTTCGAATACTGAGTAACTGCAATAGCCTGTATAATAAAATTTTAGTGAGTATCTGTGTATTTCACTATTATGATGAGAGACATAGCAGAAAAGTTCAAGTTCAACATCGATAAACTTGACTTCTTTTTAATTAGGCAACACCTAACCCACAATGCAAATGATTTAAGAAATTCATCAATTAATTATACCTACATTTTAATGCACTTTAGGTGATCAGTTAGCAAAATTTCGCATTAATACAGAATCTTTTTGGTCAGATATCTATGTATTTTGTAAATTTGAGAATGCCACACTGAAGATGGAGCTGGAGCTCCTTAACATACATTTTTTTAAGGTAAATACTAAGCCTGGTATGATAATTATAAAAGTTAAAAAATATTAAATAGATTGAGAACAAGTCAAATCACAACATACAGACATCATCATTCATCAATCCACGAAACTAGAAATGAATTCTTTACCAATTCTCTCCGCTGCTCTGCGCGGGAATGCTCGAACCGCGCAAACGCCATCACGAGCAAAATTCCGAAGGCAATTCCCAAAACCATCCCCGTTAGGAACGCCATATTTGTTCAAATTAACAAACAAAAAAAATCCAAAACGAAACGAAACGAAGAAGACTAGCTAGCAAGGAAGAATGTGATTTTGCATGCTTAATAGGTGTAGAATGAAGAAAACCGTTGATTGCTGAGGGGAGGTAAGCTATAAGATGTCTTTTATTTGTTTATATTCACTTTTCCAGATGGGAATTGTAATGCGCCCCACTGAATTCGGGGTTCTTTTCTTTCGGCGGAGGGAGGAGAACTCTGTGGAGAAGGAACCAGAAAAATCTGAATTCAAATCACCTAAGCTATCTCAAATATTGAGTTTGGATCCAAATCGTCCGATCTGTTTTGGCACGAATATTAAAGCATATCTGTCTCTGGATTCTGATCGGACTGTCAGAATTCACACTTAAAATTTGAGTTACATCAGGGGTCCGGATTCTACCCCACTCCCATAAATCGAATGCCACGTGCCACGTATATAAGCTGATTATGTGAACACGTTTCCTTGCAATCTTTTGAGTTAATGAATATCGACCCTCTGATTTTAACACGGGTTCTTTAATATTAGTGCGGATTTAGTCCACACAAATCTTAAAGTAGATCGGATGTTCCAGATGCATTAACTCAAAAGATTTCCTTTTTGAGTTAATGCAGAGGATACGAATTCGATTATTGTTCCGTAGATTATTAACCTGATAAGAGCTCCAAATCCGGATAAAATTAAAAATGCGAATGTTTGCTATTGAAGGCACCTCGACAAGAACAATAATAACTCTACTATTTCAAGTACAAATGATTCGGCTGCTGTTTTGTACATTATGCACATATAATAAAAGAGCTCTCATGCCTTTAATTTTCGGATCCGACTCCGCTACCCGCTAAATAGGAGAACAGGATTCTGCTTGTCTAAATCTGGATTCTGCTTGTCTAAATCTAGTTGTTGAATTTTTTAATGCACGAATCTCAAAATAGATAAATAGTTCGATTTAGACAAGCAGGATTCTGCTCTCCTATTTGACAAGCAGCCAAGTCGATTCCTTAATTTTCATAGAAACGTGAGTTATAGTGCTTGGGGCCGAGAACAGAGTGGGTCCGATTCCGATGTCCATTAGACCTACTTTTAGTTCAATGAGCTCTGTCCGATTTATCTTAAGATATGCACGCATAAAAATCAAAGCAGACACACACGAATCTTAAAGCATATTGAACGGTGATTGAACCGGTCAAACTAAAGTAGGTCCGATGCCCATACTTGGGGCCTTCCATATTTGTTTTGACTTTTACATAAATAGTACAACTGAAACAATATTTAACATAGGCCCTTCAGAAGATATTTATTTACAACAAAATATTCAAGGACACAGGTTGTATATATCCAGCATCCTGTAATTACAAGGACAAAATATTTACAGAATTAGTACAACTGAAACGCAATTTATAAAACAATAAATTTTTAAGGTTATACTTCAAAAATAGAAAATAACATATTTTGTAAGGACAGGTTTAGGAGTGAAAACAAAGCAGATACGAAACGGATAGTGGTAAAACTATATTCATATTTCTTTTTTATTTTTCGGATACGGATGCAGAGCGGATATTAGACAGACACAAATATAGGTCTGGATCGAATCATATATAATATAAAAAAATATTAAAAAAATACTAAAGTTCATAATATTTATCTAATTATAATGATGAATAACATATTTTTTTTCACAATATATATTAAAATATATGATATATATATATTATTCAAATACGAAAATTAAAATATAAAACCATATCAGTATTTTTATCCACGTGGATATTCAAATATCGAATAATTCACATATATTTTTTTGAATACAGATTAGATATTATTCATACCATTTTCACCCCTACACAGGTTGCATCCTTACTAAAATTATGTATGCAAAAATGAATAAGCATGCACAACCACACAAGTCTATTCATATATAGAGGTAAGAGGGACCCACGTCTATATTATGAAAACAAAGTTTACCTACGCATTTGGATGGCACAACTACTGTTGTTAGCATGCCCACACAAATAATTATGATAAATTAACAAACGTGCTATTAGAATGTCCATACAAATAATTATGATAAATAACGAACGTGCTATTAGCATGCCCACACAAATAAGGATTCACATCTGCTGCGATTCGAATATGATGAACAGTAATTTTAAAATTCCTATTTTTTCAAATCCAGCCGTTCAATGATTTCTGTGCACATATCTCAAAATAACTGATTTTTCTATGCACGAATCTCGAAACAATTCAACAGTTGGATTTAGAAAAGCAGAAATTGTAGGAGTTCATGAGTAAAGAATCTCACAAATAATTATGATAAATTAATGAACGTGCTATAACTATTGTTCTATATTTATTTTAAAATTTAAACAGTCAATTTGAATTAATTAGTACGATTTTTATATGAAAATATATTTAAAGATCAAATTTTATATATTTTTTAAATATTTTTATTATTTTTATATTGGTAGAAAATTATTTGATCTAAAGGTTATAGACCATCCGAAATTAGTGATTTTCTTTTTTATATAAACAAATTGTAAAAAGCTTTTAAATAATATAAAGGTTATGGACCATCCGAGTCTTCACTGCTTGTCTGACCGGAGAAACGTGGAATTGGTACATGATGTTACCCCGAGGATCGATCACCCGATTCGAAGACCTCGCCAAAGGGTTTCTGGAGAGATATATGTTCATTGTGCAAGGTCCCGAGAAAGGACAAGAGCCTTTGTTTTTTTTTTATTGATAATAAGGCAGAAGCCCGTTTCATATAGAAACAAAGTTTGTTACAACTAAAAGAAACCAACATTCAAAGACAAACACAAAATGAGGGGAATAGAACTACTAATGTCAACCCCATACCAAAACACAAGGAAATAACAGAATCAGATTTGTTGAACAGAAATGTAAATGCTAATGTATCTAGAGCAGGCTAGTGGTATCGTCAGAAACGCAACAAGAGCCTTTGTTAACCCTTTATTCAAGCATCCTGGAAATTTCAAAACTTGAACGAGGAGTTCGCCCTCGTGGCAATAAAGAAAGGACTCCGGAAAGGAGGCCCGGGTACTTTACGAGGAGATCACAACGCAGAAAGAAAGGACTACTCACTGTCACAAGGAGATCACAACTCAAGAAACCTTTTTCATAGCTTCTCGGGGCGATACAATGTATCGAGTGGAACGGATTTAGGAAGGGTGAGACTGAACCTTCGGTTAAGTCAACGAGCTCATTCTTTGTTTATTCCCTGTCAAAATATTGAATCAATGATCATAATAAGATCCCGACTTCTTGCATGGCGAGGCCGTCTCCCGGGCACCTTCTCCTGCCCATCCCAAATGATATCATCCACTTACCCTCGGCCTTGCCTTTCTCAAATCTCTCCGCCTTAAATTTCCTTGGTTCCTCCCATATGTCAGGATCTCTCTGTGGATACTACATGCATTCACTAAACCATCGTTTTGAAAGGGATGTTGTAACTTCCAATTGTGACATCTTTTTGTGATTCATGAGGCATGAGAATTGAGAAGAGTCCCACCGGGGTAAAGTCAAAGCACCTTGCTCATAATACAGTGAAGGCATAAAACCTGGTTCATGTCTGATCCTCTAGCAAACGCTTGTTCCGTCAATTTCAGCCGCCGCCTTTTTCAGTATTTCCGAATTGTTCAGTAGGTAGTAGGTTAGTCATCACCCATTCCACTGTGTTAGCTGAGATATCCGTTCCAACCAATAAGATGCTCCAAATTTATATTGAAAAAATAATGAAACTAAAATATAATTTTTAATTTATAAATATAGAAACTCAATATAATATATATAATTTGTATATTATTTGTACTTGTTCTCAGTTTAGAGATTAAAACACAAGGCTGATGCTTTGAATTATTTGGTGACTGTATCCCTCTGGATCCTTTCTCTGCAATCCAGGCAAATGAGCTATCATTGTTTTCTTTGCATACTGATAACTGCTTTCTTTCGAACTCTATCCCTCTTGATCCTTTCTCAACCATTTGTCAGCCTATGCACTGCGTCCTCACAGGCTTCCACTAACTCTTTGACGGTTACCGTCCATCATTTTTTAACAGCAAAAAAAAGGTGGCAATAACCCTAATAAACAAAGGTCCAAGACGGCCTGCTTTGAAATATGTGCATTGAGTACAAGGCATACTTTGTAAACCGTATGATCTTAAAGGCTTTCTGACCATATATATATACTAGAGGTGTTCTCATATATTTTTAATTAATCAGAAACAACAAATATCAAACTGATCATATTACATTCAACAACCCCTTCACTACGGTGACATGACCGTGGATGGTAGCCAACTGTACAAGTGATAGGGGCCGGGTTATCTCTCACTGATGATCTCACAATCACTTTCTCTAGCAAATGTTTATTTTGATTGAGTAGCATTTTTTAATGAATTCACATGATCTCCAGCATGAGAGAGCACTTGTAGTCTTGTAAAGTGCGTATCCATATATAGTCAGTCTCTTTACATGGTTGATCTTTACATACATAACACTAGTACCTCAAGTAAAGTCTATTCCTTTAATATAGTAAGGCTTGGGTGCTATAGATAGCATAAGGCACTCCGTGCTATGGCCTCCAAAATCTATCATATAAACTTCAAACTTTGATCTAAGCAGCTCTGTAAATTAGTTGGTTATATAATGAACTTGTAGAAAACCAATTTTTACTATTTTTGAATTTTTTGTTATTTTTTATGATTTATGAAATATTGCAAAAATAGCTTACAAATAAAAGAAAATTGACAATATTTTAGATCATTTTTTGCCATCTTTTATAAATCATAAAAAAATAGTAAAAAAATTACAATATAGTAAAAATTAGTATTCTACAAGTTCATTATATAATTAATTTACTGAGCTACTCAGATCTAAGTTTGAAGTTTATATGATAGGTTTTTGAGACCATAATACGGAAAGCCTTATGCTATTCATAGCACCTAAGCCTTACTCATCTAGTCTATGCCGAATGTTGACCCAACACCAACTATTGTTGAGTCAATTAATGGATATGTAATTTACAAAGGACAAGAAAGAGAAACTGTGTGTTCATCCTTACTGTTACTTCACTGTCCATTCAATTATTTATGAACATAACTATATACATGTATGTTAAATAGAAATACATAATAGTTAATAATAAATATCATTCATGCATGGTTCTAGCCCTGCCTTACATACAAGTATTGAAACTTCTATCAATATATAGATGGTTTTATTGAAAGAGGGGCTAGTAATTTAATGTGATGGGTTGCCTTTTTGTCAAAAAATGTGATGGGTGTGATGTTAAAACCTTGACACTTGTCACTAGATGTATAGTTTTTTTTATTACTATTATTTTTAGAGACAAAAAGAGATGAAATTATTTGTATTGTTTACAGGTGATTATATAGGCTAATTGGCCAATTAGCCGTTATACATTCCTAATAGCAAACTTTCCTAATAATTACAAGATCTAATTATCATATAGCTGTTTGAGCTAATTTAGCTATAATCTAATCACATATAATAAAATCTAAATTACAGAAATACATTCCTAAATTACAGAATCTACAGAGATCTTCCTATTCTTAATGGGTCTGATCTTGATCTTCTTATTGGGTCGGATCCTCTTCATTATTATTTTCAATAATTACAGATACTACCTACCTATGATAAAAATCTGAACATCTGATATAGTGAGTCGTTGAGTAAATGGTTAAGGAGCAAAAACAATCTTGCAATTCATCTCATTATCTGAGATGAAAATCTGAGATAAAAAAAGTTAATTTCCAATATATTTCTTACATGTAAACATGTCCCCGCAATCAACACTACAAAAAAAATTAAGGGCGGCAAACTTTTATTTGGCACAGTACACTCAATGAACAACTTAACTACTGATTTGCATGAATGCTCGCTATAAAAAACAAAAGGTAAATAATTTTTCATCTTCACACAGAACCAATCAAAAACAATAAGTTACAGAATTTTGTATATTGACACAAAACCAAATTTGAAGCAGGCTTAACTAATCCACCTGATCACCTCGGTATTTCAAACACATCACTACATTGGGTACTACGAAAACCAGATGCATCTGATATAGTGGGAAATTTTCTTTCACCGAGTAAGCTCTCCATCTCATCTTGATCAATTTGTGGACCAGGGAAGCTGTTATGAAATGTCACCAACTTATCTAATGCCTTCACCACTTGCTCCATTGTTGGCCTATCTTCTCCTTTTGGACTCACACACTGCAGAGAGATCTCACAAGTTTCTTCAAGAACCTTCATAACATTCTCATTGTTAATTACTATTTCCACATCCAACATCTCCCTATGCTCATTTTTCCTTGATTTTGAAAAAAAAGTTGTAGCCAAGGGCTGGTTTTCCCCTTTTTCATCAATATAAATTGCCTCCTTCCTAGTCAGGAGCTCCAACATTACTACCCCAAAGCTATATACATCACTTTTCTTTGTTATTATCCGTGTGTACAAGCACTCAGGGTCTAGATAGCCATGTGAAAAATGGACAAGCTCAACAATTTCGTTTACATGCACGGCACTTGAAGCTCCAAAATCAGACACCTTCGCAGTGTAGTTTGCATCTAGTAGTATATTAGCGGACTTAACATCACTATGGATGATAGAGGGAGAGATAGATGAGTGCAGATGATCTAGAGCTACTGCCGAATCCATGGCAATTTTTAGCCGAGTACCCAAGGAAATTGACCTTCTACTGCTCTTTCCATGAAGAAAATTAAAAAGTGTACCGTTTGGTACAAATTCATAGACCAACATTGGAATTTTAACCTCTAAACAACAACCCAATAATCTAACTATGTTCTTGTGGTTTATTTGTGGCGAAAGAAGAATGATTTCATTCACAAATTCTGCTCTTTGTGTTTCTTCAACTTCCTTTGCTTTCTTTATGGCCACAACCTGATTATTTTCTAATAATCCCTGGTATACATTACCTTGGCCTCCCGTGCCTAGTACAAGATCATCGCTGTAACTATCAGTCGCATTTTCTATTTGCTTTTTACTGAACACACGGAGGTGCTTATCCATCATTCGATAGTAACTGTTATACTCCTTTTTTTCCTTCATGTGCCCTTTGTGTTGTCGGTACCAAACTAGAAGGAGACATACGCCCAGTAATAGAGCAATACCAAGTATACAAGCTGCAATCATGCATGAAACATATAAATACATTAATTGGGTAAGTAAAAGGTTTTCCTAGGAAAATAACTTTAATCAACAAATAATAAGATAGGATAATTGGATAAGACAATCCAAACAGCTAACAATTATCATTTCCCACGAAGTATTATAAATTAAAACGGTAGTTCTCTATATATGTTGTTTAGTGAAATAATCTATTATTTAATTATTCCTATAATATCATTTTTTTTATTATTACTGTTATTAATCAGTAACAATGGTCATCATTAATATATTGTTATCCTTTCATCATTTTCATAATTCAAAAACATGTAATTCAATAAACGCCTTCATGACACTATCATTCCATAATTAAATATAACAACTACAAAAATAATGATTTAACTCAAATAGTTAATTTATTTTTTCATTTTTTTTTTAGAAAAATAATGATTTCTATCATTGAAAAGCCATCATGGAAATTTCTGTGTTTTTAAGGAAACAATTTAACATGCCTCTTGAAACTATATAATAATTTCCAATCGGTAGGGACGGAATTAAGGAACTGGGGACAATCTCGAGCTACTTTTGGTGGGATAAGGAAGAAAATGGAGGAAAAGAAGTTATGATTTGAGATTTGGAGGAAATGGAAATTGGGGACAATTGTGGAGTTAGAATTCAATCGAGCAATTTGGATAGCAGCAGATCCAGCCGCAAGAGAAGAAATTTAACAGCAGAGGTAGGGAGCAGCCAACATTTTTGTAGGTCAATGTTATTTATTGTTTGGAGGTTCTATTATCGTCTTAATTTCCTTGTTTTTGTTGTACATATACTCATAATTATTAGCTGATTAACCTATTTGTTCTTATTCAACCAAAAGTTAAATTAATATGGGAAAATTAGCTATTTTGAAAGTTTAAACGGACACACCGGAAAATTTTCTAAAAGCTAAGCCGAAATGAATACTTACATATAGCCACACGAGCCACATAGGGAAATTTCTGTGTGCAATGATCTGTTTTGCCGTCACCTTTTGTGTATTTTGGGCAGGCACATGTGTAGTTTCCTTCTGTGTTTATGCAACTGCCAGCCTTACACGGGTGTTCGTCACATTCGTCGATATCTGTCGACCAATAAAAAAATCAAAGAGGAGAATTAAACACCTGCAAAACAACAAGTTAACACTGGCACATTTTGCAAATTAATATGCCGATGCATAGTCTTCGGAGACAAGTTCTTGTCTTATGCAAGCCAACCTACTTGCTACTTGCCAATGGTTTCATCACATCTAAATATGTTAGGCTATTTCACTGGATTATTATACTTTGGTGCACCATATTTAAAGTTTCAATTTATCGATAGTAAGTCAATTACCTGTGCATCCATTTGGGAGGTAGGGGTTACCCTCGTATCCTGGCGAGCATTTGCAGATGTATCCAATACCGTTGACTGTGTTGTTGCATCCGCTGTGTTTGCTGAGACAGGCAGGTGTAGAGCTGTTTTCAACATTGTCGAGGCATGTGCCAGTTTCTCGAATAGCCCAGTCAAGTACAATTGGCACATATTTCTTATTCCTCTCGTAGAATCCGAATCCCTTTAGATCCTCGACAGTGAATTTGTACCAGTCTTCCTGCACCAGAACAGCGTAAATGCATGGGTTGTACTCCCAGACAGGGTTATAATTACTGAAACCCCAGCTCACGTTATAGTTGTTAAGCCCTTCTGGGATGGCTGTCTGGCAACAACCAGACCCATCACATAGACCATCGTCACGAGTTGAATTGTTCAGGGGTCCACGGTAGGACAAACAGCCTGACATGTAAGATCGGTCATCTTTCTTGCCATGAATATATGCAAAGTTGTAGCAGCCAATTACAGTGAACTTGTTGCGTGTGTTGGAGAAGTGAAATGGACTTCCGATCTTCATAGACGGTCTGCTAAAATTCGTGTGGTTTTCTTCTGTCTCGTTTTTATAGCAGTTATAGCCAATCGACTCGAGGACTTGTGCTTCAGCACTAGTAATGTTGATGTCTAAGAGGATATTTTCACCCATGATTAATTTCGGTGGGTTGGTGGAATTATCACACTTAATATGAAATCCATCCCTGTAACAGCCAGGAAGGGTGCCAAATGGGTAGGGGATCGATGGTGATATTCCCGCATTTGTTTATTGGGCAATCGGGAGGTGAAGTGGGAAATTCTGAGGCGGCTACGGTATTTGCTGGTAAGATGAGCATCATTTGGTACTTTATCAGTGCTAGACAGAGAAAGAACAACGCTTTTATCAGAGGAGAGGCCATAATTATCTCTCAAGCTCTTTTGTCTACAAGGCCATTTATAATGGCTTCTAAGTTCTAACCCGTTGACATTTAAGATATTTAATTGCAAATGCTAAAACGATACTGAAATTTGGACAAGTTATAATTTTCCAACGGATGTAAAAATGATAAAACTGTAAATTCGTTAAAATTTCATGCACAAAAAAATAACTTTAATCATAAAATATATATTTTTTTAAATCTTACGTATAATATTAATAGCGAGTGATATTCCAGAATCATTTATATAATTTTTTTCACAATTATTTATAGAAGCTAGCAAACCTCTGTCACATTTGAGGAGTTACAATTCATTCATGGCTTCATTAAAAAACATCTTGAATTTATTATTTTGTAATATATGTAGCTAAATTCAGAGCGATGGAATCAACGTTTTATATTGTGGTTTGGTACCATGAAACTCCTTGTTGATTTAGAAATGAAATTGATGGGTACCGTTCCCACTTTTGCCCAAAAAAAAATATAACTGTTGCAAACGGTTGTCTTTGTACAATCATGAGTTCATGACAGTGCCAACGGTTGTGGCGATTAGGTCAGCCGCTCCGCCCCCTCTCTACTTTCTTCCATTCAAACCTCCATTTTTACTTCTTGTAGATCTCATTCTCGACACAACACCTTCTCTCTCAGTACCTCCTCGAACAAATAGAAGAATGAGAGAGAGAGGGAAGGAACCGAAGCCGACTGGAGCCGAAAATGCGGTATCGTTGGAGCTTAGAGCGTAGAGTCCTATCTCGGTCGGAGCACGGTGATGAGTAGATCCGGTTGTCGTCGGAGCTCGGCGGCGATCGAAGAAGCGGATACGATCGTGGATCGAGAAAGAAGTAATTAGTGTCGAGCGGAGCCGATTGGAGCTGAAACTGCGGTAACATCAGAGCTTGGAGTGTAGAGTTTTCATCTCGATTGGAGCACGGCGGCGATCGAAGAAGTATGAAAATAAATTCTAAAATTGAGTATGAATATAAATATTATTTTTGTGTTATATGAGGTGATAGAACTTAGAATTTTTTTTTCTTATCAATATATCTGTTAGTGGTAATTTTAACCACTAACCATAAAAAAAAAAAAAAAAAAAAAGACAGTGCCAACGGTTCAAGCACAAATGATTAATTTGGCTGATAGTCTTCTAAAATATTTTGAGTATAAATGCAGGACCAAAGTACAAATGCAGGACGTACAAACATATCATATTTTACCATAAAATGTATTATATTGTAAATAATTGTAAAAAATGTCAACTGGAATTGTAATTACATCGATCAACCACATATTTTTAATTAAGGAGGTCAGCAGAATTAGTCATGGAGAATGGATCATGCGAATGTCTTAAATAAGTCTTATAACCGGTAAGTTTGCATTTGCGTAAGTAGAATTAGTCATGGAGAATGGATTATGCGCACTAATTTTGATTTTATCATCCATTTAGTTTGCATTTGACTAAGCACTATTGCATTTGACTAAGTAGAATTAGTCATGGAGAGAATGGATCATGCGCACTAATTTTGATTTTATCATCCATTTAATTAGTTTGCATTTGACTAAGCACTATAGCATCAAAACAATGGCAAGGACAGGGACTTGACACCAGCAAAACAAATATTACTAAAATGAAATATGCATGACTCAATCTTAATTACTAAAATCATTTAAACGTACTTATAACGCATTAATAATCTTTACGCTCTCTTCTATATAGATGATGGATTAGTGACATAAATTATATTCATGGGGTATTTTCTTCTGAATGGGGAAAAAAAATCAAAATAAAATTTCATTAGTTAAAAATAATCACACAAAAAGTTAACCTGCTAATAGCTGAACCAATATATATTTTCCTTTATCGAAGTCAGTCTAAGTGTCTAACGACCAAGATAATGTCTTTTGTATGATTGAAATATGAGACATTGCATGTTCGAAATAGGACTAGAGGATCTCTTAAGAATATTTATACTCCAATAATTAAGTTGGTCTAGCTCTAGCATGTATAACTATTAAGATATTTCGTTTTCCACTTTCCCTTAATTCGCATTAATTCTATTGGTGAAGAAGAAAGACATAATTAATTAGCTAATTTTAATTTTCTTGTAAAATTAATTACCTCATTTTTTATTAGCCTTCTAAAATAGTTGAGTTTCCAATCACCCTTTACCAAAGGTCAAATTAAGGACTTAAGAATATACCATCTTTGTCCAAATTTTTTTTTTTTTACTATATTTAGTTCTAATAAATGTTGAGAACGGAGTAGGTCTGATGTCCATCGGATCTATTTTTTGGTTCAACTAGCTCCATGACCGTCCGATCCGATTTTAGATTTGTGCGCACGAAAATTGAGGCAGACACACAAATTTTAAAGCGATGTGCACGAAACTTAAGAAGATCGGACGGTGATTAAACCGATCGAACCAAAGTAGATCCGATGAGCGTCGGACCTACTCTCAAGTCATAAATGACAACTAGAGATTGTTATTACATCGTCTATAATATTTTAAGGATGTCAGCAGATCAAATAGTCATATGGAATTAATGCATCTGGCATACTTTTTAATAAATTAATTAAAGAATTAACTAAAAGTCGTATAATCTGTTGCCATCTCTTATTAGTTAACTAGACGCGCGCACTACAAAATTTAAAATTCTCCTGAATAATTGACCAAAGGCCAAAGGGCTGAGGGCATATATATTGACTATAATAAGCAAGGGGCATATGAATTCCTGTCCCAAAATTTGTTCCAATTTGGGCCGCTTCCTTTCAAATTAAAGACCAAATGAAAAATCCACTAAAATTAAATTAAAAATAAAATAAATACAGATTGACCTCTTTTCAGCTGGCTCAATATTAATTCCTTTTAATGGGCCAGATATACTGCTGAAATTTAGTTCGGGCTAAGCCCATATTTTAATTAATTGTTGCATCTTAGTCTTCAAAGTAGAACAATCCAAATGCGCATAGGAATTGTTTTTCTATTCCAGTGTCATTTTTCTAGTAGTGTAATGTAAGGCCCATTTTTGGTTATAGATTAAAGGTGATCATACTTTTTCTTCAAATTAAACAATTCAAGGTTTTATTATGTATATGCCAAAACAGATTTGACTTTACTATTTAAATTGGGTTTAATTAAGGTCCTTTTTGGAACCCGCTAAGTAAAGGTTTGGTTATGGACTAACTAATTATAAAAACTAGATGTGAGTTCATTTATGTATGTTCTTATTGGGCTACCAGATTATGGATCTAATTCACAGCCCACCCGTAATGCCACTGTAGAGAGTAATAGACATAATAAATTGTGGCCTTTTGGAAGACCTGATACTAACAAAAGCCCAATTTGTTTCCTCGACGTTCCTTGCATTCCGCTTCTATTTCCTATTTTCAGGATAGTGATATAATATCTCTTGTTATGCTTCCAGAAATGAAGTTACTGGTTGCAGCACATTAATATTTTGACAAAAGGGTTTCCATTTTCCTTTTTTTTTTTTTTTTGAAGGATTGTGATATGATGTTCCTTGATAGTGCATTCATCTGTCGTCAGAGTAAAATTGTGTGAAAAATATTAAAATAGGAATTAGGTGTAGGAACCAACCCTTCATAATCATTCCTGTACAAGCGGTGTCATTTATTAATGTTAGAGGTGATACATGAAGAAATGTAAACCATAACAAATGAGAAATGTAAGACATAACATAAAGGATTTGATATACTTTTGTATATGCCCCACCCACTTAATAATTCTATAGTAAACTAAAAAGGAAACAAGGTTCAGTAAATAAAGAGCTATGGGCAGTCACAAGGAGATCACAACTCAGAAAGAACCTTATCATAGTTTCTTGTGGCCAATACATTGCTTGGAGTGGAACGGCTTTAGGAAGGGCGAGCCCCGAACCATCAGTTAAGTCGAAGGGCTCATTCCCGGTTCTTTCCCAGTCAAAACATTGAATCAATGTTCCTAATATCAACCCGACTTCTCGCATGGCGAGGCCTTCTCCCGGGCACCTTCTCCTGCCCATTCCGAATGATATCATCCACTTACCCTTCCTGCCCATTCTCAAATCACTCCGGCTCTAATTTTATGAGGCACGAGAAGAGGCCCACCAGGTTAAAGTGGAAGCACTTCACATAGAATGCAGTGAACGTATGATCTATCAACCGCTCATTCCCGGCATGCTCGTCAATTTCAGCTGCCACCTTGTTGTGAACTTCTGGATTGTTCAGGAGGTTTGCTGCCATCACCCATTCCACTGTGTTAGCCAAGGTATGCGTTCCAGCCAAAAGATGCTCCCAATTTATAAATATAGAAACTCAATATAATATATAATTTTTTATTATTTGTACTTGTTTTCAGTTAAGAGCTTAACATACCAAGCTCATGCTTTGAATTATATGGATCCTTTCTCTGCAATTCAAGCAAATGAGCTATCATTGTTTTCTTTGCATCAGCACTATTTTTCCTGTGCTCTTCGATTAGCTTTTCGCTCATCTCAATGTGCAGCTTTGACAATTGTATTGTTTTCTTCATCTCCATTTCGATCCAGGAACTGAAGAACTGGTACAAAGTATTCGATATTACATACCCCGCTCAAGGCGAAGTGCTCCACCAGGCTTCCCTAAACCGTTTCGTCTCCTCCAAATGCAATATGTTATCTTCATAAAACCTCTTTCCGGCTATCGTCATCAACACGTTAAGCAACAACTCAAATACATTTCTTTTCAGCTCAAGCTTCTTTGCCCCATCAGAGCCCTTCGATCCGATACAACAATTCTTCCAAGACTTGAAGAGTCGGTGAGCCATGTCTTGGACTTCTCTGGCACGAACATCCGATGACACATGTAAATGCTGAGCAGAGAGGAGCTCGACACTGCAATCCTCCTGACACTATACCAGAAGGCATTGTAGTTGGCATCACCTATTCTTACAATCTTGACTTTCTCATTGTTGCGTTTGCCAGAGGGTAATCAGGGTATGTTTGCTAAGGCCAAGTCATTGTTGGTGAAGCACTCTTCAGACAATAAACGAGAACCGGCTGAGGGCAGAACCGAAGAAATTGATGGGATCATATTGTAATATGCGGGACAGGGAATGGTGGAGGTGCTTTTTGGAAAGATAGAGGTGACCGATGAATGGTAGTGCCAAGAGAACTGTGGTCCAACGTGAACTATTGTTTTATGTAATTATTGCTTGTTTATTGTACCGATTCTCATGTATGTTGTATGTTATTTGATTTGTGTATATATATTTTTTAATAAAATAGTTATAATGTGCTACCATTCATACGTTAATTTGCTAGCCATAAGCATACATAATTTTTTTTTTGAAAGAAGTGGAATACTCCACCAATTTTTCGCTAATAAGAAAACCCATACAAACGTTCAGCCGTACCAACATCCTGGTACCAACCCCAGATATAACAAACTTCCTAACGGTATTGAGAAATACCTCTAGCCCTAGATCAAAACAACTCAAACCGTAAACCTAATAACCCAAGTACCAACAGCATCAAAATAACAGCACATACCAACCTGATACAAATGACATCAACACATTATCCAAAACAGACAATAGAACAGTCAAAACAAAATCGGTGTGCCTCCCATGGAACTGACCAGCCCCATCAGGTCCTTCAATTCACAAGGCAAAATAAGATTCAAATGAGAAGTTATATCCTATTTTTGATGTAAAGCCCAAAATCCTATTTCGATCAAGCCAAAATTTCAACAACACCTGGTTCTTTTAAAGGTATACTGTAGTCCATTTCCCACAAGGCCTCTATGTTATCAAAGTCAAAATGAAAATTATTAAAATGAGCAATCCATCTCCATATTTATTGAACATAAATGCAAGTCACAAACAAATGGTCTACCGATTCTAAAAGAGAACAATATACACACTGAGTATCACCTATCCATCCTTGTTTACTTAATCTATTCCGAGTAAGTACTCTTCTTTGTTTAACTAACCATAAGAATATTCTAATTTTCAAAGGTATCTTAGCATGCCATATACTATTAAAGGTATTGTTAAGGACACCACCAGCAACCAAGTATTTATAAAAAGAATTAACAGTAAAATTTCCATGAGCTGTCCATTTCTTAATTACTTGATCCTTGCCAATAGTTAACTTGGTTGCTCATCTCGGCCTATCACCCCGAGATAAGACGAGCTCCTCCAAAAACCTTCAATTCCACATACGGGCTATATCCCTTAGATTAGCACGTATCACCTGCGAACCACTTGTGGGCCAAGAAATGAGTCCATCATCGACAAACACCCCCCCCCCCCCCCCCCCCCCCGAGCCTGACAATATAGTTGGGCTTGGAGGTCCTCGAACAGCCCAATAAAGACCTACTCAAGTGAGCCCAGGGTGAGTTTGGGATGGGTCACTGCTTTTATGCGAGCACCACCGCCCTTATGCGGCTCCTATACGACAACTTGTTAGACTATGGAGTTGCGGCCTCATCACCGATTTCTATTGCGACGGTCACCGAATGACCTATATAAGACCCAAAACTCGACCAAATTAGGAGCTAGCAATTTCATTCACACAGAGTATCTATATAGGGAATAATTGAATACTTTACCTCCCCATATCGCAAAATCGACTAACTCAACCTAACTAACATACATACGGCCTATCTCTCCGAGATAGAATGTATCACCTTCCCTCTCGTAAAAATTACAGAATTCAATCATACATCTTGTAGGGATGACTAAACGGTTTCTAACTTTATTATATGACCATTACACTCTATTTTGAGAACAGAGTAGGTATGATGGACATCAAATCTATTTTGGAATCCAATGAGCTCCAACACCGTCCGATCCGCATTAAGATATATGTGTACGGAAATTGAAGTAATTACACACGAATTTTAAAGCAGAGCACATGCATCTTAATGCAGATCGATTGAGCCCATCGGACCTACTCTGAATTCCTCTATCTTAACTAATTCTAAACGTTTATTCCATTTTTTTTCAACCCAATACTTCAGGGGGTTCCAGACTCATGTGGTCAAGCCCCAATTCACATCCTCCTCCCAGGTATCTGACAAGGGAATCTTTTACAATTAGTGGATCCGGACAGTTCATTTTAACTTTGCACGAATCTCAAAGCCCAATAATACTGCTCTCTGCATTAGTCCGAATATCAAAGTGGCTGAGAGTTAATCTCAAACCGTAAAGTGAGGTAAATCTTCTACTGTACCTGAGAGGATACGGATCCGTCAAGCCCAGGAGCAACAGCTGATGGTCAAGAAAATCAAGGTGACAGCAGTATGTTGATCATGGACATACAATTAAGACAAAACCCAGTTCTCACATGACAATATTGTTATCAAATAACAATAGAGATGAGACCGTTCAAATGAATAGTCAACTTTTACTCCATTTACTGTTATCGTCATATACATTGACAATTTTGTCACCAGATGGTACCGGTTGGTTGCTGCTAAGAACTCAAAACTAGAGTACCGAATAACAAATTCGTACTTTTATCATAATGTAATCTAGGTTACTTCGCATGCCTAAATTCTTTTTGAATTTTACTCAAATATGTTTTATAGGTATCTTCATTTTAAGCCAACGAAGGTAAAAAATGCCACAATTCATTCAAAGAAATAATATAATGTATCTAACAGTCAGTAGCTTGGGCTTGCCATTTCACTTGCAAACCAGTTTAACTTTCTCATTTCATGTACGAATCTTATTCCTAAAAAAAAGACAAGTAAACAACTGACAATACATGATTTCTTGTTCCTCGAGAGTTCTATACACTAATCAATTAAAAGACAACAAAACTGAAGGATTAATTACACAAGTGATCATGCAGAAAGGCTACAAACTCCAAAATTAACTAATAAGAAAGCATGCTAGCTAGGCTATCTTAAAATTACCAAACTCCTCAAGAGAGCAAGAGCGAAAGAGAGAGGCAATAGTCCCTCCTACCTTAGACCAAACCCCACCAGCTCCCGCTTGTTACAAGTGTTTAACGTAACGAGAGCTCTTATTTTATCAATTTTCCCCTGTAAAACTCACTTCCTCTGTTCAATCAACGCAGGTTCATCAATGATGCTGATTGAACCCTTCTTATTGTGGATTGCAAATTTGCCTTTCATTATTGACTCAGGCAAGATAAATAATGCTTGCGGATAGAAATACTTTAATTGAACAAAATCTACAAAATTGAGGTGGCCGACAAAATTACTTTAATTGAACAAAAACTACAAAATTGAGGTGGCGAATTAAAAAAAATAAGCATGCTAACAACCAAAAAATTCCCGCCGTTATCCCACGTTGTCAGATGGTTTTGTCCTGAACAATGCACGAATCAAGGTCACAGCCGCTATAAATGCAATCTCTGTATGATCTGAAGTACTGGTTCTGACAGAAACCTGCCCTAACATTCTGTTGTTCAAATTGACACCAAAAGACATTTTTGACCCCCGACCAACTCTGAAATCAGCCTGTAAACTACCACCCAGAACCGACTCATCCTCAAATGAAAGAACTGTAGCACCAAAAGAAATTTTTTCATCCCTGACAGGATAATCTCGGCCCTTAATCTTTGCCTCAATGGTTCCTCCATGCGCCACCTGTCCATTACCCCACAATCTACCACTGTTCAACACTAACTGAAACCTCTTCCCTAGATTAACAGAATCTTCCAGTTTAGCCCCAGTAAAATGCATATTTCCAAGCTTGGTAACGGAAAAACCACCACCAGCTTTGTTCCAAGAAAAAGTCTTGAAAGCAGCATCTCCATGAACTCTGTAAACTAGGTCACGCTGACCAGTTGTTTGAATTTCAATACCAGTCAAGATGGAATGGGCACCTTCTGGATTGGTATACTGACCAGTGCACTCAGATTGTATTGTGAAATCACTCTTATCCTTGCTAAATTGAGCTAGGAAAGATGCATTTACATTATTCCCCATCTCCCGAGAGGCTTCCAGGTTGACCCCATCAAATCCTAAATCATGGTCCCATCCTTGCGGGTCCAATACCGGCCTGAAAAACAACCAATCACTTGTGCCAAGTAGACAACGATACCGATAATCGGGATGCTCTGGATCAAAACTCAATGGTATGGGCATCTCAGACACTTGCATTACATCAGATGGAGGATTTTCTGTCTCTTCACTGGCATCTTGAACCCTAGACTCTTTTCTTCTCTTAAAATCTTCTTTCAGTTGTTTCTTTAGATACAAGGTCTCTCTATAGTCCAACTCATCCAGGTAAGCCTCTTTCTGTTCGTTTGATAATTTTTCAAATTGCTTTTTCGTCAAAATACGAATGGGGGGTAATTCATCGTAATCATCTTCTTCTTCTAAAGTTGAACTGATTTCACCATCAATTTCAGAGGAATTAGCAACTGACTGTGGTTTGAGGAGAGTGGAGAGGAGATGGGGCAAAGATGGGACCCGAGGATTAGCTGGTGTCAACAAATTAAAGTTACTCTTGAGTTTCAAAATTCGATTGGCATCTCCTAAGACCTTGGTGCCAGCACTTAGCAAAAGAAACTGAGTCAAGTTGCGGCATTTGATGTCTGCTCCGCACATGGAATCATTTTCCATTGTAATAACTGGGTTCTCTATTTGTGTGCTTGATAATGCTCTGTGGATTTGCTGTTGTACCAGGCTAGTACGGTAGGGAACAAATGATTCATAATTTACAGGAATGCCATTAGGTCCTTCAGGCATGGATGAGGCATGGGTCATCACTAGTATCGTGTTAAACCATATGGAGGGGCCAAATATTTCCGTTATAAGCTTAATTAACGGGTAATCGGTATAATCTCCAGTGGCACTGGTATCAAGTCTTTCGAAGTACAAAACAATATCCGGTGGAGCTTTTCTGATAAACTTTTTAATTGAATGCAATATCTTTCTGTTTTTTCTTTGGTTAGGGTATGAAGGAGAGAGACCAGGTGTATCAATAAAGGTTACTTTTATTCCTTTAACTGTCTCGAATATCTCTTGAACTCGGTTTGTACAGGGCCTAAAAGGATCTGTACCGGCCTTAAGTTGCTCGAAAATTGAATTTATTGTTGCACTCTTTCCTGTACCAGTTCTTCCTATCAGAAGAATCCGAAGGGAAAAGTCCAAACCAGATCTCATGCTTAACTCCCGCGCAATAGCAATTTCCCGTGCTTTGTTTATGTCGAGGTTCGGTCGATCTGTACCAGATTCTCCAGCTCGAATCAAGCTTGCAAGGTGTAATCGGTACAGGACTTGAGTGACAGTGGGATGATTGATCGATTCACCAATTCGGTTAATTATGCGTAAGAAGTTTATTTGCAGTGTCTCGAGTCTCTTTAACGGGTCTGATTCATTTGTTTCAGCATTTTGAGGTGAGTGTGAGGAGGTAACTAAACTAGCTTGTGTAACAGTTGGAGTTTCGGTCGCTTGATTTTCACCAGTACGGCCAGTACTTGCAGGTGCTTCAGGTTCTGCATTAAGTTCATCCTCTGTACCTGAAGAACAAGATGGCCTCATTATTTATTGCATTGCTCTGCTAAAAATGAAATAAAAAAAAAAAGTAGCAACAACCAAATACTCTGTTAAGAATGATATGAACACTTAAAACATAATTAGAATATTGTAAATGTTGAAAAACAAAAGACATAAAGAGGAAACTAAATAAAACAAATTGAACACAAAAATTTAAAGAAAACCAAACTACTAAATTTGTGTATAACAAAAGCCCGAATTTGTTTATCAACCCTGTAATTGTCGGTACCCAACTGAATTACATAATTCGTCTCTCTCTCTGTCTTGGTGTTTAGTTAGGCATACGAACAAACTGTAGGTTACGTCAGCAACTAAAAATTTGTTGCCAAGACCATCAGAAAAGTCAACAAGTACCATGCTGGTACCAAACCAATTATGCACCCAATTTGTCTCAGGGGCCAGTATGGCTTATATGAACTTTTGAAAGGATTATACCTTCTTCTGAGGCGTCTTCATTTGAATTACTGTCATCAAAGAAACTAAAAGGTCTGGCAGATAGCAATGATGTAGGCCCCACATGGCTGGGGAACCAATTCCTGAAACTCATCATCCTGAAAAGAAATTTCAGAGGGAGTAATCAAATCACCAGGCAAGACATGCTAAATTAATTTCATTTTCATAGGATTTCCTCTCTATAACCATATAAACCTCAAATGATACTAACTGGTACCGGTATGGTGCCAAAGGCCCAAAGCTTAACCAAACCAGCACCAGTTTGTGTCAATTAGTTGTCGATTTGAAGCTTAAGCAAATTACCTGCGATTTGAGGCTAAAAAAAGGTAGATTTGAAGAAGGTTGAATTGTTGGAGAAGAAAAGGAAACCCTTCCGGTTGTGGAAATTTGGGGATATTCAGAGACGAAAATGCGGTCCGAAATGGTTAGAGCGAATAGAAATTTTGTTTTTTGTTTTTTCTACACCCCTTATCTCGCGTAGGCAGAGAGGATAGTAAGAGACGGCGTTCGTCGTTTTCCCAATTCCCACTTACCATCAACATCAACTCTCTCCAGTTTCTTAAGCTGGACACGTTCCATTACAAGGCTTTCTGACCTCTCCGTTTATTTTAGACTGGAGAGTTTAAAGCTGCGGTTCATCCAACGGTAGGTCGCTACTCAGATGTTCGTGTAGAGCAGTTTGGGTCCGAAGGGTTTCACAACCCTCCGAATTTCTTTAAGATCCGTGCGCACGGATATTACAGCAAACTCTCATGGATATTAAAGCAACACGCACGAATCTCAAATCTAATTGGACGGTTATGGATCCCATCGAACTCAGATTGAGTCAGAATTTTCATTGTTCAAGTGAAAAAAAAAAATTCACTCTAAGAACCTATTCGGCGGTAAGAGGGGAATAGGAATGAGCTTGAGAAGTCTTTGAACTGAATTTTATTGTGCACGTGGAAAAAAAAAATTCAGTCTGAGTGATTTTTTTTCCACGCGCATAATAATGGGCCAAAAAGGACTTGAGTGAATTTTTTTTTTCCCATGTGAACAGTAAAAATATGTTAAAAAATTATCCCTTCCCAAACCCATTCCCCAGCCCAAAGGGGAGCCAAACAGAGCCTTAGGGCCTGTTTGGCTGCAATCCCGCGTGAATAGTAACCCGCTATTTGCTATTCATCCGTTCCTGTATCCATTTCCGTTCTTGGGCTGTAGCCGAACAGGCCCTTAGTGAATTCGGGTTCCGGACCATTCATTTTTAGCCCGTGTAAAATTTATAAACAATTTCTTATTGATTAGAAATTTTCTTGCATAATTTTTAAATAAAAAAAGCTCTCACATTTCTAAAACTAAATTAAAAACTGTCACATCATATGAGAAACTCTCATAGTACCAAAGATGTAGATGTTCTTGCATGCTCTGAAATGTGAAGTCGATTACTAGCCATGAATAAATTTAATAAATATTTAAAATTCGTAATTTAAATATTCTAAAATTATTGGTCATTTATAATCTATAAACTACATAAAAAGACACTGATACTTTTAAAAAATAAATTAAATGCAACAAATAGTATATTATTCTTAAAATTAGTAAATTTGGGGAAAAGTTTATAAAAAAAAAATGCCAGGTGTTGAAGCGCATCACCCTGAGGTCCCAAATATCAGGAACCGGATCACCTGTCCTATGTGGGCAGAAAATTAATGTTTTTAAAGTTATTGTTGGGTGATTTCAAGACAAAATTATATTCAATATTTAAATGTTAAAATTCACCCCAGTCCTATTCGGTAGTAATTTTAGGGGCAATAATTTTCTGCTCACAGAGAAACAGGAGATTCGGTTTCATATATCGCACATCAAAGCCCAGATAACAAGCAATTCTTCAATTTTCTTCTCATAAGGGAGCAGGAGATTCGGTTCCAAATATCACATGTCAAAGCTCAGATAACAAGCAATTCTTCATGGCCCTTTATCTGAAATAAAAATGAGGATTCAGTCTTTAAAATTTTTAAATATTTTTAAAACTTGTAATTAAATTTATAATATATAATTTTCTCTTACGAAAAAAATATTATCTTTATGATTAAATTAAAGCATAATTTCCCATAAGTTAAACTTGAAATTCGAAACATCATTTTATAATTCAGATAAAGTTCATGTTTAAAACTAAGCGGTCTTTTACAAAATCATGGTGTTGTTTGATAAAGAGAGATTGAGTCTTTAGTGAAAATTAAGATCACTTACTATAACCTTTATTTATCCGAATCTTAATCACTTGTCCGGATCTTAAAAGCACCTCTACGTACCCATAACTCATTGATTAAACTTTCAAAACAGCAACCACCCACGCAAAGAGTAGACTTTATTACTAAAACAAAAACTTATCAGCATTAGTTGATCTCTAACTAAATAACGCTACAAATATTTCTATCTTTGTTTAATATCAACGCTACAAATATTTCTATAGTTCATTTTTAGCATTTTGGCTCAATGATAATCATGCTACAAGTAAAGCACACACTTAAACTAAAACATTATATTAGCACTTAATTACCACATTTAACCAACAGCTCTTCAAGCGTACTGGTTTCTGTACTATGATGAATAAAACAATCATAATTTAGTACATCAAGTATTGGAGAAAAAATGTTAGTACATTTTGACAAGAGATCAGATCGAGGCAGTTATTGACACAAAAAATACCCCAGTTGTATTACAACTAGTACAAAGATCACTGAAATTATTTATGCCACATTCCTATTTCTATCCCACAAGTCCTAACGCCAAAAAGGAGAAATACAAAGAGAAGAAAAACACAGCTAGAAAGAAAAATGCCACCCATAGAAATACCAAAAAGGCCCTAAACACAAGGGGGCACTCGGTCATGGAGACAGAGAACCCACAGAAGATGACCAACCCCCCACCCCCCCCCCCCCCCCCCCCCCCCAACAATCCAAAGAATGAAGAATGATGATCCCTATATTTACAAAAAAATTAAACCACCAAAATATTATCCGATTCCATTTTCGTATTTGTTTTAGTTCTTCTTTTACCTACACTATCTATCATAGGTCAAAGGTGAGAGATTTGGTGAGGGTATGGGAGAAGCGGGTGACATGCACCCGCTGCTGGACTATTTTGTTGATGTCCTTGACTATGTCAAAAACTGCATTGGGTTGAGCAAGTTTAAGTGCATTTTGCGAGTATTTCTTTAGGAGCCCCCTCCCCGGGCCAAACCATCTTGCAACAATTCTGGCAGCTTCGTTTGGGTCCTTTGAAAATACCCCCGCCCCATTGTCCACCACATAAGGGACATTTCCAACTTCCTAAAGGAAAAATATGAAGGACAGTTATTGAAGTTGATACAATCTTGGGTACCTGTTTGCTCTACTGCACTGTATATCTGTGTACCAGTTGGATAGATGGCAATTTAGACAATTTTTACTCTTTCTCAATTGCATTTTTTCGGCTTATACTGTACTCCCAGAACAACACTAGTCAATAAATTATGGTAACAATATTATGTGATGATAAAAAAAAATGATCAAACTAACCTGTCCAGGGAGAAAATCATTGAGGATGATTGGTAACCCTCGGATCAAAGCCTCGGCAATGGTACCTGGGCCAGCCTAAAACCAAAAAGTACATATTTAGACAAAGATCTGCAAGCGACTACAATAAAAATCTGAAACTATGCACATCTTGCAAGTTGACAAAGAAAAGGTGAATATACCTTTGTTACTATGCAATCACAAGCCCCCATCCATCTTTCTATCTGGGTCTCAAATCCTCTTATCTGCAAATGGAAAAACCAAGAGTCATAAACTGCCACTAACAAGGTAGCCCCGTGTTATTTTTTTGAGAGTATCCCTTGTAACTTTTTGGCAAGTGAAATAAGACAGAATAACTAAAACATTTGCCTCAGAGTTACCTTAGCAGGGACCTTCCACTCAGCTGATGCCAATTGCAGTGTGGAACGGAGTGTTTGGTTGCGGCCACAGATGACAACAATCTGACCAATCGCCTTCCTGCACCTCTTGTCATAGAGTGATTCGCCAAGAGCCATTGCCGTCTCTTCAACAGGTCCCATCCCTTCGCCTCCACCCATAAGCAGCACCGCAGGGAGCAGTGGGTCCATACCCAGTTCATATCTTAATTCATCCTGACAATCAAATTGGAGACCAATTTGAATTCAGTACATCCAGTATAAAGTTGATGAAAGGAAAACCAAGCTGCTTTCTAGAAGATTTTATTTCTTCAAAAGTATGTAGGACAATCTGGTGGTGTAGAAACCCCACTAGAACTCACAAAAAAATAATGGATATGATTAAGTCTAAGCAAAATCAGATCAGTTCAGCAAGCATGTCCCTGGGATAAACGGCATTGTAAATCACCATCGAAGGTGATGTCCAACAAGTCATTGAATGCAATGTACTGATCACAACCAGTGCATGTACAAGTCTAAACCAAAAAAAAAATCAAAGCTCGAAAAGGAATGAAAAGAAGATCAGTTGCAAAACAGGTCAATCTTTAAACCTTGTTGAGAACTGCACGACAAAATGACGGCCTGATTGGCAAACCGAAAACTCTAATCTGGGATGGCTTAAGACCTTCAATTAAAGCCTTCTTTGCCACCTCTCGAGATGGGCAGTAGCACCTAGTGACACTATGATGAAACCTACAAAATTAAAAAACTTCATGTTGGAAAACAAAATTATAGAAATTGGTAAATAGATAGGTCGTTGATTACTTTAAGAAAGTTTACCAAGTGGGATGACATGTGTTTAAGTCAGTTATAACGGTAACAAAAGGCACTTGTTGCTGAAGGCTCTCCCATTTCATGATCCAAAGAGGGATATGTTGCATGAGAGGGTGAACACTTATGATCATATCAGGCTTGTACTTCATTATTCCTGCCACCACATCCCTTTAAACAACAGAGAGTAAAAAAACAAGCAATTGCAAATTCTAGGAGACGGCAAGAAACTTTCAATAAAACATCACAGTGCATTTATCAGAGTATTCTGGAATTATGATTCAAACAGAAAAACACCTCATTGGTCTCTTAACATATTGCATAGGGGCCCCATTCAACAACCAAATTAATTTTAAATAGTTTCCGAAACACCTTATTGACACCATCACCGCTCGAAAAACAAAAGAACAAACTAAAGACAAGATTCTGCTGCTTGACCAACATGCACTATTCCATGAGACGGGCGAGAAACTTTCAGTGAAACATCGTAGTACATTTAATTTATCATAGTATTATAGAATTATGTTTCCAACCGAAAACACCTAATTGGTCAATGAACATAATACATAGGACCCCATCTAACAGCCAAATTAATTTTAAATAGTTAGAGAAACTCATTGTTGATATCATCTCATCCAAATAAAAAAAAGAAGAGAAAATTATAACATACTAAAAGCAAGAAACAGCTGCTTGACCAACATCCACTGTTCCTAATAGTGTGTTTTTAACCAATTAGACAGAATTTCTTGTTTAGCAACATATAGAATGTTAAATTTTGCTTACAACAGCACGGAATTATAAACTATAGAAGGGATTATTACTTGGCATAGATGGCAGCAAGAGCAGCTAGATAAAAGCAATGGACCCACCGAGGTGATGTGCCATGAAATGCCACTTTCCATAGCTGTACATGCTTAATCATAAACTTGTATGATCTCTCCATATCATTCAGTGGCCATCCCCCATATTCTTTTGCCAAGTCCTTTACAAAAACCTGAATATGAACAATGAATATACATAGGATAAATAAGCAGAAAAAAAGCCTAAATTTTCTTATCAACTGACCTAAAAATCCAATTTATGCATTGGCTTTGTAGAAAAAAATCCATTTTAGTAAGTTGGATATATATTTTATAAAAATATACTATTGTTTTAGAACAAGACCATTATTTTCTTCTTTTAATGGGAATTTACAGGGATCCCACGTGAAGGCCTCCTGAGTCTTGTTGCTATCTAACAGTTCAGAACAATTTATATATTGTATTCAAATGATGTGACAAAAACAAAGGTCTGGCTTCTTTGTAAATATGAAAATTAGCTACATGCCACCATGGGATTATTATTCAAAGGATATTATGTTGTTTGGCTCATCTGGGCTAATCACCTTCACAGATTCAACTAGTTGCTGAAACCAACTCTGTTAAGTGATGTCAAGTAGCAGTTCATAATATCAATTAATAGGAAGCATCAAAAGAAATTAACAAGACCAAAATAAAAGCTAGTAGAAATTTCAATTTCCAAAGAACCGCACAAACAGAACGATGAAACTTTCCCAACACAAAACCACACATGACGTAGAACGGAAGGTCAAGCTTTATTTTCATATACGCAACCGCATTAATCATCGTATCCATTTCGAATACCTGTTTATGTGTCAGGTTAGCTTTCCAACAAAAGCAAGATGTTCACTCAATTCATTTAGAAATTCTGTGAAGATGAGGAAACTCATATAGTAAAAGAAACAATGGAACCCTCATGATTGTTAGTTTTTTTTAAAAAAAAAAAAAAGAAATCGCCTTCATAGTGTTATGTTTTAGCATATGTGTGCAGAAATCGAAGCACAAGATGCAAGTATAAGAATTAGAGCAGCTACACATACCCGATATTCATCCCCAAACTCGAGCCTGAAAGCATCTCTGATCGCCTCAGCCGAAGCCCGGTGGCCCCCGCCAGTATCGCTGAAGAGCACCAGAACATTCTTCCTCCCCTCCCTTCGAGAGGCAGCCGCCTCCGCCAACTCCTCGTCGGCGCCACCAAGCGCCGCCGCGAGCCCCTCGCCACACCTCCCACCAGCGTAAAACCCACATCGTCTAGCGTGGTAATAATAACAGCTCTTTGCATCTCCGCCTAATACGCCATGAAGTACCGCCTCTCTGATCGACCTCCTGGGCGTTGTGACTGGCATTACCATCCTCTTTTGCAAGCTTGCGGTTGATCAGAGAGAGAGAGAGAGAGAGAGGAATGGGCGAACATTAAGAGGTGAGGTCGGATTGACTGGAGAGGAAGACAACTGGCGGGCTGTAAGTAGTAGTGGGTTTGAATGGGTGTGTGGTTTTGAGGGAAAAAATGGAGATGGAATGGAAGAAGGTTTTTGTAGGGGTAAATTTGGGGGCATTTCTGGGAGAGATGCGGGAATGATGCTTTCATCAGATGGTGCCTTTTTTTTAAATTCTTTTGGACAGGGAGAAGCTTGAAGTGGGCAAGGGGAAAGAATTAGCATCCTCTGCGTTAACTCAAACGTCATCTCAAAAGAGCATCTTTTGAGTTAAGGCATCTCGACCGTTTGATTTCAGTCCACACGAATCTTAAAGTTGATCGAACGCTTTATATGCATTAAATGAAAAGGTTATTTTTTTGAGTTAATGCAGAGGATACGTGTTCGGGGAAATATCTCCGAGGGAGGGAAGTTTCTTGCCGTGGTCCCGGTGTGTTGTTTAATTGTGAACCGATTTATATCAGAACCAGGGTGTTTTAAGCTCATGGTGAGCTTAATCTCAAAACTTATCAATAGACTTCAAATAACGTATCTAAATTGTTGAAACCAAGCTACTTTACAACCGATGAATTTGAATACATGACTCTTTTTTTTTTTTAATATACAGTCAAGCGTTAAAAAATGTTAAAAAAAATGAATACATTAAAATTAATTTATAAATCTTCTAACTTTGACAGCATGACTTTATACTAAATTAATTGAAAATTTTAAAAACTTTGTGCGTAAATACTTCACACGTGAATTAGATTGATTTCAACAGTTTAAATTTGTGGTTTGAAGCCTATTTAATAAGTTTTGAGGTAACGTATTCTCCTACTTAATTATTTTTTGTTGATTTCTTAGTTCCACGAATAATGTTTATTTTCGTTGATTAATTAGATAATACTGACCTCTTTCAACATAATCACAGATAATGTATTTTATTCTGAAGTATATTTTTTTTTATGAAAAATAGAAAATTATATCTGGACATGTTAAAAAACTAATTGCTATTGCGATCAACATTAACTAACTTTTAGATATTCATTATGTTTGCTCAGAACAACACATTAGTTATGAATTTATATCACAACCATAAATCCCTTATTAGAATATAATTTATAATACTAAAATTCAATAAGTGAAAGTACGACCTATGACTTTTATGGGATATAATTCAGAAGTTAAAATATAATTTTTAGCGGTCTATATTTAATATTTATGTTTCAAATTAATAGACGAACTATTGTTCAATTAATTTAATTAACATAATTATGAATTGTTGTTTTATTCAATCTAGTCATTCTATTTGACTTTGCTATTTATTATGCTAATAAAGATGTGGCATATGATATGCCATCTCAACCAAAATTTTCATTGACAAATTATTTGAAAAAAATAAAAACTAAGATATAAAAATAAAAATAACATCGTTTTTTCCCTCGTTGTCTCTGCCTTTTCTTTTGGGATCCAATTTCTCTATTATTTAATTAATTATAAGCATCAAATAATTTCAATAAGAAGCTTGAGCTCAAGACTTTGCTGATATTATCGAAGATTCAAGTAACTCGAAAAAAAATTGAACAAATTTGTTGCCGTTTTAGTTTGAAGATGTATTAAAACATTAGAAACAATCGATCCGAACTGCTCAATATGATCTTCATAATAAAACATGTTTTGAGACCAAATTTTATATTTTTTTTGAATTTTTTTACTATCTTTTCATAGGTACAATATCACTTTATCAGATGGTCCAGAATCTCCTTAAAACAGTGATTTTGTACTTGATACGGCCTATCTGGAGTGGATAGCCCGTATGCTGAAAGTTGACTAGCTGGGCTGAATCTCTCCCTATTTCGGTTGATAGGTCGAGATGGTGATAAACACTCGATCTCCCCTTATGTCGCTAGATAAGACGAGATGATGCTGATGTTGGCTAACTGCGGGATGCAAGCCAACTTGATGAAAGAATTGGGAGGAGGATATGAGATATTCTACTCTTCCCTATCGATATCTCTCTTAGTGTATGATTTGTGGATAGAAAATTCGATCTCTTTCTCAGAAAATCTGAAGCTTTTTATACTCTGATCTCTAACCGTCCCTCCGCGGTTCTGTCGGAGAACATGAGAGCGATTATGGAGATCGTGGGCATAGTTATGACAATCGTGGGCGTACTTATAGAGATCGTGGGAATTGATATCCCGCATATGGCGGTGTAAATCGTCATGTCGACATCAATTGACGACATGCCGAGCTTAGATGTGAACTTCGACATCGACATCGTCATGTCGACATCAATTGACGACATGCCGAGCTTAGATGTGAACTTCGACATCGACATCGTCATGTCGATATCGATTGACGACATGCCGAGCTTGAGTGTGGCAGTGTAAGTCGTCATGTCGACATTGACTGACGACATGCCGAGCTCAAATGTGAGCTTCGACATTCATGTTTTGTTGGGCTTTCCTTTCATATTCCAGGCTGACCTCTCAATCATAAGGTCCGAGTCCCGATTTTCCTTAAGCCCAAATGTAAATTAGGACCTGTGTAACATAGCCCTATCATTAGCCCCCGAAGTCGGAATGCATCGTTTCGATGCTTTCAACTTGAGCATGTCAGAAACAAAAGTTATAATGTGTAATCATGCATGTCGTTAGCATTTCAAGCAATCATTCTACTGGGATATAAATCAAAGTCAATTAGTAACAAAGAAAACTTAAATGCGGTCACCATGGGTCTTGCACGCATTATCTATTATTATTATTATTTTATATATATATATATATATATATTTTATTACAAATGACTGTCGATGTCGACCTCCGGGATCATTAGAACGACAAAGACGCGATATCAATATTAATCATCATTTGGTAAGAATTGCATTTATTTAATTCGTATGAATGTTTACACATATGTAAAAGCGACATACTTAAATCAATACGACATACATTTTAGAGCGACTACAAACCATTTTGTCAAAGCGACATACTTAAATCAATACGACATACTTATTATAAGAATTTTGTCAATTTCTTATAATAAGATATGACTAGTCGATGGCGCTTCTGGACATTACCAACATAGATATATTAAGTTATAAGTGTCAGCATTACATCAAAGGATAACAAAAAGGAAGCCGACATCCTAGCACTACAAACCATTTTCACTCGAGATAATAAAATAACGTAGTCGCTCCCTTTTTTTTTTCTTTTTTTTTTTACAACAAATGCCGACATGGCAAGATGTATGTAGTCGCCTTTTTTTTTTTTTGACTTGAATGGGAGTATGTCCTTTTTCTCCCCTCTTTTTTTTTTATATCGACATATATCGACCTTTATTTGGGGATAGTATTAGAACTCGTACTCGTTGCCCAAAGGGCTTTCGATTCGTTCTGTTATCATATGAGGATGTCGATTTTTTGTACGACGTGTAGATTTAGCTATTCGTTGCCTTGTAGGCTTTTGATTACTTGTGCTACATGGATATTTATTCGTTACCTTGTAGGCTTTTGATTGTTAGTTCTAATGATATTTATTCGTTGCCTTGTAGGCTTTCGATTGTTTGTGCGACATGGATATTTATTCGTTGCCATGTCGGCTTTATTGTATTATCACTTTCGCGACATGAGTAATTATTCGTTTGATACGGAGCGTATGTTCGGACCTTGGGTAAAGGCACCTGATATTGTATATGTATCTTTCAACATTATGTCTATCGACATTATTTTTTCATTTAGCCCTTGTGTAAAGGTATTTGATATGATGTACATGTCTGTCGATATGGTGTCTGTCGACATCATCTTTATGTTTGGTCCTTGTGTAAAGGTGCCTGATATGATGTACATGTCTGTCGACATGGTGTCTGTCGACATCGTCTTTATGTTTGGTCCTTGTGTAAAAGTACCTCATTGTATGTACATGTCTGTTGACATCGTCTTTATGTTTGGTCCTTGTGTAAAGGTAACTCATTGTATGTACATGTCTGTCGACAAGGTGTCTGTCGACATCGTCTTTATGTTTGGTCCTTGTGTAAAGGTACCTCATTGTATGTACATGTCTGTCGACATCGTCTTTATGTTTGGTCATTGTGTAAAGGTACCTCATTGTATGTACATGTCTGTCGACATTGTCTTTATGTTTTGGAATCGGGGCATGTTGAAGGTTTCCCCCCTGGGGTGGGATCTCGAATCCCGATGGTGGAGTGTTATGCGTCTGAGAAGGATCCATCTAGTTCTGTAGATAAAGAGCTAGGTGGCCCCACGGTGGTTGATACGGCCTATCTGGAGTGGATAGCCCGTATGCTGAAAGTTGACTAGCTGGGCTGAATCTCTCCCTATTTCGGTTGATAGGTCGAGATGGTGATAAACACTCGATCTCCCCTTATGTCACTAGATAAGACGAGATGATGCTGATGTTGGCTAACTGCGGGATGCAAGCCAACTTGATGAGAGAATTGGGAGGAGGATATGAGATATTCTACTCTTCCCTATCGATATCTCTCTTAGTGTATGATTTGTGGATAGAAAATTCGATCTCTTTCTCAGAAAATCTGAAGCTTTTTATACTCTGATCTCTAACCGTCCCTCCGCGGTTCTGTCGGAGAACATGAGAGCGATTATGGAGATCGTGGGCATAGTTATGACAATCGTGGGCGTACTTATAGAGATCGTGGGAATTGATATCCCGCATATGGCGGTGTAAATCGTCATGTCGACATCAATTGACGACATGCCGAGCTTAGATGTGAACTTCGACATCGACATCGTCATGTCGACATCGATTGACGACATGCCGAGCTTAGATGTGAACTTCGACATCGACATCGTCATGTCGATATCGATTGACGACATGCCGAGCTTGAGTATGGCAGTGTAAGTCGTCATGTCGACATTGACTGACGACATGCCGAGCTCAAATGTGAGCTTCGACATTGATGTTTTGTTGGGCTTTCCTTTCATATTCCAGGCTGACCTCTCAATCATAAGGTCCGAGTCCCGATTTTCCTTAAGCCCAAATGTAAATTAGGACCTGTGTAACATAGCTCTATCAGTACTTATCTAAAATATTAATAAAAAAATTATAAAAAAAATATAAAATTTGGTCTCAAAGTATATTTTATTATAAAGATAATGTTGAGCGGTTCAGATAGACTCTTCAGACTTTGAAAACAGAAATAAAAAATATAGAGCATATCGGAGCACAAAAAAAATGGTGCATCTGAACTCTCCTCCTAAAACATTACCAAACATTTTAATTTTCAAGTTCATACAAAGAGAGGAGCAACTGGTTATCAGAGAAGAAGGATTTAAATAAGATATTAAGAAGAAGCATTAGAGAGATATTATGATAAAGAAATTAAGAGTAAAAAAAGTTACAATGAATTTGTAATTTATTTTTTGTCTGAATTAAACTAAATCAAATGTAATAATATATATAGGTCAAATCATACATTGTTTCTTTTTTTATTATGAAAACAAAAATCAGAATTCTCTCAACTGAGAATGATTTATAGAAAATTTACTATGATATTCGAATTTGATGCGAAACTGTCCTTCACCTTTTTTTTGGGTGCGTATCCTCTGAGATATCTCAATTTTTGCTTGACCAACGTATCCGGTGCCTATTCGGAGCAACGTAGGGGCCAGTATTATTTTAGCTTTGAGATTCGTGCAGAACGTATTTGAACGATCGAGATATTCCAAAAAGTCACACAAAGTTTGAGATATCTCAGAGGATGCGGAATTCCTTTTTTTCTTCTGAGGGTCGGCTCGCATTAATTGCAACGCCGGGTGTTAAGAGCTGCTGAAGGAAATAGGTGGTGGGGAGACGAGGGCCGTTAGATTCGCATCACTGGAGAGGATCTTCCCGGCGTAAGATTCCCCGCTCGATCGCAAATTGTGGATTGTGATCTGGTGCCTCGCGGGTCAACAACAGGAGCACACGAAATGAGATTTTGTGGGACCATAAAGCGGTGAACGACGTGAAGAGAATGATTTTTTATTTTTATATTTCACTGCTAAAAAAGATTTAATTCATGCAATTTTAGAACGGGAATATCAGGTATCTCTGTTCAGTTGTTTTTTCTTTAATATTAAATACATTAAGAATATTATCATAAGATATAATTTCTTCAAGTTTTTTTTTATACTGGCAAAAAAAACATTAAGAATTTGACGATTTTATTGCAAAGACTGGCTTCATATTTAAGATAATTTTGAATAGTATTATCCGGGTAAAAAAAGTATTTATTTCATGACTTTCAAAGTAAGAATTAATAAGTAAACTTGGGAAACAATCCAAAAATTTCAATAGACAAAGAGACAGTTTACATCGCCGCCAGGACAAAGCAGAATATGCTAACCACAAGAATAATTCCTTTCCTGGTAAAAGAAAATAAAATGATTGGAGCTAAAATTTGAGGAATTGGGGATGATTCGATGGATGTCGAATTGAATTCGGTCTTATGTCCGGTCGGAGGCGTTCGATCTGTATCACGATTCGTACTGACAACTTTGAGATTTGTGCAAATTAAGTGCTCACAAATTTTAATGCAAATCAAACAACTCTGACTGGACATCTGATTGATATTTTCCCGATGCTCATCGGATAAATGAGACTAATTATAGCGCCGTCAAAACACAGCAGAATATGCTAACGAGAAGGATAATTCCTTTACTGGTAAAACATTAGAAAATGATTGAAGCTATAAAATTTGGGGAGGGAGAGATGAGGTGAGAATAACCAACCAGCGCTATAAGGATGGTGATTTAATTACACAAATTTAAGTTTGTCCAATCTTATCTTTTGAAATTTGATAATGCCAGATTTATCTCCCTCCCATGAAAATGACAATGAAGAATATGTTGTTTTTCTCAAGAGAATGTGATTTTTATCATTGTTTTATGACAAAATGAGATTAAATTATTTAAACTTTGATTTTAAACCTATGATCTTTCATACAGAGGATAATGTTTTAGTCACTAAATTAAACGTGATTCTTGGTATATTCCTTCTGTTCACTCTCAAGCTTCATTATTTTAAGCCAAGGTCAGCTGAACAACTTTTCCTTAGTACGGCTTAAACTCTTAAGCTGCAATACTCTAAGTCTCATTGCTGAACATCCTCATTAACAAAAACATGTTTTCATATATTAATTTTTTTTTGCAATTTTTGAGGTGTATTGTGCCGGATCAAGCAACTCATTCTTTGTCTAATTATGTGTATTGTGGTGAATTTTTTTTTTCTTTTTAGAAAAACAACTTTATTTAAAAGAGAAATATTATTTTTAGTCGGTGCTCTCTAACCAGAGATTTTTTTTTATAAACCATAATTAAAAATTTTAATTTTATAAAACCAACATAATTAATTATTTCTTTATAAAAATCACAAGAATTGAAATGTCATTTCGGTTTGCCATTTTTTTCGGGACCGAAATGTTATTTTGGTCCCAAACAAAAAACCAGCGGACTGAAATGATATTTCAGTTCTTATGGTTTTTGTAAAAAAAAATAATAATCATTTTGGTTTTATAAAATTATTTTTTTAATTATGGTTCATAAAAAATATTCCCAACCAAAAGGGCATTTGAAATAGCATTGTCCACTTTAGTCAAATACAGGAGCAGGAACCGATTATGAAAGAAAACCCCTGAGACAATAAAAGGTAGTCAATACTCAAAACCAAATTAATTTAATAAATGAGCTTAATTAAACTATTGGGGTGTCATATTTTAATTTCTCGTTCTTTGAACAAGTTTGGTCAAAAAATTAACATTTTTACAATTCAATGGAACACATGATCATATAAATATATAAACAGATAGATGATATTTTAACATTTGATCTGAATCAACTTATGATTAGAGAAAAAAAATATTATCATCACCATAACAATGCGTCACTGGTATTATAAAATTTAATTTAGGATTGGTTCCACTATCACATATTTTCTTTCTCCAGGAAAATTATATAATATGAAAATAATAAGAAAATATATTAAATATTTGTCAAAAAATACCATTTCATGAAATGACGAGGAGACCTGTAGGTATCATTGAGACACAAAATTCAAAATAGATTTGCACAAGCAATAAAATAATAAATTCCGTTAACTGGACCAGCTGGTTTGTTACCAGACAGAAAGCAAAAACTGAAAACATAGAACTGGGATTTGTAAGAATTTTGTGATAAACAAGTCCATTGCCATGAAAGAACCAGCTGGGAGAAATTATAAATGATCAAGAGGTCTAGCTGTAGATTTGATAAACTGGAAGCAATAGCTGTTTTGCATGTAAGAGTTCGTTGATTTGTGTATCAAATTTTATTAATAGCGCATATATACACACACACGGAGAGAGAGTCCGACTACGATGAGACGTGAAGTAAAACACGTTTGAACTCCACGCTATATCTTCATTTTTAAAGTTCAAATAGCTGATTCGAACCGCTCAACATGTTCTCCATATTGAAATGTGCTTGGAGACTAAATTTTACATTTTTTTTTTACTATTTATTAAGCTACTTTGAAAATTACTGACCCACTATGAACAGTAAAAATTCTGGACTATCGGATCAACGATTTTCAAAGTGACTTAATAAAGTCAAGCGGTCAAAAAATAAGAATTATAAGTTAATTTTAATATATTCATTTTTCATTATTGTTTTGACCGCTTGACTTTATACTAAATGAATATAAAAATTTGTAAATTTTATATGTAAATACATCACTCGTGAAGTAGATCAGTTTTAATAGTTTGAATTTGTCGTTTGAAGTTTATTCAATAATTTTTTTAAAAAAAATAGTACGACATATCACTATACTACAAGCCAGACTTTTCCAAATATTAAACTTAGAACTTTCTTTTAACAGGAAGTACAAACACCTTTGTATATTCTGGAAAAATTAGATAAATTGGGCCGGACTCCTCGTGATTAACAAACCCAAATCCCAATGTGGACCACATGGCCCAACAACGTAGCTCCACACAGCCCAAAGGCTGGAATCTCTCACCAAACAAAAACCGACCACAATTCATAAATCATACTAATTTCCTGGTCGGTCCATCGTTGCCACAAAAACCGAAATCATTTTACGGTAAAGTGCCAGATTCGCATCTTTCGAATCCAAGCCGTTCACCCTATTATTAACGGTTGTGATTAATCAGATAACGATCACGTACCCTCCTGCTCTATTTGAGCGGATACGGCCTCGCACACATCCCGAGCAATCTTTTGCACCCTTGCTGCTGTTTCTCTCTGGAGCTTCGGCGAAAGTATACTTATTATGCTCCGCCGCAAGCCCACCAGAATTGAGCTGAGAGGGGAGGATAGAGAAGAACTCGAAGAAGTGCACCGCCTCCGCTTCGCCACCGTCACCACTCCTTCCTCCACCGCCTCCACCTCCAAGCCCTCCGATTCTAACCTATCCACCCTTTCCCCGAACCCTAACCCTAATCCGCTTTACAAGCTCCTAGACCCGTCGCTCGATCCAGTCGCCAAATCTCAACGCATCGGCATTCACTCCCCATCCCAACGCTAAACTCGATTGGAAGTCTGAGCTCAATTGTAATGGAGGTAGAGGTTAAGCTCCGACTTCCTGATGCCGCAGCACACCAGCTTCTTTCTGATGCGCTCACCTCCTCGCACCAGTGCACTCATCTCCAGGTAAGTTTTACTGTTTTTTACCAGCAAAATCAGGGTGTTTTTGGTAAATTTGCAGGGTATGGTAGTTCTGATATTTGTTGGTTTTTGGTTTAGTTGGCTGTATGTGTAGTAAGTGTAATTGATTCCAACTTTTGTATTTTGATATGTCGTAGGCGATGTAGTAGGAGATGCTTGAAGCTTGTCTTGAAATGTTTGTTGGATTATGACATGTTTTGTCAGGGCTTGTACCAGTAGTTTGGTACCAGTACCTGTTAATTTTGTAGGTTTCGTTTCTTTGAATGAAATCGGTGGAGTATTCCACTTTATCAAAAAAAAGTTTTGCTGTTTTATTTTACTGTTCATTAGATATTCGATATATTTTTTAAAGACGAAATAAATTTTTTACTGTCTCGTTCTGTTGTTCATCAGATCTACGATTTATCTTAAGACTAAATAAGTATTGCAGTGTTAGATGATTTCTAATGAATTGTTAGTTCTGTGTTATTTCACATTTACCCAAACTGGCAGTTGGACTTGAGTTATATAATTTTTTGAATTGGGCGTATCAGTACACATGTTTTTTAATTTAGCTACCTTAGGCCTGGGGGTAATTCACCAAATTAATATATTTTCCTTCTTGGCCTCTGTTTAGAGAAGAAATGTTAAGAAAAAAGGGTCACCATTTGTGGGTGAAACTGGAAACTGTAGTTCAGTACCCTTAAATTGGATTTATCAGAAGTTCGGTACTTGATCATTAATTGAAGTTGGATCTTCTTAAGTGGTAGCCCTCTTTGTATCGAAATCAAGTAGAATACATAAATTAATTACTCCCGTGGGCATGCAGGAGAACATTTTCTTTGATGGTTTATCTGGTGAGCTGTCAGCTGCCTTCGCAGCACTTCGACTTCGCTTTTATGGTTCTGATACCCGTTGCGTCCTCTCCCTCAAGTCCCGTCCTGTACTGTCTGCTGGAATAAGCCGTGTTGAGGAAATAGAAGAAGACATTGACCCATCAATAGGCCGCGCCTGTGTTGCTGAACCATGGCGTCTTACAGGTAACCCCTCACTTTTGACTTGTATCTCTTTAGGCTTACTCAGTGAGGTTTGAATGTTGATTTGGACCTTTTTAGGCTTACCCAACCTGGTTGACACTGCTACATGGGAATACTGAGTCATGTCTGACATGTTTTTTTTTTTTTTTTAAATACGATCAAAGCTTGACCTGATATATGCTCAGTTGCCAGCCTTATATTCTCCATACAATTACAACCAGACATATCTGGTAATGCAAGTCATTATGGATATATAGGAACAGGCTTTTTGGTGTGTTAATTCTCGTGCATGGGAGGTGTATCTGCCTGCTCATTTAGTTACTGTCCTGGTTTGGGGAATTCATATTACTTGAGGTAATGGAATATGTAAGTTTGGATCCCGATTGTCCGATCAGAATTGGCACGGATATTAAAGAGTCCCGTGTATCCCACTTCGGGCCGGATTGGCCCGATTCTGATCGGACGGTCCTGATCCAAACTCAGATATTCTATTAACTCAGAGGATATGGATTCCTGGTTTGGGCCCAGCTCCATATGCTAGTGGTTATTTTATATAAAATTGTTGCTGTTATTTATGATTGATCTGGATTTTTGGTCATTTTCTTAATGGATCAGCATGTACATGTATTTGTTTTCTGTTCTGCGCTACCATTTCAATTTTATATCATACTGGGCCTATTTTATTGTTGCATTTAAGATTCCAAAGTATATCTAATTTGTGCTAATAAGATGAACATTACAGCCTTAGCGAGCTCCTCTGATATAATGAAAAAGGTTGTGGAAGAATTCGGGCTGGGAGGTGAGGAAGACAAATCTGTTGTGTGCTTAGGAGGGTTTAAGAATGTCAGAGCAGTGTATGATTGGAAGGAAGGGCTTGTTTTGGAACTTGACGAGACAAGCTACAGTTTTGGCACGGTTTATGAGGTGGAGTGTGAGACGACAGATCCAGAAAGGGCCAAAGGACTGCTCGAGGGTTTCTTGAAGGAGGTTGGGGTCCCCTATGTCTACGCTCAGTCTAATAAGTTTGGCGTATTTCGAGCTGGGAAGTTGCTTCCGTGAGAGATTGGGTGTTTTCGAGTAACAGAATTCAGGCTTTGATAAGATTAGGTGAAATTTCTTTCAATGGCACTAATCTAAATTCAGTTTATTTTGATAAAAGTTTGTCCAGGTTACACTGAGCAGGGCAATATATGATTAAGTTGACAACCAACTGCATTAACTTTTGTTTTTCACGGAATAATTCGATACTAAAATGTTATGTTGGCATCATGTGGATCATCCCATACTTTTCTCATGGAAAAGGATAATGCAGGAAAGAGCTCTCTCTCTTTTCCATTCTCAAATTTCGCTATTCTAGTTATTCTAGCTACCATCCAAACGTACCCTTACGGTATGCTTGGTTGGATTGAGAATTGGCCATTCTTGGGGTTAGGCTATTCGGAATAGCCTATTCAATGTTTGGTTGGTTTGGTTGGGTTAGAATAGCTAAAATAGTGAATCCAAATTTTTTCTTATTAGAATAGGCTAAAATAGTGAATCCAAACTAAGATCTTTACCTAATTGTTCTTCCCATTAAAAAGCAAATATACATTTTTGTAGTATTTTTTTCAGCTTAATAAAAGATAGGAGAGAAAAAAAACGCTGGTACTAATCCTGCCCTCTACAGTCAATTAAGCAAGGTGATGCAACCAACAGCGATACAAAACTTTTTAACCGCAATATAATGTGGCCAGCAGTACAGGCATAATATCAACAACAAGCAAAATACTTGTTAGTCGACAATACGTAACAAAAATAAAATAGAAGCCACTTACCAATGCAAGCAAAAAAGTCAAAAGGGGGTACGTACGTAAATATTTCCGAAATTTTTATTAATAGGAAAATTAAAAAAAATATCGATAATAGAGAAGCAGTTTTCAAAAATTCGATATATAAGAAAAATGTGATGGTCTCTGGACGTTATAGACCATAATGTTCAGATTAGCGAAATTAGATTACCGCTAATTAATGAAACAGCGCGGGAAAAAAGCACTCTTGAAGTTCTCAACTATAACGTTTACCATTTTTTTTTTGTATGTTGTTTCGCTAATCAGATTATTAACGGAATGTTGTGGTCTAGTCATCTAGACCATCACGTTTTTCTTAAATATTGAATTTTCAAAAATTGCTTCTCTATCGTCGATATTTTTTTATTTTCCTATTAATAAAAATCTCGGCAAATATTTAGTGCGTAACTAGCAACTGGCAAGCAAATAGAACTGAAATTACAGTTCTTATTGCACACACTCAGCAAACTGAAGAGCATCCTTCTTTGTCCCTAACAGGAGAGCCGTTTCTGCTTTCTACAAATACTAATAGAGAGAGAAAAAAACAAATAGAACACTACTTGTATTTTTCTTTTCATTCAAAAATGTTCTCCCCTGCAATTACGCAGATAGTTTAATATAGCGAAAATTAGGTACATGCCTTTTACAAATATGATTTTTTTTTTCTGTCATTAGTATGCAATGTAGAAAATACTTTGATTTTCATTTTTTTTAACACAACCAAATAGTTTAATTACATGCAATCTTTTCGGAGAACACATCCCCTGAATAAGTGACCGAATTTTTTATTAATAGGAAAATAATTAATTAAATATCGTGATTGGGGAAGCTTTTCGTTTGATTTTCAAAAGTGGGAAAATCGTTGTTTTTAACAATGGCCAGAGGACGTTATTCCAAAAAACGGCCAGATTAGTGATTAGTTTTAACGCGTAAAAGTTTATTAAGTACGGTCGTTATTTTTGACAACGGCCAGACAGTCCGCGATCCAAGCTAACAGCCAGCCCAGGCCGTGATCTAAGCCAACAGACAGGGCCGAAAAAAAAAATTGTGCCCGTGATTTAAACCAACGGCTACACTTTACTTTTAATAAATTTTTCATTTAAATATTTTATATAATTAGAAAATATTATAATTTATTTATGTTTTGTATTAAAATATTAGAAATAATATTTCTTTGAAATTAGATAAAATACTATATAATTTGATTTATTAGAAAGACTGAAACAAATAACTTGGATCAATATTTTTCAGATCGGATTTTTCATGGTTGTAAGAAAAATTAAAATATTTCTTTGTGTATTATTGGAAAAAATAAAAATGCTTTGAATCTGAATTATTGATCTCGGTTCAAAAGTCGCTTCTAAGTAAATACAAAAAATATTATGGTCTTTCTATTTTTGAAAAAATAAAAATTTAGAAGTCATGGTTTCGGAGAATAATTTGCATAATATATTTATGCACGATTTTTGATACAAAATATACACTTTTTGATGCGAGAATTATATCAGATTAAACCAACGAACGATTCAGATTAAACACTTTTTGAGTAATGATTACAATATTTTCTTAAATTTTTATTTTTTCAAAACTAGAAAGACCATAATATTTTTTGTATTTACCTAGAAGCGACTTTTGAACCGGGATCAATAATTTAGATTCAAAGCATTTTTATTTTTTTTCAATAACACACAAAGAAATATTTTAATTTTTCTTACAACCGCGAAAAATCCGATCTGAAAAATATTGATCCGAGTTATTTGTTTCAGTCTTTCTAATAAATCAAATTATATGGTATTTTATCTAATTTCAAAAAAATATAAAAATATTTATAATATTTTAATACAAAACATAAATTATAATATTTTCTAATTAAATAAAATAATTAAATGAAAATTTTATTAAAAGTAAAGTGTGGCCGTTGGTTTAAATCACGGGCACAATTTTTTTTTTTCGGCCCTGGCCGTTGGCTTAGATTACGGCCTGGGCTGGCTGTTAGCTTGGATCTCAGACTGTCTGACCGTTGTAAAAAATAACTGCCGCACTTAATAAACTTTTACGCGTAAAAACTAATCACTAATCTGGCTGTTGTTTGGAATAACGTCCTTTGGCCGTTGTTAAAAACAACAGTTTTTCCACTTTTGAAAATCAAACGAAAAGCTTTCCCAATCACGATATTTAATTAATTATTTTTCTATTAATAAAAAATTCGGAATAAGTGACCCAGGGATACTCTAATAAAATATTCATGTCAAACCTACATTTCCCAATAATTTGAACCCTCCAAAAAATTATGTCAACTATTTAACTTAAAAGAGTCATAAAAGACGTTCTTAAAAATTGAAGGCTGTCTGAGAGAGACAAATGGTGTCTGACGATTGGACATTAGAAAAAGTTTTGTTGTTTTCGTCAAATTACTTTGAATATATATATTTTTTTTATTTTCATTTTCGTGGTTAGCTTTGTGATAATAATTAGTGAGGCCTTACAACAGTCTTGTCAGAACACAAGCAGCTAGCAGGTGTGCTAAAATGGTTGCTATATGAGCACTCCTTAATTTGGCACTGAAATTTATTAACTTAGTTACTTGAGCAATAATATAATTCTTGCTTCAAAGTTTCAAACAGCCTAAAAAAATTAAAATATCCAGAAAACGCATATAAATATGCAACAAATACAGGAAACAAGTTCAATCCAAATGCCCACAAATTGCAGTGAATGAACAATTGGTCAGACAATAATGGAAACAGCCAATAATGCCACTGCAAAAAGATGAAACCCAGTTTTATTTGAGATAAGGTAGGGTTTGTTTCATCGCCCGTTCAAATTTTCCTGACTTGCATGATTTGATTTGTGATCCTGTCGGTTTAATTTAGTTCTCCAGCTTGGCAGCTGCTGAAGCATAGCTGACACTGCTGTCCCGTGAGGACTTGCATTGGCTAGATTGTTCATAATGAAGGAAGCCTATTTTTATTTTTGTAGACGAATTCTTTAGCATCTGAAACACACAGAAAAGATTGAAGGGGGAATGGGGTTCAAAATCTGAGAATGCAAAAGCAGAGATGTTATTGCTGTTAAATCAGGCAAAGAACTAATACCAAGCCTGACCAGCACAATAGGATACAAATCATTGTTTGGTACCAGCTGCTGGTTCAACTTTTTTGTCAAAATTTTGAAGCCTGCAGAGAGCTTAACTATGATCATACCAACCAAGAGAGAGTGTTATTCTGCCCTTTTGACAGGGACATGAATTTGATACCTGAATATGTTCACATGCTGATGAACATAAATCTAGTCTTATGAATATATATAAAAGAAGGAACAAGAGAGAAGTAACTTACATTGAGAAAAACACTAATTGGATGGCGACCACAAATAGTGTTCTCATACTGTTGCAAGTACCTTTTGAATGAATCAGCATCACCTGTCTCAATTATCTCCATTCCCATTCTATCCAACGCCTCGATCGATTTATAAATCGGGCCATGCTTTTTATCATAATATGTGTAACTAAACCTGATAGATGTAAAATAAAGTCTCAATAATTGCAATATGTTTGAGGAAGTTATTTTAATATCCAAAAGAGCATCGTCAATCCAGAAAAGTCTGCTTTCTACTTGTATGACTTTTCTCATTAATTATATTTTTTATCCAATACTATCATTAAACCTTATTCTGAACTTCAGATACTTTTTACATTTGTTTGAGGTGCTTTTTATGAACTTTCTAATGCTAAGCCTGCATTTCTTAAATACGTAGAGGTAAAAGAAAATGAGAATACAACTCCAGCACTTTTCAAGACTACGTCAAATGACATTCAACAGAAAATTTGACGTTTCAGGTTTCTGTTAATTTCTATGTTTTCTAAAGCTATGTGATGCTTTTAATAACCATGCAGGGCACAAAAGAAATTATTCATTTGCTTTTTTTTCTCAAATGTTTTACAAAAAAGAGAAAAAAGATAGTACACATAAAATTGGAAAGATAGTAGAAAGTTATGAAGTACCTAGAACCCCAATGGCAGAAGTCTGAGGAAACAGAAAAGAAGTTTTTTGGGTCATCTATGTAATTAGCAAGTAAACGGCCATACATGGCTTCACTTTCTGAGCTTAAAGCACCAACAAGTATGGGTACAACTTTTACTTCATATCTGTACAACAAATTACAAAGAATAACAACACTATGAAGCTAAAGTCTATAAAAAAGCAGAACCATTAAAATGGTCCAGTACTTACAGTGTAAAATACTCCTTTATGTTGTCAATTTTATTTGGCTGGATTAAGGCTTCCATTTTCAACAGGATTAGTCAAATAACTAAAACCTTTTAACAATAAGTACTGCAACTACAGTGATGTTAAAAGTGTTAGAGATGCAGAAAGACTAAATAAGAATTTATAAGTATAATGGGGTGTATCAAGTTATAGTTAAACACCTTGGCATAGTGCTAGTTTACACTACCAACCAGTAATATACTGATATAGTATTCCTTAATTAATATCCATCTGATATTATAATAATATAGCTATTTGTCTTTACATAGTAGAGCTACCTTTAAAGACTTTTGGGTTTCGCCGTAGTAAAATTGCATATTATTATAATTTATTTTGTTTGCAAATGGTAAGTTACCCTTTAAATACTTTAGCTAGATAAGGAAGGTGCATTTCCATGCTATGTTCTGCTTCATCTACACGCAAATCCATCATTTCAAATTTTCCAGTTGCCTTCAGCTCCTCAATAACTAGAACAAGAATAAGGGTTTAATAGAGAATAGTTGAAAAGTTATCTTGAATGGAGTTGTATAATTAAAAATAAAAGAGAGTTATACCTTCTTGATCCACCGGTAAGTCACCAATAGGTGTACTATAAGTGGTGGCTCTGGTTAGAGCACATTTAGGAGTATAATAGTGGTGTGAAGGACCAAGAAGAAAAACCCTCGAACTGAAATACAGTATTGAACGAAATAATAGACAAAAAGTTATTAACCATGCTTTGTCCATTCATCCAGAATTTGAACTATAATAACTCAAAACTATCAAAATGAAGGCCAAAAATATAGAGAAAGCATAATTTGTGATGTAGATTACCCTCCGATTAGAAAGCAAATACATATTTTGAGAATGCAAAATAACATTGTTTCAAGTTTTGATTCTGCCAAGCAATAATTAAAATGGAAAGAACTTGTTTAGTCGGTGAGAAAACAAACTTCAATCAATAAAGCATTAGACAACTAAAATCTGATTGAAGCTCACCAAATTTGTGATTAAGAGAACTTAATACCCTTCACAAAAACTACATATTGCCAGAGTAAATATGATAATTTCACAAGAAATAGCCTGATCTTTCACAATTTTCAAGAATATCACTTGAGAAGACTTACATATTAGTAGGATCTATGTTGCCAAATGCAAATGCCGCACTTCGGCCTGAGTATGAGTACCCAGCATGTCTATAACAATGAACATTAAATACAAAAAATCAATGCATCAGATCAGTTCAGAATGCTTTGTAGCTTGTAAGAGTAAGTGTAAGTCAACTTACGGTGCAATTACACCTCGGACATCAGAAGATTTTGTCAGACCAGCAGCTCTAAGCCAACCATCAAGCTCTTCTTCCAATCTACTGGCTAATAACAACCAGCAATAAGTTAAACATAATTTAATGCTGCAGTAAGAAACCAGTATAATTAAACAAATAATCATATACCTAACATAAGAAAACGCACAAGATTCAACAATCCATACATTAATTTCTCTTCTTTCCAAATGGACTCCAAACGTGAAGAAACTAATCTCCTCTACTTAATCAATAAAAAATTGAAAAAAATATATTTTAATTTTAATAGACGAGATAATACTAACCATTGTTAGTGTACCAGGATCCCGCGTGGGTAGCTCGTCTGACAGTCGCCATGGCTCCAGAGTTCTGAGGGGTACCAGTGGGGACCCAGGCCCTTCTATCCTACTGTTTGTGAAGTACCTTACTTAAAATTAGGAATTTCTACAGTATCAAGCCACCATAGTTCCCTCTTGTTACCATGAATTGGAAAAACTATAGGCTTGGATGCGATTGATGATCGGAAGGCAATTTGGGGAAGCGTAAAATGGGTTTCGCTAATTAAGAGGGGAAGAAGATGTAGTGCGTATTATCTGAGGTATCTCAATTTTTGCATGACCGACGGCGCGGGGGCCAGTAGTATTTGTGCTTTGAGATTCGTGTAGAATGTATTTGAACGGTTATGATTTTTAAGAAAAAAACTCAAAGTTTGAGTTACCTCAGAGGATGAGAATTCAAGAAGATGTTAGTTGGGTGAGATCTGATGGTTATAAACAAGCAACGTTTTTGGACCGTTGATTTAAGAGTTTTGTTTGGCAGGTTATTATTTCTAATCTTTTTATGTGGTTAGGCTATTATTTTTGTTTTTAGAATCTTTATTTTTGTGTTTAACTATTAATTTTTTTTGAAATTTCTATAAATTAATTTCGAATAAGTACCAGATCTAACAAAAACTTGCATAAATTTATTACAAGTCATGTTTGATATTGCACTAATAAATTACTTTGTAATGAATAATATACATTGGAAATTTGGAACTTGTTACTTTTGTTATTATTTTTGGGTACCTTTATATTTTTTATATTTTGTCGGTACTGATATGACATAATTAGTGTAATATTATTTCTAATTATAAATATATTTGCTCAGTATTACATCATAAATTTCAATAAAAGTATATTTGAACTCTAATCAAATACTGTATCAAGTATATAGGCAGTATTTCATTTTTATTTTATTTTTAATTAATTAAATTTGACATTTTTTTCTTTTTATTTTAATATTTAGATTATATTAAACTATTGCCTTGTATAAATAGAATAATTTCAATAAAAGTTATAAAGGTATAAAAAGTTATTAATTTCAATTAAGGAAAAAATTATAGAAGTAGGCTAACTCTGGATTTTCATTATTTCTAAATGCTAAAAATAAAAAGTTGGGGAAATTATAATCGGATGGAGGTGGAGCCTACTATGGCATCTGTTCTATTCTTCACTGCCTATACTATTACTACTGAGTCCGGCTAGTATGATATCAGTATCATTTCAGTTTATATAACACCAACTTCAAAATCTATCGAATCAATTTCAAACGGTGAATCCAAACCGTTCAAACTGATCTACTTCATTAGTTATGCGTTTACATGTAAAATTTATAATTTTTCGAATTTATTTAGTATCAAGTCAAGCAGTTAGATTTGTGAGTTTTTAAGTTAATTTTAATGCATTTATTTTTCAACATTTTTGACCGCTTGATTTGATACTAATATAATTCGAAAATATAAAAAATTTGCATGTAAATGCACCACTCATAAAATAAATTAGTTTGAACCGTTTGAATTAGTCGTTTGAAGTCTATCCAATCAATTTTAGAGTTGATATCATATTAGCCAAATCATTACTACCTACTGCAAAGTAAAGTTGAGCGATTGAAATAAAGTTGAAAATATTATTTGAAAGCTAACTGAGTAACTGGCTTTAGTTGTTTGAAGTCTATACAATGAATTTTAAAGTTGATATCATATGATATTGATAGCATACTAGCAGAACTCATTACTACTTACAGCAGAGTAAAGTTGAGCAACTGAAACAAAGTTGCAAATATTATTTGAAAGCTAACTGAGTAATTGGCTTTAGTTGTTTGAAGTCTATACAATCAATTTTAAAGTTGGTATCATATGATACTGATAGCATACTAGCCGGACTCATTACTACTTACTGCAGAGTAAAGTTGTGCGACTGAAATAAAGTTGCAAATATTATTTGAAAGCTAACTGAGAAATTTGTTGTTTTGGTTCTACAATGGAAGCTGCCATCTCGGATGCTCTTTTTTTTTCTGAGCGGAATTTCATAAACTATGGCGTTTGAACTGAACATTATAGTTTATGATCCTAAATTTTGTAATATCAATCCGATTTAATTTTTTTTTTCTAAGTGATATTAATAAAAAAAAAATCGGCCGAAAGGGGACATAAAAAGCAGGAGATAAGAGATTTTTATTCCTTTTCTTCTTTTCGTTTGTAACTTTATTCTGATTGCAACATCAATTAGTGGTTGGAGAATATACTTAGAAATTTTAGAAGAGTCGGTATGAAGGGAGAGGCCCACCAAACTGTGGTGGCTATCTAGGGCGAATTAAAAATTATAGATAAAGACAAAAAATTTAAATAATAAATGTGGTTGATTCACCCCGAATTTTTTATTAATAAAAAAAAATATGGTCTATAGTTCTGCAAAATTCGATATCTAAGAAAAATATGATCGTCTATAACGTCTTAATTAGCAAAACAATGTTAAAAAATAAAAAGTCTGGACGTTATAGTTAATTACGTCTAGGGTAAACTCTCTGATTTTTTATTTTTTTTGTCGCACTGTTAATTAGCGATAATCTAATTCGCTAATTAGGATGTTGTGGTCTATAACGTCCTCTAGGACATTATAGACCATTATGTTTTTCTTATATGTCGAATTTTTCAGACTTGCTTCCTCATTGTCGATATTTCTTTTTTAATTTTTCTATTAATAAAAATTTCGGTTGACACCCCATTGATTTATAAAAGAAGGGATAGAGAGACTTTAATTTGTTCTTTCTATCAGGAATTAGAATCAGTGGATTATGAACCCTCTGTTTGTCCATTGCAGGATTAACAAAAGATCTATGATTGTCAAATCAAAATATAGTTAATTCTAATTAATTGTAAGACAGCTGTATAGCCAAAATAATAAATTTTGGTTGTTATGATTGATAGGGTTATGTTAGAGCTTCAAATACATGAGAGAAATGAATATTTGTTGAAGTATTTTTTTGTATATATTTCCTGTACCAATTGTATTTAATGGTGCAGTTGACTTATTTTAACATAAACTGTGCAGCATTCAAGAAGAAAACAAAGGCAGGTTCCTCATGATCACTTTTCTCAACAAAAAAAAAAAGTATGATTAATGATTCCATTTGTAAAGGCATTTTATCCAAAAACAAACAAAAGGAAACGGAAAGAAGTACAATGAATCAACAACAGCTGATAATGATATGTAATGTAATCTATGCTTGCATCCAATATTAGTAAAAATATATTATCAATATTAACAATGTTGATCCGTGGAATATGCTACAATTATACACAGCAGTACAAACCTAACAATAGGTCTTTTGACAGTCACAGTCCTAATAAAAGAGCAGCTGCAGCGTCAAAGTTTACTATTCGGCTGAATGGGTCACCTGAGAATTGATAAGATCATATAAGTGGTATTATTAATAAGGAAAATGAAGAAAAAGAAATAGAGATACGCATGCTGTGTAAACCACTTGCCTATCAGAAAGCTCGCTAGGGAAGGTACCAGTGACCTGCGGATGCGAGTTCATAATAAATGGTGAAGGCCCATTCTGGTGTAATTGACCTGTTGTAACACAAAGAGGTTGCTGTTTCGAGCCTGAAGCGAATGCCTCCTATGAAAGAAGAGCAAACAATTTTTTAGGTTTTCTGCAAGGAGCTTCATAATGTGCTTCACTATTTATATATTATCATGGCAGCCTCGATTTCATTAGAAATCTGAAGCATACCTGGTTTAGAGTAGGAAATTGCAGTGACAGGTAACCCACAGAAGACCAGGGGTTAAAGTTGTTTGTAGAATCTTCTAGATGTGGCTCCAATCTTGCTGTCTGATCATCTCCATTTCCTACAATTAATCAATTCCAATCAGAGCTACAATAAGGGATAGGATTTGGTACAGATAACAAAAGACAGGCAAGACAATGGGTCTTGATACAAATAGTCTTGACTGACAGTAGCTCAGTACCATCCGGATCACCTTTTTTATACTTCTTTTCCTTGGTCTCCATTGGTTTCAATTTGGTTCTGAATGTGAATCAGTGCATCATTGAGGCTCACAAACTTTCTGGTTAAATACACAAGAAATCAATTCAGTATCAGTACAATCAGAGCTTGGAACCATACTGTTTTAGTGAAATTTATTAAATAAAAAATAGTGGCTCTAGTGCACATCCATTTTAATGTATATGTGTGACATCTTTGATGGCAGCACATAAAAATTATCAATAAAAAATTCAAAATTTTAAATGGATCTCATCCATTTAGATAGGGTGTGTATCAAAAGTTAGTCCAATTTGATCTTACATTATTTGGAATATTAGTTGTTAAGGTTAATGGCTTTGTGATACAAGACCACCAAATTGGAACAAAATTAATACGCACCAGATCAACTGATAGAGGACATATTTGCAATTTTAGTTCTTTTTTTATCTCTACAACTTTTGTGACGGTTGTCAGAGATTTCATATGGATGAACGAAGAATTACTTGATAATAATCCTCATACCTTCTTTTCCCTTTTCACCCTTGGCTTCTGTTGCACCTAGGCTTTCCTTTCTGTTTTTCTTAACAGAGGATATACCTTCGTCAATTCCATTTGGTTTCTTTCTCCTCTTTTTACAGACACGAACCCTATCAACTAAATTGTTCTCTACCTCAGACAAGATCGCACCACGCTCATTTGTAACCCTATTTACCGCCACATCCTGCAATTTTTCCAACATTTTATTTGCCTCCTCCATGGCCAAAATATATGCCTCTTGGCATGCTGACCCCCTGACAATAATTTGTTCGATAACTCGTCCAAGAGAGAGAGAACGATTCTCGATTGCAACAGTTGGGTCAATCTCATCAAAATCGTCATAAAGTTCCATATTTACAACTGACTTTGCATCCTTCCTCCACCTCCTCAGCATATACTTTTCAGGAATTTCCTTAGTGTTTTTGTAATCTAGCACCTTCAGCACATGTGAACAGAGAACTCCAACAAATTCATATTGTTTACAGCTACAGGATAAATCCTCTGTACAAGGTTCATACCTAACATATCCAGTAATTTTCTTCTCCACATTTGTGATCTCATACACATGGCCAGATCCATCAGCTCCACAATTGTCTATCACACAGTCTACATACAGCTCAAACTCCTTGGCAACCATTTCATACACTGGACAAGTGTACACTAAGGCTGCTTGCTTTAGTAACCGTGAAAGAGGTGTTAGGTTTGCCAGGTGGGCCGCACCATAATCAGCTTCAAGCTCAGAGTACCGCTTATCCTTCAGAATTCTCTCATACCGCTTGAAGAACAAGGAAATATCCCTCTCATGGTGCAGACCTGACTTGATTAGTGCATGCATATGCTCATTTTTTAGTGTGTTATGTAAATCAGCATGAAATAAGTCATGCCTATATACAAGACACCAATTCCTTCTATTTTCATACAATCCCTTCAACCATGTATCATCAGCCAGACCATAATTGGACACTAATTTTTGCCATGTTCCAATAAATTCATTCTCAGTTTCACACTCAAAAAAACATCTTTTCAATTCAATTTCAAAACCAGGGTATGCCTGAAAGACGTTACAAAGGTTTTTAACAGTACTCTGGTACAAGTGCCATGGACAAAGCCTGTGAACTGAGTCTGTCCAGATATCTCCTACAGCCTTCACAATATTTTCATCTCCGTCAGTCAGTATGAGATGTGGTGCATTCCCTGCCATTGATACCTTAAAAGTTTGAAACAACCACTTGAAAGACTCAACTGAGTCATTGTACAAAAACCCAGAGCCAAATATTAAAAGTTGTTTATGATGGTTCGTACCAAGAAATAAAACAAATGGTCGATCATACCCATTTACCTTATAAGTATTATCGAAACATACAACATCTCCAAAATATTGGTAGTCGATTCTCGACCTAGCATCACACCAAAACAGGTTTGTTATTTGATCCTTAGCATCTAGTTGCATCGAAAAAGAAAACCCTAGCTCCTTGGCAGCTCTCTTTTGCAAATAATGCAGCATTCCCGCTGCATCTCCCTGCTGCATCTCAAATTGTCTCAGTCCCTGAAAGTGACTGCTACAACTACTTGATGTACCAGCACTGACCACGTCTTCACTTGTAGTTTTTCTGGGATTGGGGTACTCTCTCTGAGACCTCAACAAGTGTACCTTTTTAGATGAAACAAGGGGGTGGTTATGCTCTGGTACAAAACGATGGATGCAATACCGACCATTTTTCAGCCTCTTGATACCAATATGGGCATGGCAACCAGTACGAACATCAGAACGGGTGTATGTGCAGCAGGTCTTGTCCAATGGGTCCGGTTTGTAATAGCCCTCTTTAGAACAAACAAACCGCCTGGCCCGTATTATACCATTTTTTGCCCTAGACATGTTTTGTTTTCTGACACTGAACCCGACCTGTCGCGCATATCCATTGTAGAATTGGTATGCATTTTCGTCGTTGTCGAATTCCATGCCAATGCGGGGCTCTGGGATGTCTTTTGGACAGATACTAGCATGTAGGCCCTTTTGTGTGATTTCTGTGGGTATTGCTTTATTTTGAACATCTTTCAGAGAAGTGAACCTATAAGCATCTGGAGAAGTGATGTTGGTTCTTTGGTCACAGGTGGCCATGGTCTAGATTGTTCAGCCAGGCAAATCATCAAATACTTTCTGTGCAAAATAAGAAAGATGAATAATTATGAAAAATAAACAATGAAATAAAATAAGCAGCTTGATCTTAACACTATGCAGTTCTGTAACATTCGAGTGCCAACTGCCAAACAATCTTTGATAATTTTTTACAGTTTTTCTTTAATGAAAAATAAACAATGAAATTCTAAAATTGTCAAGTAATACTGCCCAGTATTAGAGTACACAATATGAAACGCTGCTTAGACGATTCCTCAGTTGAAAAAAATACAACACCGATAAGCATTCAGCAATTACAAAATAATTCTACAAAGAAGTGTTCACTGGCAGCTACAGAGAGAGAGAGATCATACCAAGAGGTAGCATCAGCTCAAGATCCTGGATAGCGAAAAGCCCTCAAAAGGGAAAGCGCGCGCGCGCGAGAGAGAGAGAGAGAGAGAGAGAGAGAGTGAGGGTTTTGAGAATTTTGAGAGCGAGATTCAAAGATAAGAGAAATTTAAATTATCAAAGAGAGGGAAAATATAGAGGCACCGATCGCCGACAGTTGCGATGGAGACGGGGAGAAAATTTCGGAGCAAATGTAATTGGAAGAAAATCGGGATGGAGCAAAGCGCTCAGAGAAAGGTTCTGTCGCAGCTGGCTGCGGCTAAGATCGTTATTCCGATGCACGACACGTGGATCCATCCAGATCGTTGGGCACTTCCATTTTTCACCTTAATAAACGATATTGAAGAAAACATGCATGGGATGGGACCTTTCATAAAATATATATATTTTAAAATAAAGTAGTAAATTCTAATTGCTTCAGGGTGTGTCACAAACAGGAATTCAGAGTTCGATGGGTGAAATGACCATTCAATTGTATCAAGATCTGTTCTAAGTACATTAAAATTCGTATAATTCTGTTTTAATTTCCATGCGCACCAATTTTAAATCTAATTGTACGGTTCAAAAGCTAATTGAACCTAAAAGTAGGTCTGATGCCCATCGGACCTACTCCTATCTCCACAAAGAGAGGCGAAGATTGCAACACAAGCATGGTGAATTGTCAAATAGTGAAATAATGAGAGTTAAGCAATGTTTAGCTTCATACCAACCACTATAAACATAAATTGTCGAACTATGGTAGGAGAGAGAGATCCACTTACAACATTTGTGAGGTACAACATCTTACAACAATTTAGTTTTGTAGTTTTTAAAATTCAAACAATCAATCCAAACAATTCAACATTATCTCTATATTAAAATATGCTTGGAGATAAAATTTTATATTTTTTAATTTATTTTTACTATTTATTAAGTATTTTGCAAAACTGTTGGTTTTCAATGGTTCAAAATTGTCTAAAAACAACAGTTTTGTAAAATACTTAATAAATACTAATTTTTTTTAAAATATAAAATTTTATCTCCAAGCATATTTTAATATAGAGATAGTGTTAAACGGTTTGGATAAACTGTTTGAACTTTTAAAATCGCAAAACTAAATTATTGTAAGATGTTGTAACTTACAAATGTTTTAAGTGGATCCCTCCTTATTTTAGAATATGAACTATTCTGGATAACAATTGCATCCAAATAACTTTTTTTTACTATTCAGAATAGCTAGAATAACTGCTATTCTCTATTTCTTGTAAATATTGGAATAACTACTATTCGAAAATGTGAAGAGAGAGAGAAAATGTTTCCTTTCGGAAATTTCGCCAACACAATCCCGAAATAACAAAGTTGATGTCATTTCTACTATCTCCATATCATGACAATTTTTTTGAGACTCCACTGCATATCTTTTCTCTTAATTAGCACTTGTTAACGAGTAAATGATAAGCATATATTATATACACATTCGAACTAGTTTTTATCATATAATAACACCAAATATCTTGTATTTTGAATATAAAGTTAATAAAATACACCTAGAATCAAGTTACTGCAGTTAGTTGTTTTTATGATGCAGGAAAAGATGAAAAATGAAGAAAAATTCCCTCAATGCGGACGCATTAACATCCAGTGCGGACGCACTCAGTACTTAGCCAAATTTCCAGCCGCTCAGAATTCCAGATGAAAAGTCCGAGCGTAATGCGTCCGCACTCACCATCCAATGCGGGTCGACCATCCGCACTCAGTATATCAGAAAAGTCCGAGCGTAATGCGTCCGCACTCATAACCCAGTGCGTCTGATCCACCTGCACTCAGTACTTAGCAGATTTCAGAACAACACAGGAGTTCACCAGTGCGGGTCATACATCCGCATTCATATCCAGTGCGGACGCACTCAGATCATTACGCAGGATGTTAAATAAGGAAAGTTTGAGTCGGTGCGGATGAGTGCACCCGCACTCTCCACCAGTGCGGACGCAGTGAACCCACAGATAACCAGAATTTCACATTTTTAGCACGGGTTCTATTTTTAGCGCATCATGGACACGTTTTCTACAACCAATTCTGATCATGGCATCCTGGAAACAGCACCCACTAACCCACTACTCCTACATTCAAGCTAGGCATGGTCTCTTGCTATAAAAGGGGAGTTCATTCCTATTGAGAAATTATTCAATTATCAATCTCTACATCAATAATTCTCATCTCTCTCATCATCCATTGGTGCTCTTTCCATCTAAAAATTCTGTAGCAATTCTCTAAGTTCCAAGTGTTTTTCAAGGAAGGAGAAGGAGAAGATTCAAAGGAGATTCCGGCAAGTATTGAGGTTTTTGATTCAACAAAGGGTGTAATTATTTCTTTAATTCATTTTCTCTTTATTTTGCCAAACTTTGTAATGGATCTCTCCGAGAGGGAGTAGTTCTCTCTCTAGGGGTTTAGGTCAATGCATGAACTTGTTTAATTCTATTTTATTTGGATCTTTGTTTTTATTATGATTGTTTGATTTGATTGTTAATTTTTGGTGATTTATTCTTTGTGGTTCGCATGATTTGTACTTGAATTGTAGTTATCCCGCTTTAGGTCTTTTAGACTCCAAAGTAGCTTAGGATCATATATGATAGTATAAATTGTGTCACAAAGCCGTTAGAATTTAGGTTAGAGAAACACCATCTTTCAATCTAAACCGGAACTACACAAATTAAAGTTAGGTATTTGGTGATGGACCCAAAAGTGAAATCAAACCCTAATTAGGACATCTAGAATTGAATTGGATATCGATATAAAGAACCTAAGGGTGAAATACCGATATCTAAGGATATGATATACTAACAAGAGCTTCATAACCTAGATAGCTAGGGTGATAGACCGATCGGTGAAGTCCGAATTATCTAGGCACGTTATTAATTCACGAAAGTGACCCTTTTTAATATATTAGGTTAGAAACCTCATCAAATCAAACATGAATTTAAACAAACCAAATATATAGAATTAAATAAGGGATTGTAGACCGAAAGCCCCTAGAATTCTCCAATCTTTGTTAAACCCTAACTTAGCTTTACTCTTTCTTAGTTTTTATTGTTTAAACCTTCAACTCTTTGGGTATTGAACCCGCCAACCTTAGGATTATTAGTAAACAAACATTAAAACAAACTTTGAAACAAACCAAAATTCTGAAATTATTCTTTAGAGCAAAAATTGAAGTCTCCCCTTATCCCTTGGATCGATACCTTTTATACTGTATTGATAGGTTGTGCGCTTGCAATCGACCAATCTTTGAGTATTTAGGTTTATAAATTTAAAAGAAAATTGAGTACAAAATATAGCCAAAACCCTATACACAAAATACTCATCAGTAAACTAGAGTGCTCCTAGGAGTACCAAGCCCCTTTATACTCTTAACTCTAAAACCTATCGGATTAACTTCGAATGACGAATGTAAACCGTTGAAATCCTTCTACCTTACGAGTGATGCGTTTGCATATGAAAATTTTAAAGTTTCGAATTTAATTTAGTATAAAGTCAAGTGGTCAAAATTAGAAGGTTTCTAAATTAATTTTAATGCATTCATTTTTTGGAAGACTTTTGACCACTTGACTTTATATATTAAATTAATTCGAAACATTAAAATTTTCACATGTAGACGCATCACTCGTAAGGTAGAAGGATTTCAACGGTTTGGATTCATCATTCGAAGTTAATTCAATAGATTTTAGAGTTAAAAGTACAAAGGGCTTGGTACTCCTAGGAGCATCCTAGTTCTACTCCTTGTCAACACTATTTTTTCCTCGATTATAGCTATTCACTATTTTAAATGTACAATCCAAACAACATTTCTTAGCCTAAAGTTTATCTACAGAATTGGAAAAAGAAAATAAAATAAAGCATAGAAAACAATGCCGCATGAAGAATTATAAACATCTTGCAAAATCCAAGACCATTAATTTTGAATTAAAGAGAGAGCCTGAACTCAGAGAGCCTGTTTTTCATTTGACAAAAATATTTTCTTCAGATATTATATTGAATAAGAGTATTGACCATTTATAATTTTCTAAATTTTCAGCTGAACCAGTGGATTTGACTTCTGAGATGGAGCACCTGGATATTAACTCTCAGCTACAATGCTCTCAAAAGGTGCTTATGTTTTATAATTCCCATCCATGTTGTTAATCTATCTTGAAGTTGGTGCATTTTGTTATATGTTGATCGTACTGGGACCATAACCTAAGTTACTGAAGTAGTTTTGTTTTTAAAAAAAATTTAAAAAAAAAGGGTAATGCAGACAAAAAGAAAATAAGACAGCAAAGCTGAAGAAAGTGATTTTCATTGATTTTCCACTGGGTAGTACATTGGGTTACAAAATATTTTAACAAAAGTAGTGGGCGGTCACAGTTCTAGGACAATTTAGTTGCATGTGGATTTTTTACAGAAGAGGGCAGTCCTTTGCTTGAAAGTTTAAATTTTGGTGAGATTTGAGGCGAGGTGATGGAAAAGGGGGACCATTTCGGCCTTCATTTCCATGGTGTGTGGCATGCACACTGTTAGTGAAAGATGATGTCTCTTCTGGCATGAGTGGCTACAATAGGTTGAGGTGGGTCACAGAGGCAGAGCTACATACAATGAATGGGGGTCAATTGACCCCCATTCATTTGCAATTTTTTTTATACTCTATTTTTAATATAATTTAAACTAAAATGTTATGAATAAGGTGAAATTTACCTCCGTTCGTAGCAGAATTTTTTTATATACTTGATCCCCATAGCCTGAAAGTCTGACTCCATCCCTAGTGGGTCATGCAAATCATAGTATTTATATTCTCTAAGTAGTGGAGGCAATTCTCTAGCACAGTAATCTGACAAAATTGTTTTGTGGTCTCATCACTGAGCTCCCTCAAATGGGCATTATTTTTCAGAGTTTTGAACATATGAAAGTGCTGCATTTTGTCTGATAAGTTGCCGAAGTCGAGTCTTGATTGGTAAAGCTTGTCATGAAGGTGACATATTGTGTCTCTTGCCATGTTGAGCTGATGTGCCAAGCGCTCGGCAACTGTTTGCTACTTTCTTTGTATTGATGATGATGTATATGTTAAAATACGTTGTGACTCGGGCGTCCCTAACGTAGTAGGCTTCGATGAAACGCAATGCCATACGCAATGTGAGATCCTCCGCTATAATGATGTTGGCCTCATATTCTGAGGTGAAAGTTTTTGCAAGTGGTGGAACATTTGGATGTTGAAGGTCAATTTAACCAACACAGTGTCCTTAATAACAACCAATCGAATCACATGTTTTGCTTGCGTTATTTGTAATGTTTTTAAATACGGTTTCTATGTGGTAAGCGAAATGCCACTGCGTACTGCATATATAGTATGTGGCTGCATATGCGAATCTTTATGCGGACTTATATATGTGGATTTTAAAATAAAAATTCATATATATAGACAAATATGCAGTACCATGTGTATCTTTTTTTGTCGCCGTTGTTCTACTTGTATATGAATAGCTATTCTTTTCTTTTTTCTTATTTCCCTCGAACACGTTGGATCTAGGGGTGGCAATGAGCTGGCTTGTCTAAGTCATGAGCGAACTGACTTTAGAGGTCCGAGCTGAAATCTCAGCTTGAAATCGTCATGAGCTGTACCCAGTTAGCTCGCAAGTTGATAAGCTGGCTTGCTAGGTCTGACTGGATCTTGTTTTAAGAAGAAAATAAATTCTACAAACATTTTAGAATGAGATGAACTAAGTTGGACCGAGCTGGACATTATAAAATACACACAAATTCATATAAATATACAAATTGATGCTTAGCCGAGCTGGCGAGCAAGCTAACCCCCAGCTTGAACTCGTTAATTCTGGACCGAACTGGTAACGAGTTATCTCGTTAACAGCTCGGTCCAGTAACAAACGAGCTGTTAACAAACGAATCAATGACTGAATCAGATACGAGTCACGATTGAGCATAAAACTACGAGCATTTTTGCCACACCTAGATGGATCACTGCAAAAATCCAATAAATTTCAGCATTACGAACTGGGAATTGGCCCATAAATTGGGCAAGGCTCGAGACTCAAAGAGTCAAAGACGCAAAGCAGCCTAGCTAGGCGCCTTATTCAAATGCCTCCTAAGTACTAACAGAGACGAACCAATCGCCTGTAACCCGGGCTCACTCCGAATTCAGTTCCACTTCAAATCAATTATGCAGATTTGATTCGTTTATTTTAAATTTAATGGTTCAAATTAAATATAAGTAAGACTTGAATCGTTCTCCACTGCAGTTTATTTTCTTTTATAATGTGGTAGATAAAAAAGTTGAATTAAAATTAATTTGTTACTTGATGATAAGATTGACAAATAATAAATAGACGATTTCAATCATGATAAGAATATAAATAATATAGTCAATAATAACTTGTATGAGAATAGTTCGTAATTCGTAAATCGCTTTACCCGGTAAACAGGTTGTAGCATTTGCTCGCTTTACCGGATCCGAATCTCTGTGATTCTTAACTCATAAACAGTGACATACAATCTCTGTTTTTCTAAATTCAACTGTTGAATTGTTTCGAGATTCGTGCAAGGAAAAATCAGCTGCTTTGAGATACGTGCACAAAATTATTAGACGGTTAGATTTGGAAAAGCAGGGATTTTAGGGTTACTATTCACTTTTTTAGAATCGCTACAGATGTGAATCCTGCTTTACCCGGCAAACTAAATGGGATTGATCATCTGTGGCACGTCTTGAAAATTAAGTTGGCACGACACGACACGGTAGTGCGGTACGGCACGTGATTACGCGAGTCACGTGTAATTAGGATCGTTAGATTTTGATCAAATAGTGAATTTTAAATAAACTAATCTAAATTATGATCACATGGTCATGTGAGTCAAGCGAGTTATGTTTGGTCACGGCATGTTTGGGCATGGCGTGATCATTCATGTCTTGACCACCTCTAGACATTTTGGTTATGACATGGCCTGACACGTAAAAAATTAACTTGGTCATGGCACGGCACGGCATAAGACTAAAAACATAGCTTGTTAGTCACGGCACGTTTTTTTTCCACTCTAGTCACGAATATATTTGGTTGCAAAACAAAAATAGCTACAATAGTTTTTTTTTTTAGTATTTGTCTTATTAGAATTAGAATAACTATAATTTCATTTTTTATAAGAATAGACTATTCAAACTCAACTAAACACGAAATAGACGACTCCAAAAATAACATATTTTCAGCCCAACCAAACATACCTACACTACAAGACAATGTACCCAGTTTCTAATGGAAGCACTTGTGGCTAGCATCCTTGAATTCCATATGAATACAGTAGGTGCTGTTCGGCAAGCTCAGCTTAGGCTTCTTTAGAGCTCTAAGGAGTTTTAAGCCTACCGAACAGGTGCTTCTTAGTGCAGCTTAATCTCACCTTCTTAGTGTTCATTTTGCTCATATTTTTTAAACTTGCTCAAGTTTTTAACCATGACTTCACATGGCTAACGCATTTTGTCAAGCTTAAGATTTTCTTAAAAAAATTACTTTTCAACTTTATTATCGATGGAGTGTGGATCAGTGCAGCTTAAAAGCCTCACATAGTTACCGAACAGCCCCGTAGTAATTAGACCGGTCAGAACTCAGAACGGGCAGGTCAAGCGCTAACGTACGGTTTTGTTTGATTTAAATTGTTTAATTTACTAATTAAGTCTGTTTGAAATTATCTAATGGAATCCGTATAATTTGAGAGATCATTTTCAGTAACTTTATCTGTTACCAAGGGCATATGATTAATTATACTTAAATTAATATGTTCATGACGATTTTATGATACTAATGATTGGCAGAGGCTTCGAATCTAAAGCAACACTTGGTCCTCAGCGCAAGATATGTTTCTTTTCTCTTTCCGTCTATCTATAAAATTTTTGAACGAGTTCTTGTAATTATAATGGAAATATGAGAGAATTAAGTCACTTCTTCAAAAAAATAAAACAAAAGAAAAATGATTCTGTTGTTCTAAACGGAAGGTATTAATGCTCCAGTGATTAATCATATTCTTTTGAAGAAAACATATACATCAAAAGTATTATTTTTTAAATGTTTCCAGGTGATTAATCAATGATTACCGAATTAAATTTTTGCGCTTAACATTTAAAGTTGATTAATATTCTGTTATACACGTTGAAAACAGGCATACAAGATTTAGGCTTATTCAAGTCTTCATAGAAATAAATTGGCAAAGGATGTTGCTTTTTAACGATCATGCAATTCCAAAAAAAATAAATAAAAACTTTAAGTATACAAAATATACTACCAAATAAAACAAAAGAGGTACAAAACAAATAGACAATTGTTAATGATTCAGATTCTCTAAGAAAATCTTATTGAGGGCCTCATCAGGAATCAATATTCTAAAAACAGAGTAATGATGATTTAAACTTTTCTGTCCATGCAATCGGTGCACGCTGCCCAATGCACCGACCCTCGGATTTGGGAAGGCATAGATGATGCGCTTGATTCTTTGATGAACGAGTGCCATAGCACACCTTCAATAAAAAAAAAAAACAGGAAAATGTTGTCGGTTGGATTAATAAAACACTTCAGGGAAAAGCATAGATGGATTCATTTTAGCAGTTAAAACAATCAATGAAAACACTTTGCATCTTTTTTATTTATTGCATCTGCACTCACAAATCACAATTGAACCATTGCAACTGACCTCCAAGGGTAGGTCTAATGTATATATATTTCCATTACAAGTCATTTCAAGATTATCTTTTACATGGTTACACAAGATATGTAACTAGCATTGGTTTGATATGCAGAACTGATAAAAAACTGAACTTACATTGGGCATGGCTCCCAGGCAAGGTATATGTCAAAGCCAGTACATAAGTATGGCCTTGTTGGTTCCCATGCCAAATCACCAACACTTTCAGAATCTTTCTTTGTTAAATGAGCCTCATTCTGGAATGAAATAACAAAACACGTGGTATTATAAGTAAAATTATTGTAATAAAGGGGATGATAGTACACAAAAGTAGAAAGGGGATGGTATAGGCCTAATAGCAAAGATTGACTAGAGGTTAATATCACAGCAACGTAAAACTTAAATTAGATCTGTATAAGTACTTACTGGATGCATCGACTAATGTAAGCCAAAGCTAAAACTCAATACCTCTGTCTTCAACCGCTTTGCTGGACCATCAACATAATAAAACTCAGAATAACAATTATTCCCACATGGAGATGGATTAGGGAATAACTGCCGATCCCTGGCAGCAGCATTTTCAATTGCAACTATAGCCGCATGTTTTAAAGGATGCCATGTGAAACCACTCTCACATGGCATCACCCCATGGTCATGACATGATTGTTCCAGCCATCCCCAAGGATTAACACATGCAACCCCTTTGTTTTCACTCCACTTAGATTTTGTCTCTTCATTATTTGAGTTTGATGAGTCATTTTCTTCTGATGATCTGAGAAGGGGTAATATTTCATCTCGACCCTTTGAGATTATTTGACCGTTAGATGAATCAACAATGATAGCAGCATTCCCCACCTGGAAAGATTAAAAAACAAAAAAAATTTACTAAATTTTCCTTTCTTTATGTTTCTTATACTACTTAGGAACTAGAAACCAAACAAATAAGAATATTTTCCACTGAGGTTAGTGAATGAAGACCTTTAATACTCTTAGTCGGTTATATATACACTCTAGGGCTTAGACGATTATATATATACTTTATCCCACGAAAAAAAAAAGCATAGGTGTATCTGTTTATTTTTGTTTCTGCTGGTACCAGTGAAAGTACATTTTTGTAAGACATTAACATGAAGGTTTTAGTGGGTTTGCCAAAAACATCTCCAAAAAAACTTATTCTACTTGCCTCTTTAAATCAATAGCCTACCAACAATTTTCTTGACTGTAAGATAGAACAAAATATTATTCTTAACTAGAGACTAGCATTTAAAGTTTTAGTGTCACATGTCTTTAAAATATTATCAAATATTAATACACTGATAAAATTAATTAGTTTTTACATATCGATAAGGATAATAATACTAGATGAGGCAGTTTTTTTTTTCTGACGTTGCTCTTGTGAGCTTGATCCTGATTATCCCGTGTATATCTTATTAAATATGATTACAGATAACATGACTGAGACACCACTGGTGACATACAAGGATCACAAAAGTTCTATTTTTATTTGAATGGCTTAGAATATATTACACAAGCATGAACATTATCCTTGTTTCCCAATAATTAGTTAGTAATAACTTAAAACCCATGACTGGATAAAAATCATCCAACGTAAAGCAACAACCTACACCTCAACACCTCAAGTATCATAATATTCTGAGAAGTGAGAACTCAAGCAAAGTGACAATTTAAACATACCTTATGTCGAATATTTGATTGAACTAGTTCGATCACACTTCTCATGGAACTATATATTGACTTGATATCCTTCTCATCCAATCCGGATACACCTTCTGGACTGCCATTTATAGAAGTGTAGAAAAAATATCGAAATATCCAAAGATTAAACAGATAACTATGACAATTTAGGACTACAATAAAAAAACCCAGTTCCAATATGATAGGACTTCTTCGTTTTTCTGTTCTTTTTTTTTGTTGATCTTGGATATTGGTACTATTGTTCGGAGACTCTGTAGTTCAACTAGTACTTTAATTTGCAAGCTTCCTCATACCAGTAGGGAAAGACATCGACTAGTTTTCTCATACCAAGTTTAAGTAATTTTATGTATCAACCAGAGCAGTTTCAGCAGCATAGCTATTTAGAAATAGATAAATAATGGCTGATGAAACCATACCAGTTGCAAAGCACAAGAACTGAAATTATTTGCAAATAATAGTTTACTTGGCAGGGGGATGGAATGAAGTAGGCCAAAGCTTGCATTGCTCTTCCCACTCCCCTTTTGAGGTAGCTTGGCATTTAGAAACCTTAAATTTGAATATTTTAAATCATTATTTGACAAATGCATATAAAGGACCATTGCATTCACAAACTAAGATATTTCTAATTTATTCTTTGGATAGGCTTCGGTCTATTTGGGAATTTTGTTGCCGAGGTACCCCCCTCACTTGGAACCCCAATTTTATGGAACACTATTTACAAGTCTGTTGCTTGTCGATAAGAACCATTTTCAGTTAACCAAACAGTTTTGAGTAGTTATATGGAAGTACATCATTTTCTGAAACAATATGATAGTTGAAAACCATAAATTATCAACTAACAGTACTACTAGCTGACAGGAACAATAAGCCCATGTTTACCTTTGTGACAAAGAGACTCAAATTGTAGTTATCTATTAGTTGGCGTACACCACTCGGAGCAGCCTCAATAGAACTTCCGTGATCAGATGAAACATATAGAATAATTGATAATTTAATTTTTCCTGACACCATTGAAGAACGATAAACATATCAACCACAAATCACTACTAAAAAAAATGACTGTCTTTAGGCCACATAAATTATATTGGAAAATCAAATAATTCCAACTAGAATTGGCAGAAGAGGACTGAAAATGCCCCATTGCTTTCGTCCCAATTATATCCCACATGTTTATCTCCGATTTCAAAGTCCAAACAAAAGATCCAAACTGCTCAACGTGGTATCCACATTAAGATGTGGTTGGAGATCAAATTTTATATTTTTTGGAAATTTTTTACTATTTTTTAAGATAGGTACAAAATTATTGTTTTTCAGAAAATTTTGGACCATCTAAAAAATAGTAAGAAATTTCCGATCATCTGTTTGGACTTTGAAATCAGAGATAAAGATGTATAATATGATTGGGGCATGAAAGCAATGGGGGCATTTGAGCCCTCCTCTTGGCAGAATATGACCATACCCCAAAAATCTGCCTGAAACCTGAACTGATCTGACATTCTGATAAGTCAACTAATACTGATCAAATTGTTACATGATTGTCTAGAGTTTCAACTCAGCCGAATCCAAGCACAAGCAACTTGAACAAAAATAAGTAGATTTAAGGAAAACCTGATGCAGCTCAAAAACCGTGCTCAACCAGATCTCAACATGACTGTCAAGTCAAGACCAGTCAATGACCAAAAACCAGAAATTACCCAACCCTATGACCAAACCTAAATGGCCCAGAACCTACTCACATTGCAACTTTTAATTCCAACCACAAGAAAGCACAGATAGACCTTCGAACCAATTCTTGCAAACAATTTCATATATAAACAATCAGAGGTGGTAAGGGTTCATTCAAAAATGGATATTCAAATATATTGGATTAAAAATCATTACCTTCCGAACTTTCTTTTTTAACCCGCTTTACATGACGAAGGTCCTCAAGTGGGCATATCTGATTTAACTGTCTGACAATCAATTTTGACAAAAAAAACATGGCACAATGATGAAATTAAAAAATAAAAAATAAAAACAAAATGCAATTAGAATTCAGTACCAAAGAATATAGGTCTGGCACTACAAGGACAACTATAAAGTAGTTTGTATGAACCAGTAAATACAATTCGGTACATCACTGGTATGTAACATTCCAGTCTCGAGAATAATAAAAGAATTCAGGAATCAGGACGACTTGTTCAGTAACAGTTGTTGGGTTTTGAATATCAGGGCATTCTAGTTCAATTGAGGGCAGAACTAAAACTTTCTGTTTTCCGCACTTATTCATCAGACTATTTAAATAAAACATATGCATTTATGATTACCTTTTGATAGAAAAATGAAAAGCTAGGCAACAGCCTATCAAATTAAACCTATAAATCTCACCGAATTATTGTATTTGCCAGCTTAGGCTCGATCTTAGCAGCCACCACGTTCACTGAAAGACAAATGAAAAATTCAAACCAAACCAAGTTAAATTAAATAAATAACCTGGATAAAATCCAATTGAAGGCTAATGAGAAGAAAGGAATTACCAGTGGAATCTTCAAGAGAAAGAAGAGTATTGCCAGGGATGTGCACGATCTCCCAATCAACGAATTGTTCATTTTGAGCAGCCATTGCTCACTGGAGAAGGTGGTGTTGTCCAATTTCCTTATTTCTCTTGGATTTAAAACCCAAATGTAGGATTTTCTGCAGTTGAGGGGTTGTCTCAGGTGTTCCACTGAACAATCCTGGGTCAACTAAATCTAATTGAATTGAGAATGAAATGAATTATGACAATACATTGCACAGTTCAGAGTTTAAAATAGCTTTTTTGTGCTTGATTGACATGTCATTTAACTTCTTTAGAGGGCCACTGTGTTTGGTACAAAAACAAGTATGAGAACAAGTAATTGACACTTAAGAAAGGTAAAACCAATTGTCTTGGGTTTGAAAATTTAGCGTTTAAACCCAACAGTGCCACCGTTGGATCAGTGATTTTCAAAGTGGCTTAATAAATAGCAAAAAAATTCAAAAAAATGTAAAATTTGGTCTCCAAGCACTTTTCAATATGGAGAACACATCTAACGGTTCAGATCGACTTTTTGGATTTTGAAATTTCAAATTTGGACCGTAAGCACTTCGGCCCATATGCTACTAAAATCATATTAGTCACTCTCTATATACATATATATATATTATTGAAATTATTCTGATGAACTCTCAGATTTTGCTTGTCACTTCAAATAAGCTTTATAGTTTGCCGGTGCAACAATTTACAGAAAAAAAATTCATAAAAGATTAGGGCTTCGATCCAAACTCCAACAATCCAAACCAATTAACATAACTACCCTTAATCTTATCTTTAAAATCAATATGCAATATTAAAGTTCGCTAAAATTGCATATTCAGTGTACCTCTATTTCATACAAAGCATAAAAACTTTCATCAAATATACACTATGGGACTCGAGAAATAATTTAAACATGACAATTATTTTATATAAACACAAATGGCTGACATATAATGTGCAAGGGAAGACTTACAAGAGATATAATATATCTAATACTCAACATGCAAGCATAAAAAAATAATATGTATCATGCTAAACATATATGCAGGCATTTACTTAATTATGGTTATAGGGCGACACTATTATCAGTAACTTGAGAGCGTTTGGAAAAACTGGCATGGGAAAATATAAGGGTGTTATACATACCCCCTAAAAGAACAATTTACTTTGTTACCAAACTAATCTATTAGTAATTCAGTTTTAATTATTTCACTCAATGATTCGCTTCATTTTCATAATCTCAATTATTGTTTAAAATGTCTACACTTATGCAAATTAACCCCTCTGACAAGAGGAGATTACCAATGGGTGGGGATTTAATCAGTTACCCCTTCCTTCTCTTTGTTCTTTCGTATAAGATTACCAAAGTACGCGTGCAGTTTCATTTGAGGACAGCACTGAATATAATTGTTATGAGTTGAGATTTCAAATCAGGAAATGAAAATGCAACATACCAATAACTGATTATATATGTGCATAACCAAAATCACAACCCATATAGCAATAACAGCACATGGAAAAGGAAAGATAGTCATTAACGCCAATATGAGAGGACAAGAGGGGGTTAGCATGAGGAGATGAGGGAATTACCTTAATAACACTATGAGAATATAAAGCATAGAGGTTTCATCAAATATTCACTGGTGAGGAAATTACCTTAATAACAGTGGAGAATGTGATTCCCAATCCCAGCTGAGTCCAAGGATGTTGTTGTAGTCGGTACGCAAAAGTTTCTTTCTTCTCTAGCTCAACTGGAACAAAAAAAGAGGGGAAAAACTGCGACATTATAGGAAAGTGCGCAAATAAATAACAAAGTCAGAAGTGTTTAACAAATTGACAAGTATAGTACAGTCCCCTTTTTTTTTTTTACTGTGAGTGAGGATTTTGTGTTTAATTCTTTGATAAGCATTATTTTGGAAAGCTGTCATTGAGCTTGTCTGGAACAATACATTGACAATTTCGGCTGTAACATGGTATTTTCAACTTGTTTTTACCAGTATCAGGTGGTAATGGTATGTTTAAGGAGTAAAAAAAGTGGTTATTGAAGCCGCTGTACCTTCCCCAACTAATTTCAGGGCAATAATCGAAGGAACACAATAGAAAGCAACAGCAGATAAGTGGGAAAACAATCGAGGGCAAGCACAAAACCAAGAAAAATCTAAGAGAACAATACCGAATCATCAGATGAGAAAGCACAGTAGAGGGCAAGAACAGCAATTAGCTGAGCAACTATGGCACCAAGTCAGATCTAGGAGGGCAAGAACAGTAGAAAATCGGAGAGAGAACAATACCGAGTAAAGCCTAAGGGGGCAAGGTGCGGAAAGCAGAGGAAGCAACACGTTGCGGGGTGGCGACAATGTGGCAAGCGGGGAGGCTGCGGAAGCGAACAGCTGGCGAAGCGAGGAAAAAATCGCTGAAAGAGGTAAGCGTTACCTAGGGCTACTCGGGGAAAATCACGCGAAATGAAGAATGAAGCGGTAGTGTTGGATGGCTGACGCTAGATGAGGTGAGCTGCAGCTCATCCTCGCCATACAGCGTAGATTGGAAGGCCGATGAGAATGATGGCACTATTCATTGATGGCGTCACAGCTATCCAAGATTTAGGTATTATAATTAAGAAATGAATTTGAGAAGCTACTTGTTTCAAACAGATGAGAAGCTACTTGTTTCATTCTTATGGTTCCTATTCAAACAGATGAGATAAAAAGTAGACGAAGCTACTTGTTTCATTTTACTTCTCAAAAAATCCTCAATCACAATTTATGAAAGATTAAAATAAGGGCCTAAAGTTAAACGAGATAGAAGGAATGAAGCTCAATAAGCCAAATTTACGGTAATTTCCATATAAAAAATACAAGGAAAGGCTATTTCTTACCAGTAGCCGAAGCGACGAAAAGGTCGTACAAGAGGGTGGACAAGAGAGTAGCGGAGCAGATCTTGTTAACGAGGTGGAAAGAGAGGGAGCGAGGCTGAGGCGCGGCGCTTGGGGAAAGAGCAAGCCGCTGGAAAGAGCAAGGCGATAACCAGGGTTGGGAGAAAGAGCAAGGCTGAGGCACGGCGCTGGGAGAGAGAGATTGATTCATTTGCAACCCTAATTGAGAGGAAGGCGAACTTATTCGAACCATTCGCTGAGACTTCCACTAAAACGCAAAATCTGAGGGGGGCGGGGGAGATGCCCTCCTATCTAGGAGTGTTCATTTGGTTCCGTTTATTTGGTTTTGAACGGAACCGAAAAATTTTGGACTAATTGGTTCGGTTTTTCGGTTTAAATGGACCGGTTCGGTTCAGTTTTTGATTTAGTTCGGTTTTTTTTAATTAGTTCGGTTTCAAATATTTCAGAACTGACTAAACCGAACCAACCGAACTACTTGATTTTCTTTAATTGGTCCGGTTAATTTTCCTCTTTAAATCTGTAATGTTTCTCTCGATCTGCGCACTGTTCTTTTTTTTTTTTTCAAAAAATCGATTTGCGTGCTCTCACTTAATCTCTGCGCTCTCTCTCTCTCCATTATTTCTCTCTATCTCTTCGCTCCCTCTCTCACTCTCTCCGTCTCTTTTTTTTTTGTTCCTCTCAATCTCGATCTGCTCTTTTTTTTGTTTTTTCTTCTGTTTTCTCAAATTCTCCCATATTTTGAGTTTTTGCTTATAATTTTATCAAAATAAATTTTAAAACCTAACTAGATCTTATGAAACCCAAATTTTGATTGATTAATTTTGTATTTGGTTAATACTTGCTAAAATTAGTGGTGATTTATTGTAAACCTTAAAGCTAGCTAATGGTGATCTTGTAAAATTGGTTTGGAGTTTTTCCTGTTTACTCGTCTTAGGTTTTTTTCTCTCCTTTTTTCCTCTCAGTCTTATTTTGGTTATTTCGGTTTAACGGAATAAACCAAAAATTATTCCGGTTCGGTTTTTTCGGTTTACTGATTTAATTCGGTTGGTTCGGTTCTGTTTTTGAAAACTGAAAAAAAAATTGGTTTAGTTATTTTAGTTCGGTTTCGACTAAACCGACCGTTTGAACACCCCTACTCTTAGACAGTGGCGGAACTGGGGGGGTGCGAGGGGGGGCCAGGCACCCCCCATAAAATCAGTAGTTATAGTAGGTATATGGAAGGACTAGGACCCGTGGCACCCCTAAGTTCACAATTAAATGTTAAGTATCCATTTAGTCCATCAAGAAAAATAATTTTTGAGTTTTTGTTATAGAGATATTATAATTTTTGAGTTTTTGTTAAGATGGTTATTGTTTAATTAATTTTTATATTTGCGGTTGTTCTTGTTGAGAAGATGAGTACCAGAGAACAATCACATCCACACAGAAAGAGAAGATTGAGAAAGAATCAAAATCAGAACACACAGATTTTACGTGGGAAACCCTCTAGGGGAAGAAAACCCACGGCCGCTCGCCAAAACAAAATCCACTATTTCTCAAAGTCAGTTACAACACATTACAGAGAGATTTTAATGTATATATAAAAGACAAATCTACTGAAAGGGCGTAAAAACAGACTAATCTGGACCGCACATCTTAATAGGTAACTTGACTAATCTAGGCCGTCGATAAAAGAATTTTCATGCAATTGACTTCTCAGACACCGCTCGCAGGGGCTGCCGCCCCCCTGCCACCCCCCGCATACTCCTAGAATCAGGCCCACATACATAACAGTTCTTTCATCATTCAACGGCTCGACCCCCCTCCCCCCAAATTTTCATCCTGGTTCCGCCCCTACTCCTAGATGCACATGAGTCCGCCCCTCCATATAGATAATAACTACACACCTCCTTTCCTTGAGGATGCGCAGTTATTATTATCTGCACAATCAAATAGTATTAACTGCAGGTATTAATTGCAAACTAAATGGTTACACAAATAATAGTTTTGTATTCCCTCTTGGGGGTGTGCAAATAATAACTGCACCTTCAACCCCGTTGGGTCCGGATCCTCTAAAGTAACCTAATATTTAGGTTTTGGATTAAGACCGTCTGATTCGAATCCGTCGCTCAGCATCGTCTCGAGATTCGAATTTATTCTCTGAATGTGTGCGCTCCAGATCCAAATAGATTGTCTCGGATTCGAATCAGACGATTCTGATTTAAAGCCCAAAGATTGAGTTACTTCACTGGATTTGAATTCCAACCCGTTTTGAGGTGCACAAAATTATGTGCGTAGAGTAAATAAGATGTAATATTTATTTCACTTCACATAAATGGTAATTTGTTTAAAAACGATAACACTTTCGTCTATTTATTTCACACAAATGGTAACTAAAAAAAATAAATTCGGGATGTAATTTATTTCACTGGACGGAGTAAAGGAGATTATTTGATTGCGAAAGCCCAACTAATCCATAATTAAAGAAAGCTCAAGTTGACGAACAACTATGGCGCAGTTTCAGGTGCTGCCCAAAATGTAAGAAATGAAACAAAAACAAAAAAATGGACTTAATTCGATCTGTGAGTATTTTATGTATTATAGTGCATTATACAATTCAGTCTCTCAATTTTTTATTTTAGCAAGGCCTTTCCAGGAGGACGTTTGATTTGAGGCACAAATTTGGGCCTCAAATCGAAAGACTTATAAGGGTCCTACATTATTTTTCGGCCCAAATTATGTGTACAGAATTGAAGACCATTAACCACGTGGCAGAAGCGATTCATGCAATGTATAATACATATAGACTTGGTCTAGGCTAATTAGTTTATTCCTAATTAAAAATCAAACTTATACAATGGAAATATCACTGAGTTAGGGTTTATGAAATTGCATTGCATATCTAATTAAATAAAAATAGTAAATAGTAAATAGTAAATAAAATGTCTTGCAAATTAAATAATAAATAGAGATAAAAGTCAAATAAAGAAATTAATAGAGCGACTTTGTCTTGAGCCTCAAACTCATATAATCTGACTCGTTTTTTTTTTTGTTGACAACCGGATTGTCTAGAGACAGATGCACATTCAACATATGAAGGTCAATTCATCTAATTTTTTACAAAATTTATATTTTTATATCTAATTTTCTATATAATTTATAGTAAAATGCTATGGATACAACATAATTTTTTTATATATGATTGATTCTTATAATTTTAAATACTGATTCTGCCTCAGTAATTATTTGGCCTGCTTTAACACGGATATTGAAGAGATCTCATGCATTTCACCTCATACCAAATTTGTCCAAATTCTGACTGATCTCAACTCAAAATTTGTGTTTTCTTCGAAGAATTCAGCCTCCTTGAGCCTCGACCCTTTGGTGTACAGTAATTAATTACAGACTGAGTCCATGTATTAATTTCTCCTTGAAATGACTCAACCGGAGAGATGCCTAGAACTAGAACAGCCCCCCCTCATCTCCTTCCCTATCCATCGGCTTTGATTCTTATGCTCAATTGCACGGAAATAATATAGTTCCTTCATAAAAAGAAAATCGATCGTTGCTCCATTAACTTTCTTAGGTTAGAAAATTGGTATTTTATATCTTGAATCTGTACTTTCATCTCTCAGTTATTTTTTTTATTGAAGCCAGCTTCCCATTAAAATTGTCGTTTGTTTATTTTGCAAATAACAGAAAACATTCTAGGAATGGACGGTGAGGATTACAAGCAGCATACTGTAAGCATGACATCGTTTGTTTATTTCCTTATTAGTCATAATTTTTTTTCCAACCTTTGTTTTCCGATCCGATCCTGTGTTCTTGGTATCTTTTTCTGTATTTTTTTTTTCAACAAATGAGCTTCCTTAATCTATTGGGAGATAAAATGGCTATCATTACTTTTAATTCTGTTATAGGTATAATTTCGCTTGTACATGTTTACATATTATTTGTTGCATAACATATCAATTGGGACATAAAATTTGAATTCTTGCCTATTGGATCAATTCGGTGCGATGTCTGATTGGATCATTGGAACTGTCAGATTGAGACCCTCAAGATGCATGCAAACTTGATTCGTGTGAATCTTAAAGTTGTTTGCACAAATCTTGATTCAGATTGGACGGCTCTGGCCGAATATCGGTGGTCTATGTATGTTGGATTTTGAAATGGTAGCCCTTTTCTGAAAAGGACCATTAAATAGTTTCATTGATGATCGATAACCATGTCAGTTTGAATATCTCAAGTTTGCAATTGATATTAATTACATGCACAAAATAAAATTATCCTTTTTCTTTGACAATATTTCAGGTTACTAAAGAGAAATCAGAACAAAGACCAAGAAGAGACCTCCTCAGAAGTTATGGATCTGCCATCATGACTACAGGTGAGAGAACCTACAAGAAAATCAAAGATCAAGATGGGATGATCGGATGGCTAGCAAGAAAGTTAGCCTTTCTTGCATTTCCGATTTTTTGGTGGATAAGATTCCAATGGTTATCTCAGCTATCATTTATCGACAGACGAATCCAGACCGTTGAATGGATCGCCTATAAGATTTTCCCTCAATCTGAACACATATTTTCGAAGATTGACAACCTTGCTAGATTTGCGGATTCCCTGCCTGACAAGTTTGACAATGTCATAAATGCAATTGGTGGTTTGTTCGGTGAGTTACCGGGTCTTTCAATATTTCATGGATGAGATACTTAAAATTGTAATGACCTTAATACCTGATTTTGGTACTGTTGAAACTTCAATTTAAAACTAAAAAAAATTTCCAGTTCAATATATTTGTTTAATATCTCCATTCGGAATATGCTGAAGGAGAGTGGTTCACACAATCCTGGTAAAACAGTTTCAATTTGATTTATTTTGATTAAATTCGTAACTATACGAATTTCTGAACTTGTACTGCAACAGGTACCAGCTATGTTGAGAAATCACCAAATGATAGCATGAGCTTGGATGAAAATCTTATTAGATAAAGGAGGAGATTTAGAATGAGGAGGAGAGATTAGATGGAAGGAATGATGATGAAGAGGTGAAGAAAGATGTGCTCAATATGTTCCAAGCAGAATCACAACAAAATAAAATTAATAGAGAAAGAAATATAGTAATGGTAAAATTAGCATAAACAATTAACAATGCATATACTTATATTTTTGTATTTGATTTTTGTACAATTTCTTCCATTCAACCTATCTTGTGCCAGTAGATCAAATGCAACATTAAATGTTCATGAACCATCCTTTAAATTTTTTAATTTTGCAATTCAGCCCTGATTCTCTGAAAATTATCTGATATTTCAATTCAATTGGGCTGTACAGGATTCCATTTCCTGAATATATTTAGATACATTGTTACAGAAATTCAGAAAAACCACCAGTGGAACAACAAATCTATTTTGGCCAACAATGTTTTAGCTTACAAATACATAATATAAGTATCAGCATAATCGATTACAGTTTTTATTTCCTTGATGAATAGAAAATGCAACAATAATTGGAGGAAAAACAAATACATAACTCTGAGACTAGGAATCATTGAAATATAAGGGACCCAGTTTCGGTGGATAATGATGTGTTAAGCCAGAATTACTGGTAATTTAATTTTATTTCCATATTTCACCTGGGCCCCTTAAGATTTGAAAATTCACAAGTTTCCTCTATTCCCTGTAGTAATCTCCCAAAAGCTTGCTTTGCTGGAAAATACAAAAAAAGAAGAAAAATAATCATACATGGAATATTAAACACAGGTAGGTATCTAGCATGAGAGCAGCTTGGGTCCGATGGCCATCTTGGGTTCTAACTGGTTCTATCACCATTGAATCTGCTTTAGAATTCGCGTCCGCAATTTCGCGTATGCTTTAAAATCTGTCCACACGAATTCTAAAACAGATCCGACGGTGAACGAATCTGTTGGAACCACTTTGGGTCCGATAGTCATCAGACCCAAGCTGTTCCCATCTAGCATACCTTGTAATCAAGTTGGAAAAAATTGAAATAAATAAATAACTTTGAACAACCTCAATGGTCAAATATCTGCATATATAATTCCTGTTTTTATACGATTAATTACCAATGTTAAATTGTGAAATGTAAATTTCTTTATTGGTGTATATCTGCATAATTGATCAACCCAGACATTGTTAAAAATAATCTTTCAATTATTAATTGTGCATATTCAGCTGTTAATTGAATATTTTAATCTGTTAATTGCACAAGCTCTACAAATAAGTTTCATAATGTTTGGTTCATGCAGTTCATAAAACGTGTGAATCATAATAAAAAAAATATATATTCTAGTTGCAGATCATTTTATACGATTATCATAAGTTTCATAAAACCAGCTTTAAATATAATACTTTAAATAATTGTCACGATTCCGCCTTCGTCGGCGGAAGACGTGACAAGAGAGGCACCCTCACATCTATCCATCGTTCCGTCAATTTATATCGCAATAAAAATAATAACCATAAACAATACGAAATATGCTACAAAGTTCAGTAACTGGTTATTTAATGATGCGATTCTCTATAATTGGCTAAATTAAACAACAATTCAAACATACTAGATTAATCCACACAAATTCAAATCAAGTTATGCCTGCATATTTAACCGGTAATAGCACCTGGGCCCAATAAAACAAGTCGCACAATATCCATATTATTTCATTTCACACAATCATATCATTTCACAAATCAAATTCGAACTTCAGATTCGCTATCCCGTTAAATATGCATCACATAATCCAATACCCAATTCAAATATCCAATTCAACCATACAAATTGAAAACACATATTATAGAGAAGTCCAGTTACCTGATGGTAATTAATTCAAAAATTCAATTCAAGTTGCAACAACTATTCAGAATCAACGTGACGTAGTTGAAATTCCAATTGGACATATAATCGAATCAAAAAATTTATCAAATATCTCTTTCTCTTTCTCTTTTTCTCTTTTTTTCGGTTTTCTTTTGATTTATGATAATAATAAGAGAGATCAATAAATATAATCAACTTAGTAAATGAAGGTCGGTTAGAAGTGGTGTTATTCATGCATGGGGCCCACGTGGTAAAAAAACGCCACGTTAGTTCTCTTTTTTTCTTAAATTCAAATTTACACATGTTATAAATAAAACCTTAAATTTTCAAAATTATAAATAAGTACAAAATAAGTTCATAATAATTTATAAAACTTACGGGATGTTACAATAATCAAGTAAAAGGTAAGTACCGCACTATTACTTACTCCATCTGTGGGTCATGCAGTTAGAGTAACATTATTTTATAATCTTCTCTCTCTTCATTAGCTTACTCCACCAAACTCCAATCAAACATGATTATTTTAATCTGTCTTAACTCGGAGTAGGAAATTTAATCTGGAGTAACTTTACTCCACAACCAAACATGACCTGAGGGATTAAGGTAAGCACTACAACCGCCAAAATCATGATCTGTGTTGTAAATAACAGTATGTGCTCATCATATAAACGATTACCGTCGAGTGATTAAACGGTATGCAACCGATTAATATCCTAAATAGATTTTGAATTCAAACCGTGTTAGATTCAAATACAAGTTCAATAAATAAGATGAATCTTTTACAAAATTCATATAAAATTTTATCTCTAAGCACATTTTAATATAGATATCATGTTGAACGGTTTGAATTGACTGTTTGGATTTTAAAAATTACAAAACTGAATTGTTATAAAATATTGTAAGTGGATTTCTATTCAATGTAAGCTTAAGTGGCAGATTCTCCAATAAAGTAGTCTTCTTGAATGTTTGGTTGGAATATGATAATGGTGATGAAATATATAGCTGTGAGTTAGTTGCACCTTCGGAAACTAATATATAAATATATATGAAACCAATCCAATTGGCTTGGGAATCTATATCTATATCTATATTATGCTCTCTCAGCGGCTATTCTTGCTTCAATTAAAAAAAATATATATGAAATTTAATAATAGGAACGGAGAATAATTGAGAATGGGTGTGGATATGATAATTGAACTAAATTTTACTGTGCGTGTGAAAAAAAAAACCAGTTTAATTAATTTTTTTTCCCGACGAACACAGTAGTGTGGCTGAACAGGACCTTAGTTTCTTTTTTACTCTTGCAACTTAACGTAATAATAAGTGTTGTTATTGTCGCTAAGATTGTTGCGACGAGTCTAAGAAAATAAATAATTTTAGAGAACATTTATTTTTGAGTTGGGCTATGATTGTGCTTAAAGAGGGAGTATTTTACTTTACTTTCATATTTTTCATTCTGAAGTCTAAAAAGTTGATCTGAATTATTGAACATAATCTCAATATATATTGAAATGTGACAAATTTGAACGTAATTCTGAACATAATCTCAATAAATTGTAAAATTTGATCTCCTAACACACATTGATACGGAGATCAAATTGAACGGTTAGGATCGATAGTTTGAACTTTGAAATCATAAAATATGAATGCAAAATAAAATAATATTTTACATCATGAAACACATTAGCTAAACTCTTTATTTTTTTTTTAAATATGAGCATAAAATAAAACACTATTTTATATCATGAAACACATTAGCTCAACTCTTTATTTATTTTTTTACATATATACAAATATACTAATTTAATATTTTTAAGATAGATTTGAATAAGAGTGAGTCAATGGTACTACGGATAGCACAGATCGATTTGTACTACAAATCAATATTTGTGTTTTCAAAGTTCAAATAATCAATCTAAACCGTTCAACTTGATTTTCACATGATAATCAATATTTACATTTTCCAAAAAAAAATATATAAATAGAAAATCACTATTTTTGAATGGTATAGAATTTTAGATCAAGTGATTTTCTTTCTATCTAAAAAGATAGTAAAATATTTCTAAAAAAATGTAAAATTTGACATACAAGTGTAAATTTGTACAGAGATCATGTTAAACAGTCTGGATCAATTGTTTGAACTAAGAAAATTAAAATATTGATCCATAGTACGGATCATTATGCACTATGCATATTAACATAGTCTCACTCTTCGGATATAGTACAAAATATTTCTACTCTTGTTAGTATGTTAGAACAGGGCAAGGAAAATATAATTCAAAAGGTGTAAACCGATATATTTTTAAATAGTGTAAATATTATTTGAAACGTGAAATTAACAATAATGCTAATTTGAATATAGCAGAATTATTCCTGACAATCCAAAAGTATGCTTAAAAATTGAGTCAATTTTGGATTTGATAGTCATCTAACAAAAAATCATTAAAACTCAATTGTTAAATTTTTTAATTGTTTGATGAAAGATTTAAATTACTGTCAGATTTGTCCATATTTAATACACAATATATTTGTTAAATAAATAAATCTCAATTTAATAAGTTAGTTTGAATAGTATTTTGAATATACAAAATGGATGTATCCCGGAAGTTAGATATGGTAGAACTATTTAAAAAAAAATGTTCCCTCTAAAAAATGAAAATTTTAGATTTGTTCTTGTCATTTAGACATGATATGCATCAAGCTCGAATCAAATACAAATTTAATTGATTATCAATAAAAATGTCATTGAAACTCAAACTATATTTTTTTTAAATCGTTTCATTGGGAAAAAAAAAATCCAAGTGACCCAAATTTTATTCAAATTTATTGGTATAACAATAACATATTCATAACATTAATATCTCAGTTCGAACAATATTTTTAATAGGTCATAAGCATCAGCGTACTTTAGAACTAAAATAAAAAAAATACAAACATACAAAATAAAACAAAAAGAAAAGAAAAAAGAGGTGAATGTGAACCGATTTTATTATTAATCTAAAATAAAAAAAAAATATCGCAAAAAGAGATTATTTTGTTGGAAAATCAAAATATAGGAAAAAATAAGATGGTGTATCCCGTTTGATTAATCTTGATCCTAATTAGTGAACTGACTAAAATAAATAAATTCTGGACAAAATAGATTATCCCGTCCAGCACTGTAGCAATTTTTTTTCATTCTCTTATATGAAACTAATCTTAAAAAAAAAAAATACAATAATCTATTATGTCTAGCATTTTCTTTTCTACTTAGCGGGGTTAAGAATTTGCATTAGCGGAATATTAATCTGGATAAAAAAAATTTATAATGTCCAGAGAGCAGGATAATCAATCTCATTTTTTCTATATTTCGATTTTCCAGCAAAAACCATCCATAAAAAAAATCGGTGGATGTGAATGTCCGGTAAAACTTCTCAGTATCTATTATATACAATATAATACTCTAATGTTTAAGTACTCCGGAAATTAAAGAGAAATACTAAAACTAATCATTTTCAGGCACACATATATCCGAAATTTTTATTAATACCACTGTAAAATAAAAAAACCCACAAATTATGGAGAATTTGAAAAATATTAGGGTTTCCAATTCAATCTGCGACTCCATTCTCAGAGGCCGCAAATTGAATCGAGACCTCCTAAAAACTCAAAAATGCACTGTAATATATTGATATTTTGGTTTTTGGGTTGCCTCCAATTCAATCTGCGCCCTCAAATGATGAGGCTGCAGATAGAATTGAAGGTCATGATATTTTTTGAATTCTCCAATTTTAATGATATTTTGGTTTGGAAATTTTATTAATAAAATTTTCGTCACATATATACAGTTGTCAACCCCTTTTATTGGTCATGATTCATGAAGCGGAACGGAAATCTCCGCCTAAATTTTCTCAGAAGAAATAAATAAAAATATGCACGTGGAAGTGAAGTTTCAACAAGGGGGATTATCTTTTGTTTTGTCTTTTTTTTTGTGTTATTTAAACCCTGATAATATATGATTAGCTACTAGAGACAACCTTGGGATTAGATGTTATTAGATTACTGGTTGCTTAGTCCACTAAAACAAGCTATATATATACTTTTTTTTACAAGTCAAAACAAACCACGGTTGGTAAATAAGAACTGAAAATTGCTGCTCATAATAATTAATAGAGGTTGGTTCAAATGATTTTTGTGCTTCAATATGCTTCATATTTGTTTTTTTTAAGTTCCAACAGTCAATTTGAACCGCTCAATTGTTCTTCATAATAAAATATATTTGGAGACCAAATTTTATATTTTTTAGAATTTTTTTACTTTTTTTACATAGGTACAAAATCACTGTTTTAAAAAGATTCTGGACCATCCGATAAAGTAATATTGTACCAATGTAAAAAAAATAGTAAAATAATTCTGAAAAATATAAAATTTGGTCTCCAAGCATATTATATTATGAAGATCATATTAAGCAGTTCGGATCGGCTATTAAGACTTTGAAAACAAAAATAAAAAAATGTAAAACATATTGAAGCTCAAAATAATATAATATTTCATTTGAAATCTTCTCTAATTAATATTATGCCAAATCATCAACAACTATGTACAGAAGTGCATTGCCAATTTGATTGCTCTTTCTTCCTCGCCGTTTGAAATAAATTAACATGGACATCTCAACCGCCCAATCACGCCCTCCATTATGTATAAAAACGGAGAGGTCCATTGGTACTAAGTACTAACCTATCCCTATTGGGTCATTAATAGCTGCTATTTTCTGCTAACAGGACATATCATTTCATGAACTGTTGCTTTCCAATGGCTTGGCCTTCTCTCCTTTCCGACAGATTGGATGTTTCATTTCATGGTCATGTACTCATGTTACTGTTGGTTCTGTTTATAAAAGTGAAAGAAAAAAAAGTAATTTTTTTTTTTAAGTAAAAGTCGAGATCAAAGTATCAAACTGTCTAGCTATATAATATTTTAAAAAAAATTATTAAAATTTTGATTATGCAATCTCCTAAGATTACTGTTTTAGTTACCAAAATAAAAATTAATTTTCAGTAATTATTTATTTTGTCAATTGTCATCGTTATTATATAACTAACAACTTGAACCGCCTCCAGAGCGGGTGCGTATCCTCTGAGATATCTCAATTTTTGCGTGACCGACGTGTCCGGTGCCTATTCGGGAGAATGTAGGGAGCCAGTATTATTTGAGCCTTGAGATTCATGCATAACGTATTTAAACAATTGAGATATTCCAAAAAGTCATGCAAAGTTTGAGATATCTCAGAGGATGCGAATTCCTCCAGAGCTAGACCATTTATCAAAGAAATTTTTATCACCTAAGGTAACAAAATATTTATGTTTGAATCTGGACCGTCCAATCAGAATCCGCACGACTATTGGTCTTGTGCGTTCCACTTTGGACTGAATTGACTCGGATTCCGATCGGACGGCCGTGATCCAAACAGAAATATTATGTTACCTCAGAAGATATCAATTCATGTCAGAGCATAACACAAACTTAAAAAAAAAAAAAAACTTAATCCGCATTGTACACTTTCCTACACGCTATTGATTATCCAATTTTATGTACGTCTCAACTCTCAAATCTCAAATCTCTAACTTTTACTTTTACAATTATCTTTATAAACTATTCAATTTATGATAATTTCCTAGTAACTCTCGTCTCCACATTGTTAAATCGAAAGTGAAATAACCATTGAGCTCCTAATATTTTTATTAATTTATTTTATGAATTTTACTAAAATATTTTTGTCAATATTGATTAAGTAGATAATAAATACATATTCGTACTGTTTTCCATTTTTGTTTGTAAATAAAATAATAATGGTGTTAATTTTTTTTTGAGGCATCAAAGCCTCTAATTAAAAAAGTTTGGAAGGGTTATTTTTGCACTAAAAAAATTGGATTATTATTTGTCACAAATCAATAGTTGTCAAAGAAAGAAGTCTTGGGAGATAATTTTAACAATCATATGACATGACTTTGTTCATGATAGAGAGAGTTCATATCCTCTCAATTACATTACCACCGATTTTACGCAACAGAGAAAAGGATAATATCCATAGGCGGAGGTAAAGAATAAGTTTGGGGTCAATTAACTCTCATTTTCTTAATTTTTTATATTTATATATGATTTTATATATAATTTGAACAAAATGAAACTGTAAAATTGATCTCTATTCTCCAAAAAATATATATATATAATTATATTTGACCTCCATAGTTCAAAGTCTAACTTTGTCTCTTATAATCTCAACAAGATAAACAAAATCAGGCACCTCAAAAATAGGTGAGATGAAATCAGAACCGTCAAATCAGATAAACGTAATTTTAACAAATATTGATTTTTTTAAACTATTCAAGTACTAGATTGGTTGATCTTGTAACTAAACCAATAGTATTCAAATTCAAATTAGATATCTCAAGAGACTTGACTTGACTTTCATTCTTATCTAAAAAAAAACATGTTTAGTTTAGATACAAGGGACATCTCCATTTCTATGACAAACAGAGAGACATGCCCATTTGTTTAATCTTTTCTTCTTCTTCTTTCTTCTTCCTTCCTGTAGTGTTGTCTCTCTATATATATATATGGAATACGGTGAGTAGTTTCATGAAATCTTCAAAAAATTGTCCAAATTTAAGCGCTATGTATGCAAATGCACCACATAATTAAACAGGTTCAGCGAGAATGTGGTGTTGGTGCGGCTCAATCGAATCGGAATCGGATAAATCAATCAATTTGCATCTGATTGAGCCGTGCCAATATCAGAATCTTTGCTAGGCCTTACAAATCAATTCCTGTTTGATGGTTTTAATTCATTTCCTGGAACGATCATCGCTCAAAGGTATGCACTCTGCACTCATACATACATACATATATATATATATATATAGCATAATTAATGATATATTAATTAATGGAAGTATATTTATTATGTATGATGTGTTTTGTTTTGCTATCAAATTACTTCTTGAATTGAGTTATTAATTAGCAATTATTGAAACAAGTTTTTGATAATCTAGATGGTAATTACAATAATTTGGATATTTCAAGATTTTTACGAGTTCGGTTCCTCTGAGAAATGCATTTTTTTTAGTTTTAATCTGGACCGTCTAATTATAATCCGAATCAATTCAGTCCAAACCCTGCAAGTCTGCAATGCAAGTAAACTGTTGATTGGATTTAAATTCAAAAAATGAGGCACCTCAGCTGATATCAATTCAATTTCATCACCTAAAAAAAGATAGACCAATTTTATGAATTGCGTTAAAATAAAAAATTTAAAATATTTTGCCGTATTGGGTCGACATGATTAATTGACACGGTCTTCTTATTTGCTTATCAGATGTCCAACTTGATAAATTTTAGTCTAAATTCTGTGGCGGCTTCACATTATAAGCTATTGGGTCAAATAACTCCATTTACTTTGACCAATTAACAATATAAATACATATAATTATTTAATAATTATACAAATTCTTTAACAAAATATGTATACTCTACAATATAACCCTTCATCAAGTTTGATAAAGATAATTGGGCAATGTATAAATGTATAGATGGATTTATTGTTGCTATTAATCAATATATCTAGAGTTGGAAAAATGGTATGGCGGAGTCTGCTCCGTCATGGAACGACGGGTTATGTGCCGTGATCATCTTTTAAAACTTGGCACGGCATGGCACGGCACGGCACGCGAAAAATTTAGTCACGGCACGTGGTCACGTGTAATTAGGACCGTTAGATATTGACTAAATGGTGAACCTTAAATAAACACACATAAAATTATGATCAAAATCACAACGTGTTAGTCACGGTACAGCACGTTTTTTCCACTCTAAATATATCCAACCTACCCACAAAGGATAAAAACTGCAGTTCTTTGAGATCGTTAAAGTTCATCATCATTTATGCCTAATTCAAAGAAATTTGGCATTATACAATTGGTTAATTCACACTACTAACGGTAGATTAAATCAAACTAAAATTGATTAAAATTGGTTAGTATATTATTTGATGTTTGGTATTTAAGTTTTCCTGAATATATTGGGATCTTTCACAAGACTCTCTTAAAATTTGTTCGGCAAAATTCTACAATAGTAAGGTAAGTTACATATATGTTTACCTAGTAAAAAGAAAGGATAATGTCTTTGAGCTCTAATGCTCTCTCAAACAACACAAAGATCTTTTGTCAAAACTATGAACTGTCATGGGCTTATTCATAAAATATTTTTTATATTTTTCCATCAAGAACCACACTGGTCTCACAAACATACATTAAATTAAACAAAGAGATGATATACAGTTTCAATATGTTCACCAAATTGACATCTACCATTACCAATCCAACATCTATGTAATAGGTTTGCTTTGATTAAGATTTTGTTATACCATAAGCTCTAAGCAAAATGATGAGGTATTGAATTTAGCATTTGAAAAAGGAATCCTACCTACCAGTCGCTTAGCCAATGTTTATGCATCTTCAGTTAGCGAGCAGTTTGGGTCCAATGACCATCAGACTTAAATTTGCGTCCGATGAGTTCCATAACCGTTTGATTCGCTTTAAAATACATGCGCACTGATATTAAAGCAGATGTGCACTGATATTAAAGCACCGCGCACATATCTTAAAGCATATCGGACGGTTATGGAACCCATCGCACTCAGTTTGAGTCCGATGGGCATCGGACCCAAACTGCTCTCCTTTAGTTATGATAACATTCCCATCCTTGCTCGTGTGAGCACGTGCCAATATAAAGTTAGCACACATACAAAGCCGGGTCAATTTTGTGAACAAACGTGACTAACATAACCGGCATAGATGTTGGATTTGTAATGGTCAAAGTTCTAAATAACGATTACAACGGCATACCGGAGAGACAAAAAATAAAGCTATTGCAAATAACATAGTTATAGCGAAAGTTATCATACATAGCGTTTTTCGTTTTTTTTTCTTTTCAAAATTTATATTCTATATTTCTAGTAATTATCAACATGATCAATATTAGAAAATTATAGTAACAATTAATTGACAACTAATATAAGTCTATATTTTTTTTCAATCATGCAATAAGGAAAAAAAGAATATACCAGATAACATTATTTAATAGTTCATATTGCATAGTATTACAGATTATAATAGACGAAGAACAATTAATTTTACAACTGAAATGAACTCAGTATGCCTATTGAATATTTTATATATTATAATAATCAAAATCAACTTTCAATGAAACGAACGACGATAATTTTACAGGTGAATACTAGACGAAGAGCAAACAAAAGAAATAATTAATATTTGAATATTTTTCGATCTAGAATGAGAAACTAAATCACAAATAGGAACAAAAACACATAGTTCGGTTTAGCATACTTATTATAACAGACTATGTAGCATCAGATATAGAAACAAAAGTACAGAAGTCCATGTAAATTGCAAAAAAAACAAAATATGTAGCATAGCGGTAATAGCGGTCGTAGCTGAAATAGTATACTTTTATCTCATATCTTAACTTTTATGGTCTGAAAAAGCTAGCTAGCTATTTAGAACACTAGTACATAATGGTATATGCCAATTTTGTGAACATATTGTGATCAAACGTGACTAACATAACCGGCATAACTAATGTAATCAAACGTGACTAATGTTTAGTCACGGCACAACTTGAACACAACATAACTCATGTGACGTGACCATCTACGTGCCGTGATTACCCATCAATATTTTAACCACGGTACCATCAGTACGATACGGTACGTAGAAACCTTGCATGATCACAGTACAAGACCAAAATCACGTACCATTTTTTCCACTCTAGCCATATGATCTAACCAAAATTTCAAATTTATTACATGATTTCTTAGTCTGTAATTGATAACGTCACTTTTCTTCATCGTTGTGCGAGTTGCCTACAAGTAATAAAAGAGCGCATTCAAACTAACCGCATAACTCATGTCGGATATTGCAAGTCAACTAATAAGCGAGTAAAGGTGAGAAATTAATAAAGCGGTGCCTTGAGCTGTTGAATCGGACTCTGCTGCAGGGTTCTGCTTTTTTCATCTCAACTATTCAAATTCGTTGAGATTTGTATATGAAAAAGTTTTTTTATCGAGATATGCAAATTGAAAATTTTGAATAGTTGGGATCGGAAAAGCAGGACCCTGCTTTTCTCTCAGAAAAGCAGCAGAGTCGAATCTTGAGCTGTTACCAGCGAAATGAGGCGAAACAAAACAGAAACACCATGGTGACCTCTTGCTAAGTTCTTCTCATTTTAATGGGTGTCGCACTGATGTAACAGATCAGTCGCGGGTGTTTTTTTTTCTCTGATGACAGAAGGACGAGTAATCTCCCGTGTATATACAATAAATATATTTTCCGTTTTTAATTTGATGTTTGTGTGTTGTTTTGTATTACTTTCTGCATTCTCTTCTTTTTTCTCTGCACTTCTCTCTCTACTTAGAGGTAACTGTTCTAGGCTGGTTGATTTAGTTCTCGGTTTGATTTGATCCAGTACTTTCTCGGCTGATTGGTGACTATTTTGATCCGATTGATTTAGTTTCCGGCCCGTTTTGAATTCAGTGTCTTCTTAGCTGCGGCATGCGTACAACAACAACAATCACTAGACTACTATCACTCCAATCAAGTAAGAATGATCCAATTGTGTGTCCACATGATGCGCGTACTTCTTGTGCATTTTTGTTTGTTTATAGCTGTATATTTTCACAGACACTTGTTATTTAATCTTGTGTAACAGCTAGTTTGTAACTATTTCAATAAATACAATCGTCTACGGACTTTCTATAATTATCAATAAATGATCACCAATTCAATTTAAATTCCAATATATCAGATTTTACCTTTAAGCCGGCCTAAAGATCATAATAATCACAGAAACTATATTTTAAACATTTTCATCAGGTTATACTATTTTTAGAATTTATTTCTCGTTTTTGAATAATTTTATCAATAAATAAGCACAACTTTAAATTAAATGACAGGCTCACTAAAACTCATCAGATCGTCTTCTAACAAATTGAAACTGTTGAAACTAATCTAATTCATGAGTAATATATTTACATACAAATTAAATTAATTTAATATAAAGTCAAGTGGTCAAAAAATAATAATAATAAATGCATAAAATTAACTTACAAACTTATGTTTATTACCACTTTATTTTATACTAAATAAATTTATAAGTTTTGTATGTAAATGTATTTATCGTTCATGAAATAGATCAGTTTCAACTATTTAGATTACTTATTACAAGTTAATCTGATAAGTTTTAGAGCTAAGTTCACCAATATACTTGTGAGCTTAAAAAAAATTTGAAGAAAAGAAGCGAGCTTAAAAAAATTAATTGCAGTATTCTAGTATTTTTGAAATTAACTTAAAATTATGAATTTAGTTATTAGTACATATGATGATAGATCTCGTCTCTTTAAATAGAGATTTACAAATTAAAAATAAAAAAACGGTGTTAGAATTAACGAAATACTTTTTAGTAAAAAGATATAAATGAAGTCGACGTTTCTCATTTTTTTTTTTTTTTTTTTGCACTACATGGTTTTCATGTAATTCCTTTTTTTTTACTTTTGATTTGTGTGATGCTCTGATATTGACATCTAATTAATGTGTGTGATTATACAGTCGAGTTGACTTGTTATTGTTTGAATAGCTCCGGTCAAATTTGTTTCTGTTTGATTAGTCAGCAGTCAGAGGCGGATCTAAAATTGTTGTCGAGAGGATAGAAAAATATCGAATGAGATTTAAACTCATTAAATAATTCGATATTCAATAAAAAAAACATTGCTCTAATCACTTATAATTTTCTTATGCTCTAACTTATAATTATAATTAGTTAATTACCAATCACAATTAAAAAAAATATTTTAATTTTAATACTAATTTTAATTTGAATTACCAATCAAACATTCAGAGGTGAGCAAAAAAATTTTAGAAGGAGGCAAAGTCAACCAAGACGGATAGATCTCTACTAAAACTCAAAATTTAAGAGAGGACAACTGCCACCCTAGAACCATGTGGGCCCGCCCCTGTCAGCAATGTTGAAATTCATTCAGCAACGCAACATCGCTCTTGAGATATTATCGTAAGATTGAAAAAGGCTGGAACTATTATGCAGTGCTGGAGTATTTTACTGGGGTATTTTAAATATTAGTAGAAATAAATGTATATTTTAGGGAAGGGATGGATATTCATATCCACCTATAAGGTTGTGTTCGGCTGCATAGTGGGTAGAGGAATGGGTACAGAAAAAAAAAAATTGAACTAATTTTTACTGTTCACGTGGGAAAAAAAATCACTCTGAGTGAATTTTTTTCTCACGTGAACAGTAATTGTTCATAATATTTTTTTTTCAAAAGAAGCTAAAAGTTCATTTCATTGCTGAAACAGTTAATTATATATTTATACGCATCAGTTTTCTTTTCATTGATGAAACAGCTAATTACATATTTACATGTATCAGTTTTCAATCAGGAAACACTTCCTGATTGCGTTGTCTCCCAAAAGCATATAGAACATTAACAGAACAACCAGTTGTTCATAGTATTTATCTGTATCAGTATTGGACGAGATCAGCAATAATTTAGAGCATATTTTTAAATAGAGATGGATCAACATTCAAGTCAGAGTTGTTTAACTATATCATAATTTAAAAAAATTAATACGCGTATTGAAATTTAGTTTAATTTTCAAAACTTTTTAGTTTTTACACAATTCAACACCTCTTATTTTATTAGAACCTTTTAGATCAGGAATTTAAAGTGGATGATAGGATGATAGCCAATCCATGAGAGTACATAGCTGCATATGAGAGAGCTCGTTCTGAGACGATGACAATAAAAAGGCTACATTGCACAACTTCTAGTCCTAGAAGGCTAGAAGGGCTTTTAAAATAGAAACAATTTTATCTATAGAAATTATTAAATTTAGATGTACAAAAATAGAAAGAGTGTCTCGTTTCTAATAAATATAGAAAGATCTTATTTATTGAGTCAAATTCAAATATTATGAATCGGATTTAATGATTCAGATCTTTTTTTTTTTTTTGAGTTTGGATCTAGACCATAGTAACAATATACACGATAAATTTGCGAATAATTCGTGTTTTATTTTTTTTATGTTTCCAAACCGAACTCTGAATAAAATGCAAAAAAAAAAACATAATATACGTTTCATTCACGAATAAAACGCAAATCACGAATTATTCACGAGAAAAACGCGAAGCTTATTTTTTGGGGGGGTTTATTTTTTTAGTTTTTTTTGGCTTCCTTATTGTACCGAATCATTCTCGAATTATACCCGACTTATAATCGAATCACAAATTTTTAACCCAGTCGAATTGAATCTGAACTATTTGTTTGTCACTATGATCTAGACTGTTCGATTAAAGGAGAATCAAACACTGGTCCACAGATGATCTCAGAAAAGCCTAATATTTGGACTTGAATTGTTGAGTCTGATTCATAATATTCGAATCAGACTAATAAATCAAATCTTTCTATATTTACTAGAAATAAAACACTCTTTCTATTTTTCGTATTACTGTCTACATATGTCGTTTGCTTGATCTTAATGGCTTCTAATGTAAAACTGTAAATTGGGCTCTTGAAGCGCAATGAAAATTAATTACTCTTTTTTTTTAAAAAAAAAGGGTAAAAAAAAAACAATCACAATTCCAATATCGCTGTATTGGAATCTTATCACACCTAATTGAGTAATTGATCTCTCCACATTTTAAAATTTGACTTTGACCATGTACGGTCAGCCGTGTTGATTCGTTCAACTTACGTCACAAAATATCAGTTGAAGCAACCGACAACTCAGCCCAAACCGACTAACCTACCGACCAAAGGCGAAGAGAAAAAAAAGGCAAAATAAAAATAAGGGGGAATTTCATGTATACCCTCTAAAACATGGAGATTATGTAATTTCTTCTCTAAAATTCTTAGTATCATATTTACTCTTCTACATTTAAAAAACTCGTAAAATACCCATTTTAATGTTTATTTTACCCCTTATTAAAAAATATGAGCTTGCTAATAGGATAGTTTTCTGAGGACAAATGAGTCATTTTTTTACTTGTGACATTTACACAATGACATTTAGGTATATACATGTGTAAGCATAGGAGACTGATATTTTTATAATACATGCTATTAGGTTTTATGTTTTAATGAAGAGTAAAATAGATACTTAATAAATTTAAAATGAGTTTTGAAGGAAAGACAATAAAATGAGTAAATTGTTGAATTTTTGAAATTTAGAAGGATAAATATGATATTATAAATTTAAGAAGGGTATACATGAAATGCTCTCTAAATATAAAATAGAAGAAAATCTTTATCCTCTATGTTAGGTATAGGAAGATCAAAACTAACTTTCTTGGACATTACTTCCTTTCTTGGCTTTTACAAACCCGGAGACCTTGGAGTCTAAGTAAGTTAATCCTGGACCCACACGGCACCTCTCCTCCGTTCATTTGGAATTTTGGTAGTAGCAGAAATTAACACACCACAATATGTACCAGTGTTATAAACAATATCTGTTTAGACTGATTAATGAGCTGATTAGTAGTTAATGATGATCAAACTGTTACAGGTTTTTTGACTAATTGACTGATTATTTTTGGTACTATGTTTATCCGATGAGCACATACCGTTATTTACAATACTAAAATACTTACAGGCTTCCAGTATGAGAATATATTTTAAAAAAAATAGCCTTGATATTTTAATAACTGAAGCTTGTTTATCTGACGATATATTTAGGATGATCTTAAATCAAATATAATAAATATCAGCGATTGATAAGAATTGGATTTTTTTTTTCAGTGAATGCATATTTGGTTTAGTTAAATTACTACATGCAGCTTTTTAAACTTTGAAAAAAATAATAACTTAGGTGTTTAAACGGTCAGTTCGGTCGAAACCGAATTAAAATAACAAAACTATTATTTTTTTCGGTTCTCAAAAATAGAACCGAACCGATTAAACTTATAAACTGATTAAGAATCAAACCAAACAAACTGAAATTTACAGTTTGTTCGGTTCAAACCAAAGTAAACCTATGGATGCCATTATTAACGAAAATTACACATGTTCATACACAAGTTGCTCCCATACAAAATATGTAGATGCTCTAAAATATTTAAACTAAAATGAAATAATGGAAGCAGCAATTGAACCAAACAAAATATAAATCATACTCGAACAGTTCCATTTAAACTGAAATAATTCAAAAATTCAACTAAACCGATCCATTTCAACCGAAAAACTGAACTATTTAAACTGAAGTTTTTCTGTTCGGTTGAAAATTTTAGTGAGTTACTTGCATGTTAGGATTCTGTATTTTAATTTTAAAAATCACATCCTAATGCTTAATTCAGAGATTGAGCAATGAATTAAATATCCAGTGATTTCAGTTAGATAAAATACATCTAAATTAGGTGGGGCATAACATATTTTTTATCTTCAAATACAAGAATAGCTTTACAAATCCTTTTACAAAATTATAGCGGGAAAAAAAACAAAAAAACAAATCTTTTTTTTAGGCTGAGTGGAGCAGGTGTTGCATTAAACTAAGATATGACTTAATTTATTATATTATTTTTTTGAGAAAAAATTATGAGTCTAGCTCACATTTAATTAAACTTATATTTGACTTAATTTTTTATATTATAATGTGAAATTCTGAATTCGGTGTTATTGAAGTGAACAAAGTAAGGGTCTTTTCGGTCGTTTACTGTGTGCATGGGAAAAAAAATCATTCAGATTTTGCGAAAATCAGCCCACTTGTATAGTATTTTGGCCATTCAAAAATTTCCATTCCCAGCCCATTCTCGTTCCCTTTAGATGGTCGAACATGCTCTAAGTTAATTAGATGGTTTCTTCATAAATAACAAGTTGTTCGAATAATTGCACACTTTTGGAGATGAATAAAAATGATTATAAAAATTCGGACAAGAACCGGATTCGGGGTACACTACTGTGGGTCCTTAGCATACACACTTTCCATAAAAATGGCAGCCAATTTGGAACGACCCGCCGCTGTGCTGTCTTACTTGCACCACCTCTATATGTTGGAAAGAATATACCAGGTCCGTGTTACCTTCTTTCTGTAGTCTTTCGTAAAATGAGTACAGAAGGATGTGTTTTTATTTTTTAACACAGGTTTAGTGGCTGAAAGAAGTGCTACATGTTTAGTTACAGAGATTATTCCATACAGTATTAACTCTTCACGAGAAAAAGGTGAGGATTTCGCTCCTTTTCGTGTCATCTTCGCGAAACCCAACGAATTAAATTAGCCCCAAAAGGAGTGCGTATACTCTGAGATATCTCATTTTTTACGTGACCGACGTGTTCGTTTTCTATTCGGGGATAGCGAGGGGACCAGTATTATTTTTACTTTGATATTCGTGTAAAACTATTTAAACGGTTAAGATTTTCCCTAAAGTCACGCAAAGTTTGAGATATCTCAGAGGATGCGAATTCCCCCAAAAGGACCAAAACCCACCACCCCAGATTTTAAAACAGAAATAACGAAAAACAAAAGAAAGCACACTAGCATTTCGGTTGCGTGTCGCGAACCTCTTTTCTTGATTCTTCACCTGAGAGCCATAAATTGGAATGGAATTCGAGCTGGTGGCTTCTTTTCTTCTTTTTACCTAGTTTGTGAAGCTTAACAGTGAAGAGAAGAAATCGGTGAATTATTTCATTTACAGATAAGTTTCCTTTTTTCACTCTTTCGTGAAGAATTCCACTTAATTTCCTGGCTTTCTGGTTTGGGAAATTTGGAGGGAGATTGTGTTCTTCTTTACTGATTTGGAGTTTCAGAAGTGTTTTTAATTTTTGTTAACGGGTATAGTCGAAGAATTTTGTAAAGAAAAGTTATTTAGATATAAATTTGCGAGAAAAAGAGAGATGGGAAAACCTACTACAAGGAAGAAAAAGAGCTCGGGAGGAAAGCCGAGCGACACGAGCTCAAATAACAGCTCAAAGGTTCTAGATCAAGACATGGCGATTTTTATCGACATGTCAAATCAATTGAGAGAAGATGGAAATAAATTACTTCAACGAAAGGATTTTGAAGGTGCAATTAAGCTGTACGAAAAGGCTATTAAACTTCTCCCAAAGAACCACAAAGATATTGCATTACTTCACACTAATATGGCAACTTGTTACATGAAAATTAACCCGGTTGAGTACCATCGGGCAATAAATGAGTGTAATTTGGCTCTCGAGCTTACACCCAAGTATAGCAAGGCCCTGATGAAGCGGGCTCAGTGTTACGAGGGATTGAACCGGCTCGATCTGGCATATAGAGATGTCCAGACGGTGCTTTCTATGGAGCCAAAGAACACAGCCGCCTTGGAAGTCTCTGAGAGAGTCAAGAAGGCTATGGAAGCGAATGGGATTGCATTGGATGAGAAAGAAATTGTGGGACCGAGAGAGATTGTGGTTTCAAAAGATACTGTGGTACCAAAGGAGAAGCCTAAGAAGAAAAAGAGAGATAAATCTGAAAAAACTGAGAATAAATTATTTGTGAAGGAAGAAAAGAAACTACCCGAGGCTAAAGAAGAAGAAGTACCCATGAAGGCTGTGAAGTTGGTCTTTGGAGATGATATCAGGAATGCACAAATACCTGGCAATTGCACCATTTTCCAATTAATGGAGACTGTTCGGTCAAAATTTCCTGGGTTGAAAGCAGTTTTGGTGAAATACAAGGACAAAGAAGGCGACTTAGTAACAATCACCACCTTTGATGAGCTCAGATTTGCCCAGGAATCTTCAGACGAAGGCTCGGTGAGACTATACGTAACCGAAGCAAACCCCGAGCAAGAGCTTGTGTCAGAGGAGGGCAATATTGGAAATTCAATTAGTGGGTCAGAGAAAAACCAAACTGCTGATAGTGAGAATTGCAGTGTGAGACAAGAACCTGAGGACTGGATCATCCAGTTTGGAAGGCTGTTCAAGAATCATGTCGGATTGGATTCCGATTCATATCTGGATTGGCATGATTTGGGAATAAAACTGTATTCTGAGGCTATGGAAGAGGCAGTAACTAGTGAAGAGGCACAAGAAATATTTCAATTGGCTGAGAAAAAGTACCAAGAAATGGCAGCTCTGGCATTTTTCAATTGGGGAAATGTTCACATGTCACGTGCCAGAAAAATGCTATATTTACCCGAAGATTATACAAAGGAATCTATAGCTGAATTAGTGAATTCGGCTTTTGAGTGGGCCCAGAGTGAATACATCAAGGCTGAGAAGATGTATGAAGAGTCTCTGCGGGTAGATCCGGGATTTTATGAAGCTCATCTTGCACTGGGCCAACAGTTCTTTGAGCAAGCGAAACTAAATTGGTACTACGAGCCCTCTGCAGATGCCCTGGAGCTTTTTAACAAAGCTGAGGAGAATATGGAGAGGGGCATGGAGATGTGGGAAAAGACTGAGGAAATAAGATTAAAGAATATTTCTAAACCAAATGAGGAAAAAATTCTGTTGGATAAGATCAATCTTGGGGCCTACTTTCGGGATGTGTCGACTGATGAGGCGGCTGAGCTGGCTGCCAACATGAGGTCCCAGATAAACATCTTGTGGGGCACCATGTTGTATGAGAGGTCAGTGATGGAGTTCAAATTGGGAATACCTACTTTTGAAGAGTGCCTAATGGAGGCGGTAGAGAAATTTAAATTGGCGGGAGCATCGCCCACTGATATTGCAGTAATGATAAAGAATCACTGCGCACATGAGACTGCTCAGGAAGGTATGTGCCATATGATATTTGTATTTCACTTTACTTTTTATGCGCTTATGTAGGCCCTAGTTGTACTTCGGCTATACTATACCCTACCACTCTGTCAGTCAGGTCCGGTACTGGCATATAACAACAATATAATGGCAATGTCATTTTGTAAGCCATACCAGGCTGGTGTTGGCAGTCTTGTGTTTTATACACACAATACCAGTCAGGTCTGGTACTGATACAGACCGTTAGTACTTTCGGATTAGGCAGAATGCCAGAGGACAACATCGACACGTACATTAATTGTCAGGTCTGGTGTTGGCACCGACTGTTAGTACTTTAAGATTAGTCAGAAGGCATATGACTGTATCTAGCTGTTTACTAGTACTGATCGCATATTCTATGGTTTGTTGGATGCATGAATTTTTTAATATTGTGCATGTGCATGCCATGGTGCTTTTAAAAATGTTTGTTTCTTTCCTTTTGGGCTATCCATGTTGTTTGTGATGTTGAAAAGAACACTTAATGTGTGGTTTTTAAGCTACTGACAGCTAAAATGTGCATTTATTAATACTTGTACTTCTTTAGTTATGCTCTATTATGTATGTGTCAGTAGAAATGGGCTTTTCAATTAAATTAAACTTGTAGACAGCTAGACAGTTGGGGAGTATCACAGTATAGTTTTCATATTATAATACTATTTATTGTTTGACATTATCCTCCTGTTGTGTTATCTTCTATATAATGCACACAAAAAAGCACCTGGTACTTATTTAATAAAAAATAACCTTAAGAGATATATTTGATAGTACTGACTACTAATACAAGTACAACAACGTCTCCTTTGAGGATACAGTAATAATGGTTCCATAGTACATACTGCTCATGTAAAAATGTGCTTGTATGTAATATTGAAGTTATTTCAATATTTAGCTGAGATCGATACAATATTTTGGTACCATTGGATCTTTAGAAATTCTAGATTGGGTAAAATGATTTAGCTGTTATCTTGCTTTTGCTTCTAAAATGTGTGGGCACGATTTCTTTATTCAGAAAATGGGAAATATAAGCATGGATTTTTTTTTGTCCTTTGACCCTTGGTTAGTTTGGGACTTGTGGTTTTTCGAAATACATGAATTGGATGGAGTTGTAGATCAAAATGAGATGAAGGACGGCAGGATCTTTTTGTTTTCTGCACCCTTTATGGAGTTTATTTAGCTGACTTATTGTTGATCGAAAGGGAAAATGAGGTTGTACAAAGAAAATAGACACCCATTGATAAAAAAAAGGTGGAAAAAAAGAGAGATGACTTTCAATCGTAGTCAAGCTTTGGGGTACAGTCATATTTTAGGGTATTACCTGGCAGAATAATCTTTAATGCCCTCGACACATCATATTTGATGCAGGTTTCTCTGTTAAATGTTATCTCCTTTTTTTTTGTAGGATTTGGATTCAAAATTGATGAAATAATACAGGCATGGAATGAGATGTATGATGCAAAGCGATGGAGCAGTGGTGTCCCTTCCTTCAGACTTGAGCCTCTGTTTCGTCGGAGGACCCCAAGGCTGCATCATGTATTGGAACACATACAGTACGTGTGAATATCTATTTGCCGCTTTTGGTGCTGGGCGTTTTATATGCATATTTTGGGGTACTCTCTAATTTCTTTTCTAGAACAACTTTGTGAATAAATTTTTGGTTTTAGGACTGTAATTTGTCTGTTATTGCAAAAGAGAAATTTTGGAATAGACAATTGTGGTTTTGATCCCCCCAAATGTTCAATTAACCTCCTAATATGAATGACTTCGACCCTCAATTAATCATCAAACAATTTTGTAAACCAAATTTCTACTCAGCTCAACCCAACTGGTGTGTTGATTCCCAGTCAAGTTATGGATATTGCAAATATATATATGGGAAACTAAATATGATTTATCGAACTGGTACAGCATTCCATCCGGATTTGTACGTATTGCATGAGAGGAATCACAAAGCTACTTTTGATTCAAGTAGATTGTTTTTTTGGGACTTAAAATTTAGCAAGTATAGGATGATTCTCTCAATTGCAATACCTTTTAACCCAGTACATTTGTAAGTGACCTCGGGCTTACAATCTTCTTACCATTATTAGATAGCAAAATATGAAGCAGCATGGTTCAATGCTGGTAACAGCAATACTCGAGTTAGACTTTGTCAATGAGGAAATATACTTGCTGTGTTTTAAACAATAATTTTGTTCCTTTTTCTTCAATTTGCAGTTTGCCTCATTTCTTTGGTGAAAGGTAGGAGGTATTGTTTCTTCTTTGGAGTGAAAGATGGTTTGTCAAAATCTGGAGCTCTGGAGAAGTATTAGAAAAAACATGTGTAGGCTGGCGAGTTTAAAGCTTCCTACATAATTACATCATTTGTTTCATTTATATTTCTTTCTCATATCTGAACAGATATTCTGGTCCATATGAAATGTTAGATTGACGTGGTAACACTTTTTGTATTTCTAAATCAGTTCAAAAAGAAAATTTGTATTCATTGGTAAGATTTGTATTTGATCTTGTTGGGATTAATGCATGTATACTATTAGTTTGATATCTTTCCAAGAGTTCATAAACTGTGCTAAATGAAATTATTTTTCTCTGATGATGAGTATGACCGACGGTTAAACATTTGTTCAATGTGAGAAGTTCATTTTGGTTTTTTAAATATTATATTCCGTTCAATTAAGTGCTTAATTTGTTTCATTCAATCAATTCATTGAACTATAACTATTTTCAATTTTACGTTTACTTTTAAATATGCTGACATGCAGGGGTGCAAACGGATTGGATAATATCCGATTGTATCCGGATCTCTGATTTTTGAATATCGTGCGGATACAGATATGGTTTTGAATTTTAATTATCCGTATCTGAATAATTAATATATACCATATAGTTTAAATATATAGAGGAGGGATCGGATTACACTCTTTTTTTTGACACATTTTGACACCTATCATTTTCGAAGTCCAAATAGTCAATCCAAACCGTTCAATATGATTGATATATTAAAATATGCTTGGAGATAAAATTTTACATTTTTTTGAATTTTTTTACTATTTATTAAGATGGTTATAAAATCGTTGTTTTCAGACCATTGAAAAACGGCGATTTTGTGACCATCTTAATAGATAGTAAAAAAATTCAGAAAAATGTAAAATTTGATCTCTAAGCACATTTTAATATGGTTATCATGTTGAACGGTTCGGATCGACTGTTTGGATTTTGAAATTGCAAAATTGACCTATAAAAAAAACAATGTTAAGATGTGTCAAAAAAAAGGGTGTAATTGGATCCCTCCTCAAATATATATTATGAAAATATTTATGTATATATCTATGGATATCTGATATCCGATCCGTATCCGGAATCGAAAAATAAAAACAGATACGGATATGGTTTTGCCACTATCCAATCCGTATCCGATCCGTTTGCACCCCTACTGACATGTCATTTTATAAAATGTTAAATCTTTGGAAAAATAAATAAATAAATGCATTTATGCCATATATTTAACAGAAGTCTTCAAGATTAATAATAGTAATAGGAAAACGAAACCATCATCTCCCTTCTCTAGTTCTGCAAAATAATTCTTAACTAACATGTGACTAGAGAAGGAAATTTGTCACGGCGTGACTAGTCACGTCACGAAACGTCACGTCACGTTAACGTCACGTCACGTCACGTGTGTCGATTACGTGACGTGACTCGCGTGACGCGTGACGTGATCATTCGCGTGACGTGACCACATTTTAGTGAAAATATACGTCACGTCACGTCACGCGAACCAGTCACGTCACGTGATCACGTTACGTCACGTTACGGTATGAAACATAGAGTATCCAATTTTTTTTTTATATGTATAGAGTATTTAGATTTTTATTTTAGTGCAAGTTCAGTTATATTGGTACTCATGTAGTGCTGATTTTTTTTTTTTTTTAGTTTAGTCTAATTAATATTTGTAATTAAAATTTTTAAAGTAATATCAGATGCAACATTTCCTAAAAAAAATAATCTTTACAACATTATTTACATACTATATATACTATAGAAGTTTTTATATCTTTTTTCTAAATTTTTAATAATTTAAATTAAAATATAAAAAAAATTTACATGACTAATTTACGTCACGACACGTCACGTCACGTGTGATCACGTCACGCGTGACGTGACCATTCGCGTGACGTGACCATCTGCCACCATTTTGGTCACGTCACGTTACGTCACGTAAAAAAAAAAGTCCATCACGTCACGTCACGTCACGTGACCAAATCACGGCGTGTTTGTCACGTCACGTCACGGCGTGTCACGTATTTCCTTCTCTACATGTGACGCATAAGCAAAACAGTTAAAATGAAAGATAATATAACTTGTGTGCTGCATGTGGTCTGCCTCTCTTTCTTACAAAGCCTGAATTTATACCATTTTTTGTTAAGTTTATGGATTGAATTATCAACATATGGATATTCCTTTTAAATTACACACTGGTGATTGGCGCAAAGGAAGCTGATACTGGTAAGGTTTGTTCTTTCCAGATGATTTCAAATAGTTTTGCTTAATACCAGGAATTTGGTTATTTTTAATGCAATTTTCAATTTCTTCAAAATATCGTGTCAGGGTTGATCTAGGTTTGTGCTAAGAGCATCTCCATCGGTATTTATTCTTAATTTCTAAATCCTCCGTGTCAATTTCTAATTGAATTTCTGGACTGCAGGACAATTTCTTTTCTTTTCTTTTTTAAATGAAATGAAGGACAATTTCTTATTTAGAAAATTTTCGCTCCATTTGTTTATTAAGAAACCAATTGCTATCTATTCCTATTGACTGTCCGAAGCCATGCAAGATTTTCTCTTTCTCTGAATTAAAATTGAATCAATTTCTAATATGAACAAGACAGCTGTATATAATTATCTTTGAATTTCGCGGATGTAAATGCTCTAATGTCAGGAAAATTCTACAGCTCACGTTGATAATTTGGATCAAGCATAAACGAATGGGATTGGTAGGCATATTTTCTTTTTCTTTTTTTAAATCTTTGCAGAAATTGCGAAGTCGGTAGACATATGTTTATATTGAAAATTAGTCGAACATTCTAGAGGTCAGTAATTTAAACCTCATGTTTTAATCAATTGTAAGTAACAATATGTGTTCATCGGACAGACAGGGTACCGCCAAGCGATTAATTGGGAATAATCGGCCATAGAAAATAACCGGTCGATTATTCGGAGAAATCTGCGACGGTTTGATCACCGACAACGACTAATCAGCCTATTAATCGGTCTAAACGGACATTTTTTTACCATACTGATTTGAATTAGGTCAATTTAAGTTCCAAGAGCGTCTTTATTTACCTTATTATTTGTGTTGCTGATAAGCTGATTAATTCCTTTGTTGTTCCTAAAAAGAGTGTTTAAGATTCTATTTAAAAACCACTTCAGCAGGGAAATTTTTTCTTTTAAAAACCCTGTGATTTCCAAAGATTATTTAATAGTTTTTTTTTTTTGGGAAATCTTGGTACAAGGATTATTTAATAATTTGTTATTTCATCAGGGATTCAATGATTTTGGTACAAATCTTGTCGGTAAAAAGCAAAGTTCTAAATAATTATTCTATAACTTTTTTTACAAAAAACTAATAGAATGGATGTTTAATTTATATTATACATGAACTTGTAAAATTATATTATTTTTTCTTTATATTGATATAAAACAAGAGCTAACAAAATCAACAATTAAATTTTGGGATAATATGAAATTAAAATCCTGCAAGTTTTTAGGTTTTTCTAAAATAATGATTTATAAGTTAATTTTAATACATTTATTTTATCATTTATTGACTATTTGACTTTAAACTAAATGAATTTATAAATTTTATATGTAAATGCATTAGTTGCGGGATAAATCGATTTAAACGGATTGGATTCGTCATTTAAAGTCAATATGATATATTTTTAAGACATTAGCACAACATGTCGCTATACTATTGATAGCAAATCGGTCAAACTCTTGAAATAATATAAAATTCCACAGTTAAAATTTAATAAAGCATTGACACTGTTTGTTCATGTTTTTGATCAATTTAGAGTTTAGACCAACTTATGATTACAAAATCATCCAAATTTAACTTATAATCTTTTAGCATGCATAAATTCATTGCTTGGCCTATAATGCATTAATTGTACGTTTGTACATGTTTCTGTTCATGCAATTTAGATGCACTTATTTCATATACAAGTGTATAAATTTATTTACTAAATCTAATAAAGATTATGTTAGTTATGATATTTAGCCACGTCATTGACTTTATAATCTCCAGAATATGTTTCAAACGATAAGTTTAGATCTTTCAAACTAATTTATTTTACGAGTAATTAAGTGTTTATACGAAAAATTATAATTTCTCAAATTTATTTAGTACAAAAACAAGCGATAAAAAAATGTTTATAAATTAATTTTAATAACTTTATTTTTCATCATTTTTTCACTTGATTTGATACTATATACATTATTATGAACAATTTATAAATTTTGCATGTAAATTTATCACCATCGATTTGAATTTCACGTTTAAAACTTATCCGATAAATTTTGAAACCAGGTGACACTTGAACTAAAATGCTAAAGAGGAGGGTTCAAATGCACCATTATTTTGTGCTCTAATATGCTCTACATTCTTTATCTTTGTTTTCAAAATCCGAACAGTTAATCTGAACCGCTCAACATGATCTTCATAATAAAATGAACAATTATATAGAACCCTCCATTCTCATCCCCCCTTCATCCCCCCACCCTCCAAATTTTTTTTTTTTTTTGTCTTTTAGTAGGGAGTATATGGGGGGATACCCCCACCCTCCAAAAAATGTATTTTTTGGATTTTAGTGGGGGTATATGGGGGACAATATTTTTCGTTGTTGGACGTCAATATTTAATACTACAATGAACAACGTTAAATACTATATCGATGAACGGTAAATACACTAAAGACTGAAGTTAAATACTGCAGGAAATTAAATATCTGAAGTTAAATACTGATATTCCTAAAGTTAAATATTAATGTGTATAAAGTTAAATACTAAGATATAAGATGCTAAATAGAATCCATGCAATTTATTTATAATTTTAGAGATTAATGCTTTTGACTTTAAAGATAAATACTAACATTTATAATGTTAAATACTAACATTTCTAAAGTTAAATACTGATGTGCGAGATGCGGGGACGATACCAAATTAGTTTGTCATTTTTGCGGGGACAGATTTGTGTCGCTGTTGGACGCGGACGGTTAAATACTCCAATGAATAGAGTTATATACTTGTTTGATGCACTATTAATACACTAAAGATTGAAGTTAAATACTGCATGAAATTTTTGTGGGGACAAATATGTTAAATACTCCAATGAATAGAGTTAAATACTTGAATAGAGTTAAATACTCCAATGAATAGAGTTAAATACTTGTTTGATGCACTGTAAATACATTACATATATATGTTAAATACTACGCGGAACCAGATTTTTTGTCTTTTAGTGCGGGGATAGAGGGGGGATGGAGATGCGGGGACAGTTATCTGGGTCCTAATAAAATATGCTTGGAGACCAAATTTTATATTTTTTAGAATTTTTTTGCTATTTTTTTACAGAAGTACAATATCACCTTTTTGGATGGACCAAAATCTCTTTAAAACAACAATTTTGTACCCATTTAAAAAAATAGTAAAAAATTCTAAAAAAATATAAAATTTGGTCTCCAATTATATTTTATTATGAAAATCATGTTGAGCGGTTCGAATCAACTGTTCGGACTTTAAAAACATAAATAAAAAATATGAAATATATTAGATCATAAAATCATGATACATTTCAACCCTCCCAAGTCCCAATACGAAAATGTCTCTGATGACATAGCCGGACTCCAATAACGAAGTCTTGTGCAGCGGCCCTGGTCCTATTCTAAAGGGCCAGTGGCCACAAGCAAATCTAAAAAAATTCAGTATCACGAGCGAATCCAAAAAATCTGAGAAAAATCAATGCTCAATAAATAATACTGAAACGCTAAATCAAGCAAAGCCCAAGGTTGCCTAGAAAAGATTTCCACTGGTAAATAAGAAATCCTAGATTTCCTGTGGCAGTCTCCGCACAACAAAATATAATTATTCGGAAACTGAAACCTGTGCTCCACATTAAACTGCCTCGCAGTGGAAACTCACAGGTCAGTAATATACCACACGGTTGAATACAGAAATACCGAACTGTAACCTCTTTTTCGAAATTACAATACCTGAGGTAACAGAAATTTTTATTTTAAATCCAAGTCGTCTATTATATTATAGCACGAATCATAAAGATACCTAAGCATTACAAATTCTGATGGGACGGTCCGGATTGAAACTAAAAAATTCTGTTACCTCAGAGAAAGCACTCCCTTATTTTCCTGGCAGAACCTCTCCACTTCTGTCTGCTTGTCCGAGAGGAAAAACAGAACCCCCCTCTTAAGGTTTGCCATTTCGGCTCTCCTCCCTCGCCGTACGTCCCCCCTTCCACCTCCGCTCCCCCTATTTAAGGCTTCGTCTAGGGTTCTAGGGCCTCTACATCTTCTCGGGTTCTCGACTAATCGGCGGTGGCTAAGGTAGGAATTGAATCCTGTACAAGTACCTATGTCTTTTGATTGGATTTAACATTTGAATTCTGAAGCTACTTGAGTTTCTCCAATTGTACAGTTATTTCTAGTCTTAGAGCTCCCGTTTACTTGTGAGAAAGCTCTACAGCTTTTCTTTCTTGATTTTGTTGTTGTTGAGAATCTTACTGTTCTGGTGTGCGTTTTTTTAAAACAAAGAATTTTTTTTTTCTTAAATTCCCGTTTGATCCTTTGAGTATAACACTAATCTGATTAGTTTCGGTATTAGTTATATAAGAAATGTCAGATCTTTATTTTTTGTACTAAGATGATTGTTATTTCACTCTGGACCCACAGAGAGGAACTCAGGAGCTGAGAACTTAGTACAGACAATTATTATTCTTTTCTAAGCTTGTACCTATGTAGAAACGAATGAGGAATTGTTGTTTACTTTGTAGATTTGGTAAATTCCTGATTTTGTGTTTTCGAAATAGTTTGAGAGATCGGTATGTGAAACACAAGTGCATAAACTATTAATTGATATAGTGGCAATACCTATGCTGTAATTTAGCAATCATTATCTTAGGCATTCCTAGGTGCAAGATAGATATTTTTTATTCGTAACATCTGTGTGTGTGAAACCTTATGTTAGTGGTACCGGCACCTGACAATGGATTTGTAATTGATACCTCTTCTTCTGCTTGCTCTGCATAAAACCTGTCCATATTTGAAGTCCTTTAAGGATGGCTAGGGTACAAAGATTAAAAGGATCCAGATACTAGGGTAAAAAGATTAAAAGGATCCAGATACTAGGGTACAGATATACCTGTGCAGTCTACTAATAGGTTGCTCTTTAGTTTTGGAGGATGGGTATGAGAGCTGGAAAAAAAATATAAACTAAACTAAGAAACAGAGGGATTAAATAGAAATGGAATTAAACAGCTGATTTATAGTAATGAAAATGCCAAAAGTTGGAAAATTCAGTGACTTAAATAAATTAAATGTTATGGATGTTATTGAATACCAGCATGCATTAATTGATGTTCAAGGAAAATTGGTGGAATGTGTGGATCCTTGTTGTCTTTTTAGCTGAGCAGTTGAAATTGTCATTTTGGTAGTTGCATGGAAGGTTTTCTGTAGCAATGCAAAAAAATAAATCCAACTGGTCTACCATGTTCCAAGTGCCACGCTTATCTTACAATATTAATAATGCCCACTTATTATCTCTTTAGTAGTAATCTCTTGAGTATAACATGCAAGTTAACAATTTTTTAGGTTAATATGGCGATGGAGGGTGAGTCTATTGAAACAACATCAGAAGGTATCAGTACAGAGGCTGATACAGCTAAAATTGAAATAAAAATCAAAACATTGGATTCTCAGACATATACATTGCGGGTGAATAAGCGTGTACGTACGTCTGTCTTTATTTAGCACTTTGTACTAGTTAAATTTAAATATCTCAAGCCATTCTCTGGAGTTAATACAATACAATATTGCTCATGGTTCTTCTTTGATAATGTTTTCTTTGTTTACTTCTACTTTAGGTTCCAGTTCCTCAACTGAAGGAACAAATTGCTGGTGTCACAGGGATAGAGTCAGGGCAGCAGCGATTGATCTGCCGAGGGCAAATTCTGAGAGATAATGAGCTCCTTTCTCATTATCGTATCCTTCTGGCCTTCTATTTGTCTTTCCTAATTTCAATCATCTTAAAAATAAATAAATAAAATGATTTGTTAATTGAAATGTTATGTTCTCCATTTGTTTTTAATTCATTTATATATGGAGAAAAATAACAGGAAGGATTTCAAAGTTGGAAGCTAGACAAATCATAAATGAATATTAATTCTCTCAGTAAAACTCTTAAAATATTTCTCTATCCAAACAACGCCTTAAAATCAAAGTTTTTTGTGGCATACTGTGCAATTCTATCGTACTCTCCTTGATTTAAAACACAACAGATGTTGAAGATGGTCATACATTGCATCTTGTTGTAAGGCAACCTCCTGAAAGTGTGTCAAACAATCTAGGTATGTATTTATTTTTTTCTTTAGTACCATTGTTAATTAAAAGGCTTTCATTTTTACCCTGAAAGACATCAAACTATCGGCATTCTCTTAGTAGAAACATGAAAGAAAGGAAAATAAAAATTATGTTCAGAAACACACACAAAAATTTATAGAAAGAAAAATGAAAACTGGAAATTTTCAAAAATAGAATTTCTCGCAATCGTAGATTGCGACTCAGAGGTTACATTGGGCTGTTGGCACTTGATTAGACTATTGATAGGAGCATTGCAATAGTGATTAAGGGCTCTCAGAAAGAAATGGGTCCGCACTATTCAGTAATATATGGTCCGCTCTCAAAGATTGCGGGAATCTACTTTGTAAGATTTTGACAATTTGGTCTCTTATCTTTTGAAATGTTGTTCTTTACATTGAGAACCTCATAATTTTCCATTAAAATGCTCCACCTGTTCCCTTCAGAACAAGTATATGATCTTCCATCTTAGTTTTTCATTTCTACAAAATTGAGAACAGTAAGAAGGCTAATTTTGGTATTGTTTACAGAATCTAGATGGCGTATACGATTTCCATGTTTTCTTGTTTCATAGGAGGATAAATGGAATTGCTCTCTGGGAAATAAAAAACACGATGGATTCCCATATTACCAATTAGCTAGATTCACTTTAAATGATTTTCTATTCTGTATATGGTGCAGGAGCTGCCAATTCTTCATCAGGTGCTCTGAACAATCAACGCAATCAGCTCACAGAAAGTGTCATTTTGGAGGCAATTAATATACAGCACAGAAGCCGTGGGTTTCCCAACATTGGTCAGGTTGGATTTTTTTTAAACATAATTTTGGGCTTATTTCATAAATGATCACGAATTTTAGTATGTTTCGCCTTCCCCATTGTAAACTTGCAAAACATTGTCTTGAGCAGATTGTATCTAGCATCATCAATTCCCTTGGAACCTCTGTTGGGGCGAGCTTGGGTATGGATCCTGTGGTAATATTCGAAACAAAATACATAAATTATTTCTTACTTATATTAGAGATATAATTCTTGGTCCTTTTGTTTACTAGTACTAAGGATGAGATACTTGCCATGTATTGGGTCAGAACTGTCAGAAGGGCACAGCTCTGGAAGACCAGACCAGTACTTTGCTCCTATATAATAATTTTTTTCAACCTTTTTTTATGGATTATGATTTGATACATATTTGTGTCATCTTTGAGGTGATTTATCTCTCTCTCTCTCTCTTTTTTTGAAAAACTTGGCAGCGGCTGCCAAGGTTATCTCTCTCTCTCTCTAATATAAGTCAACATTGAGGAAGCAGGCACATACCTTACTGGTGGAACTTCTTCTGTAATACTGTTTTTTGTTAATTAAGTACAAAGTATAACCACATGGTTTGTTGGTTAATTTCCAGGCTGGAGCAGCAAACCATGAATCTCAGCCATCAGAGTCTACTGAACCTCACCTTAACCCCAGATCATTTACTGTTGAGATTGGCTCAATGCAGGTCCCATCTCAGAACCAATCTGCCGAGACTTCAACTGGTTCTGTGAATCCTAGTGTGAGTTTTAGTTCGTCTTTATTCTATAAAAGATATTTGTAAGCGTGAATTTCTGTGGCTAATGAGCTAATTTAATGTTCCGTTGATCCACTTTGTAGCCAATTCCTGATTCCTTGGCAACTATATCTCAGTATCTGGAATTCATGACTGAGGAATTCAGAAGGGCAGGCTTTTTTGGTCATATTGGTATGATTCACAATTCACAAGGGCTCTAGTAAATGATTTACCAACATGGTGATTTTGGTCTATTACCAACTTGGTACATTTAGTACCAGACAGTTAAGCCTAGGTTTCTTTTTTATTCATTTATTTTTATTTTGTTCGAGGCCTAGCTGTTTAGTTGATCTCAGATGAGCATTGTGAACCTTGGTTCTCACCAAGTTACAATACGCTATAGAAAGTTTAACTATGCTTGGTGACCTTGACAATTCATATCACAAGTAACAAAATTGCTACTTATCGGAAGGTATAGTTTTTTTAATATGAGTTAATTCTGGATGCTTTTTAAATAAAATGTATATTTTAGAAGTTGATGCCAGCCATCCTAATTAGTCAGATTGATTGAAATGTGAAGTCGTACTAGGGAAATTTGGAATTGGTACTTTTTAAAATAGTTATCGTGTAATTAGACATGTTTTTTCTGTAGCTGTTTGAATAATCCAGTCAGCACTGCAAATGTATAAAAAAGTTAGAGATCTGCATCCCTTGAAGTAACTCAGCATTGAGATCCATATGGATGGCTTGAATCCCATATTTGAACTTTTTAAAAATATCTATTTTTCTTCAATAGTATGTGCTCTCCAGTAGCAGACTAGCCATTTTTATGTTATTATATAAAAACAATGGCCTGATGCTTAAATATTGAAAATCGTTTGCAGATAGCTTAACACCAGTCGGGCATGGACATGGGGCACAAAGTGTTTCAAACCTATCCCAAGCTCTAGTCTCTACTAGATTGCTACTAATGACTGAGGCTCAAACCTGTTTATCAGTACGTGGTTCCTCTTTTTTTTGTCTTGTTTTTTCAATTTAAGCAGGTACATCCCATTGTGTTAAGGTACCAATTAGGTCACTTTGTTTCATATGTTATTTGGCCAAGTCATTATGTTCTATCCTAATTTGGGCTCTCTCACCTTAGGTCAGAAGTCCATCACCTTATGTCCTGGACAGAACACCAATTTAGCTGAAACTATGCTGTACCAAATTATTTCTCTATGCTGTACTATGCTGAATTTTTTTCCCTCTTCAGGGATACACTTTCTTGCTTATTTGCTACACTTTAGAATTAATATGATACTCTCTGCATTAATTTAGGAACTGGCAGCCCAACTGTCTGATCATGCCAATGTAACACTAGTACCTGCACGGGCAGAAATGCAAGCACTGTCGATGCGGTCTGGAATCCTTATGCAAAACCTTGGATCATTACTTCTTGAGCTTGGCCGCAATGCTATTATGCTAGATATGGGCTCTACACCGGTATGCCAAAAGCACCCATTTAAATTTAAAATTTGCGAGAAATTTCCTGGAATTTCTGAATGTCCCTCCTTTCATAATAGTTTGATGACATTAAAATCAATTTAAACTATAATAAAGTACCCATCCATTTCTTAGTAGTAGTATTGTTAAGGCAAAAGGGAATGCTAAAAAGGAACAATTACTACTGGGATTTTGATTATCTCATGGAGGAGAAGACCCCCTTTACAGTTTTTTTGGACTCAGGAGGATCCTTTTGCATGTCTCTCTTCTTATAACATGTAAATAATGTAGCAATTTGTTGGGATAATTGGTGGTTACATGCCTGGCATAGATTTGTTAATGTTAGCTCTTGGTTCGTAGTACTGCAACACAACAGAGTGTTTCCACTTGTGATTTGAAGTTCTAATAATGGGGAATATGTGGTCAAGGACCTAGATCGATGGACTTTGGCTTGGTGGCCAAATAGAAAAAATAATTGTGTCTCATATAGAGATAGCTGTAAAGCAGATCAGATAATGGGTTCAGTTTAATCTGTTCTAATAATTTTGTTATATTCCAGCAAGATGCATCAGTTAATGCTGGACCAGCTATGTTCATCTCTGGAAATGGACCAAATCCATTGATGGTTCAGGTTTGTAGAATAACCAATTTGATTTAAGTTTTTATTTGACACTTTGGTGAGGAGATTAAATTCTCATCTTCTCATTTTTCTTTTTTCCTTATCCCTGTAGCCTGTTCCATTTTTCCCATCATCAAGTCTGGCAGGACAGACTGGCGATCTCCATTCCAGCCGTGGCGTGCACAGTGACCTTTCTCGTACTCTACTTCGACCTAGAAATATTGACATACATATTCGTGCGGGTACACTTATCATTTGATATACTCCCGAATGTTAGCTAAAACTATAGCAATATTTTGGCAAAAGACCAACAATACATCCGTACAAAGAACACATAAGCAATATATCTGTACAAAGAACAAAGCACCTGATTTAGCACTAAATCCATGAGAAGAACTAGAAAAAAGATTTGACTGTTATCTCTACAACTCTACAATACTAGGTGTGGTCATGTCTTTTCCTGCTTTCTCACCCAGTCTAACATTATTAGGTCGTGGAGCACCTGCGCCAAGTGGTGCGAACCCAAGTGGAGAGACTGGTACACAAACACAGGAACAACCAGGTGCAGCTAGAAATTCTGGTTTGACTAATCAAGGTCTTAATGGAGAGCCTGGAATTAGAGTGGTTCCAGTACCTCTAAGAATGATTGCTGTACCAGTCCTTGCTAGAATGCCAGTGAGAGGAGATTCAGGGAATGTCGTTCCACCTTCTAGTGAGCCCTCTAGTGGTGGGTCCCAGCCAAATTTGGATCATTTTATGCAAGGACAAAATGTTTCCTCCGGATCTGAGCCTTTGGTGTATGCATCAGGTGAGATTTTATAGTTTTGAATTTGGTTTTTCATTAGATGTTTTATCATATGTACTATGTTTCCAATTTAAGTACCATAGCTGTCAGGTAAGTAACAAGACTCGTACAGTCAAACTATCTGGTACCTTTATGACTCCATTTGTTTTCTCGACTTGTAGGGTTGGTACCAGTATTGTCCTGGTCTGGTGTATTATAGTGGTACATCAAAATTGATATATATATATATATATATATATATATATATAGAGGTTGGCTAATATACAATCGATTGTTCCTGAGCTCCCGTGCAACCAAGCCGTTTTCCGATTTTCAAAGTCCAAACGGTCAATCTAAACTGTTAGATATGATCTCTATATTAAAATGTACTTGGAGACCAAATTTTACATTTTTTGGAATTTTTTTACTATTTATTAAGCCACTTTGAAAATCGCTGATCCAACGGTGGCTTAACCAAACAGTAAAAACAGAAGCCACCGTTGGATCAGCGATTTTCAAAATGGCTTAATAAATAGTAAAAAAAATCCAAAAAATGTAAAATTTGGTCTCCAAGTACATTTTAATATAGAGATCACATCTAACGGTTTAGATCGACCGTTTGGACTTCGAAAATCAGAAAATGACTTGGTTGCACGGGAGCTCAGGAACAATCGATTGTATATTAGCCAACCTCTCTCTCTCTCTCTCTCTATATATATATATATATATTTTTTTTTTTTGAGGTTATATATATATATTTTTAAATATTTTAAATGGAACCAGAAAACTTTGTTGTGTTATATGCTAAAATAAAACCAGGACTGCATGAACATGTGTCATTTTCCTCTTTCATAGGGGGCCCTTCAAATACAGAACTTGAGGATATGTCTGCTTTGTTGCAAGAGTGGTTAGGATCAGCACATGCTGTTGATCCATTTCAATTAAGAGGAAGCAGAACGGCCCGTCAGGAACCCTTTGTCAATGCTTCCACTGCAGCTCCACCTGATGCAAGCGGAGATACCAGAATTCCTGGTGCAACTTCAGGTGTTACTGAAGAGGGAGTACAGTTCTCTAATTTGCTTTCTCAGGTTTTACCAGTGGTTGCTCAAATTGTAGATGCCAGGTCAAGTGCTTCCGCTGCACCAGTAAGTGTGTGGATCTCTCAGTAAAATTTGTTACTCTATTCCAGCAGTATTTTCTATGTGGTGACTGATAAAAAAAGAAGATTAATACAAAGATCAGGTATAAGAGTATATAACCTTGATCTAAAAGGTCTTTCTAGCTGATTTCAGGGTTATTAATTCCTTTTGTATGAGGGTATAAGAGTTGTTCTTCGGTCAAAATAAAAATATGAAGGAGTATAATCCGTTTGATTTAGAAAATATATATTCTGATAATATATATTCTAGTTAATATATTTCCATTTTTTTTTAGCACAAAAATTGTTGGCTGTGATTCATTTCATTCTGCCAATTAAATTTGTTTCCTTTTCTTTTCAGACTCCTGTAGAGGGCTCCAATGGTCATGCTCGGAGGAACTCAAATGTATCAAGAACTCCTGAAAATCCAGAGGAGGGCCCCAGTGCCAAGCGTCAGAGGTACTTTGTGTCATTCTCGTATTGTACCATTTCTTTACCTGATACTTGTTCGTTGTCCATTGCTTTTTGACACTTGACCATTCATGTTCTCCTCCTTTTCTTTTGCAGAAAGAACAACTGATTTCTTAGTCATGTCAGAGCATATTTGATGTTGTCGGGATTCAATCTTATCCAGTGAGAAGTTTTCTTGAGGTAACTTGTTTCAATCAAATGGTAGAAGTTCCAATTTGAAAATTAGATGCAATGTAACTCATATGTGGTCTCGACTACCAGTGCATTGTTCTAGTTGGCGGGTCTCTTGTGTAGTTGTGTCTGTAGCATTATTTAACTGTTTATCTTCCTTGGATTTTAAATTATTCATATAGAGTTTCATGCGTTAGAGCCTTGTGTTACTTAGCTCCTAGTGTAGACTTGGAGTTCTGGAAAATGGTTATAAGAACGCGAGTTCAGTAGGCATTTTTCTCTTTTGAGTTTTGATTGGTACCGATTCATCTCGTTGCACATGTTTGTGCGCTTGTTAAGATAATAATGCAATATGCAAGGTACAGGATCATCCATTACCTATTTGGTTTTTTTTTTTATTACTCGTGAATAGTTAGTGTAGGATGTGATGATAATATCAATTGGGTGGATCAACACTTTCATATCTATACTTGTTGTAGAATGATAGGCAGTTGTGAGAAATTTGCAGAAATAAGCAGGAATGTATTTAAGTTTCATTTTTTTAAAAATAAAATTATTATTGTATTCAACTGTCAGACTGATCAAATATGGTATACAGTCTTCTGCATTTAAGTAGTCAATTTATGACATTTTACATTACTTGAAATAAATTTCCCAGCCAAGGACTGTTGTACCATTGTAATATTTCGAGACCTGTTCTTCATTCATTATCAATAATTTGAAGTTCATTTTGCTTTTGTAAATTAGTTTATTTATTGGAGACGAATGCTAACGCTGATAGTCGAGAGACAAACAACCCTTAATTCCCCTGAAAATAAATCTGCTGCGATTCCAAAGATTCACAAGGAATTTGCAATTTCAATTCTAACCGTTCATGTGTTTCGAGATTCATGCATAAAAATTAATTCTTTTGAGATTCGTGTATTTTAGTAAATAAACAGTTGAGTTTGGTATCGTAGCAGATTCGCTTCCAATTCCCCTTTATTGTACGGGACGCAGTGGACAGAATGGTGTGATAGCGATCTATGCAAGTTCTAGACAGAGGACGATGCTTCCGCGGTCGTAAGAAAATCCCTCTTGTACCATCTCGTTAAAAATAAATTTAATAAAGAGAGGTAAACATTAGGAATTTAAATACGAAATTATATGCTAAATATTCCCAACATCTTAGAAAGCTGCTCAACTAGAAATATTGCAAAAACATGCATTCAGCTGAAGAACAAAAAAATTGGATCCCTCTACATAAAAGAACATCGGCTTACAAGTTACAATTGACCAGAATTTTTTTTTAGTATGTGATGAGAATTAAAATCTTCAAATCACCTTCAGTATTTAGAATTTACTCATGCAAAGAGAAATTGCTTTAGCTACTGAGCGTGGTTCTCAATTGTCTAAAATGTATAATTGGCACTAGTCCATCTTTTCAAATCATGCACCAAAAGCATTTATCAGCATAACAGGTAAACAATGTAAAAGTAAAAAATTTCAAATAATTGATTTACAGCGTATAATTACCATTCATTGCATGCAAGCTTGTCTCAATGGCAGGCCCGTCATAAAATTGCGCATTCATCATGGATTGTTCACAAAATACCACTCAAGAAACCCCTACAAGAAGTTAGATTGTTCTGTAAAACTTTTTCATTTTAAGTATTAAAGGAAACAACAACAACAAAAAGCAGGATAAAAGCAAGAGAAATTTGAATACCAGATTCCAGAAGCTGATTCTTCCTTCTTTCTGCATTGGGAACCAAATAAATTAAAATTAACTCAAGTGAAGAGAGTACATTATCAATTTTACAAAATGGAAAATCCAGACAAGGGCGGATCCAGGATTTTCGTCAGGGAGGGCAAAAAAATATCGAATCGGATTTAAATAGCTAATTGGGTATTTGATAAAAAAAATAATGCTTTAACTTGTACTTTAAAATACTCTGGCTTGTAATTTATGATATTCTAACTTATAATTATAACTACCAATCATATTTCAAGAAATTTATTTTAATTTTAACTATAAATTTAACCCGAATTACCAATTAAACATTCAGAAGGGGGCCGAAAAAAATTCGGGGGGGGGGGGGGGCGCAAAGTCAGTCGAAACTAATAAATCTCCACTAAAACTCAAAATCCAGGAGGAGGCGGCTGCCCCCCCCCCCCGGTCTACACTGGGTCCGCCCCTGAATCCGAATTTCTTAGAATGGTATATAAATGGAATTGGGAGAGATCATATATCTTTTCTTTGAACTTATAAATGAATATCTCTTCTGCCAGTGAAAGCATCATTAATCTCAATTAATGTTGGTTTTTCAGGAAATTCAGCTATGATATCATATCTCTCCTTCCCATTGGGGTCATCTACTCTCTTGTACAGCTCATAACCATTTGGATAAGCCATCCTACAAACAAAAGAAATATTATAAAAAATACAAATCAGATATTTGAGTCCATAATCAAAGAGCTTCTGAAAATATGAAGAAAAGAGAGAAGAAAGAGCAAACATATTGGTGTCCCTCTTTCAGATTGAATGAATACCAATAGTACAGCTGTACACTACTAATTAATTGTGGCACTTCCATACAGAAAAAAGACACTGGATTGACAGAATTTAGGTTTGTAGCTTTACAAGACTCTTTGATGTTACCAGAAAAATAACAAAATGCAAACCTAAACCTACATCTCTTGTAGTTGCTAATGTAGACTAAGAGATGTATCTATTGCCCTAAAATCTTACTCCGAATACACAGGGGTTAAAGAGGGACAGAGCAGGGCTGTAGAGGCCCAAGTACTTGTATAATCACTATAATCCTGATTTTTAAAAATCAGGAAGGAGCTAGACAGATACCTTAAAGCGCCCATGATAGGATATAAGGAGCCCGAGTAATAGAGGAGGCGAAAATGGTAGCAAATTTCAAATGAGGCAGCATACTCCATTCTCTTGTCCCTACCAATAGTCTGTTTGAAATAAAATGAAAGTATTAGGCACTATAAATTTTTCAGCATAAAAATGAAAAGTAAATGAATGCATGCAAAATAAGATTTGTTTACCGTCATGATGCCGCTTGAACTAGGCATATCCTGCAAGAGTTTGGTGTTAGAAAACAAATAAAGAAGGACAATTTTTATTGAATTAAAATACATATAAGATAATAAGATTGCCATCTAAAATTTAGTGTATTTAAGAGTACAATAATACCAACTAAACCTTAAATGCAAAAACAAAAGATGGAAAAAGGAAATTCCTTTTCTGATTTCTATATCCAAAAATAATAAAATGGTGTAAAGGTCAAAAAAGGTAGTTTTCCATTAAATACCTTTAGGCGAGGATTTATGAGGATTACTGGTCTGCTCCCAGCCGCATCAGTCATTGCTTGCAAATCCTTTAAAAGCAAAGGTTGAATATCATTCTATATCATCAGTGCAAGCACTCAGCAACAGTACTACTCACAGTAGGTTTACAGAGAAAATTTGGATCTCATGGTTCGTATGTACGACTTGGGTAATTTGGAAACAGCGTAATGAAAGAGTTTTCAGAGGATCCTCTCTTCCCCCAGAGATTCTAGTGAGCAGGATTTTTAATGAGTGTAAACTATGGTTGAGGTTTTGTTAACTTTCAATTGTCTTTTCAGTCTTTAAATTTACTGGTAAATTACTGGTAATTAGTAGTTTAATGAGTGTGAAGAGCAGGTATTGTAAGTTGTATACATTGTATGAGTGCCTTTTGTGCATTATGTTTATTGCAACATCACCTGACAGCTACTGTCATGGTATTTCAAAAAAAGAATATCATTCTATATCTCATTAACAAGTCTGGCAATAAAAGAGCCTCTGATTATGCCCCTTTTTCTGGCAGCATATTTTTGAAGGCTAAATCCTGAATCAAAAATATGCACACAAGAAAAACCACAAATTTTAGAAAAAGTAACATAGTGGGATGAGGATCCAACTGGTATTGCCGAACCTGAACCTTAACAGAGAAGGGTGCTTATAGACAAGATATATTGATTAACTCACATCAATAATGCAATTACCAACTGCATTTTGGGGCGCTATCAGGAGAAACATATCGTCTTGCTCATCTACCTCGTCCCGTCCTTTAATTTAAACACAAAAGAAATTAAAGTAAGAAGAGCATGCAAGGACAGAAACAAGTAAGACACAATTCACAGGGACTGTCACTAAAATAGAGTATCGCAGCTTTCCCACTTTGGTCTTGAAACTTACTGTTGCCCACTGTGTACTTGAACTCCTAGGAATATCTTTTAATGAACATTATAGCAGGCAACTGCCTGCTACTTCAAAAAAAACAAAAAAATCTAAAAATATCCCATGTTGGTCCTAATATCTCAAACTCCCAAAATTCAAGCGACCTTCAAGATTTGAGAATGTCGAACTTGCAGATTTTGGTTTGACCTGGCTGTCTATGGTCAAGAATTCCAACCCATACCTGGCACTTTACTGAGATAATTGAGAAGTAGACCTTACACAACTTTTACGCTATTCCTTTCTTCTTGGATGTCATTCAAATGAAAAAACTGAGCTAAGTGGGACCTTTGGTGTTCTATTTTAAACAAAAATTAAATATAATTGTTTCAAACAGGCTGGCAGGTCAAGAAATGCCAACCCTAACAAGAGAAGTTGGTCTAGACGGGGTCATGTCAACCCTAAGAAAAATAAGAATATCATATGTGAAAAAAAAAATTTATGGTCTAACCTATAGCTCCAATATTAATAAAGGTCCCCAAGGCCTCATATTCGCCCCAATCCATGAATTCCAAAATCTTTCTAGTACCGGCAAGTTGCAATGGCATACCAGTGAGTGCACCTTCCCCCATGGAACCTTGAACACAAACCTAGTGGAAAGCAAATCCATCTTAATTTAAGTGCATTTTGCATATAACACCCTATATTCAATAGAATTTGGCTATTTGTAATGACCCCCAACATTTCTTGTATCCGCAAAAAACATATACTAATTTCTGAGAAGCTTGGAAAATGTTGCCCCCAAGTTTTATGTAATAGCTAGTAAAATTTCTTGATAACTCAAAATTAGTACTTATTTGCAGATGTCCCAAGAAAATGTGGATAGCAAAGAGAAGTTGACAAATGTTAAGTGTCAGTTTCAGTTCCAATGGGCTATTGCAATTAATAATTAAGAAAACTTGAGCAAGTTCAAACTAGTACTGAAAATAATGCATGAAATAGAACTAACCTTCACTCGCTTTCCATCATCAGCAAAAGAAAGGGCAAGTTCTCGTACCAACTCCATCAAGGTGCCTATTCGATAAACATCCTGGAAAAATATATATATAGTTGATTCTTCAATTTTTGCAGTTCTTATTTGTTTCTTTCAATTGTTTAATTGTATAAATTCATACATTGTGGTGGCTGTCTTGCTTGAGTGTAAATTATTTTAGTTATTCTTCAGTAAGAATAACACTGAACATATATTAAATCAAAACAACTGTGAAATATAACAGCTGTATTTACTGGCATGAACAGGTAATAGTAATGCTTGCTCATTTCATAATTCATATACACAGCAAATTCCTTAACATACCATTTCGGGATTAAGCTCAGGGATGTTAACCTCTACCTGCAAGTTAAAGTGGGACTTTAGAACAACAGACAAAAAAGCAACCAGCAATAATAATGACAGCAGTTGGCACTGGCAAGTAATTCCCCATAAGCTCAAAGATCAAAGAAATCAAGAGCACAGAAAACCCAGCATCCATGTTAGCATATTAGATGAAGTGACAGCCAATCTTAAAGCTAAAAACAAGGATATGAAAAATCTTAAAGGCTGATGCCAGTATACACACTCAAGCCAGTTTTAACTCAAGACCTCCAAATTGCATTTTTCACATTTTTTTTTATCAAACCTATTAGTAACATTACAGTAAAGGGAAAATGGCTGCAGCACTCCCAAACTACGGCAAATACTCCTATTAAACTACCCAATTATCAGAATTATCATACTAATAGTTAACCATCAAACTCTGTAAACTCAACCTATATCAAAATTACCCTAAAGTGGTCAACAACTTAATTTACCAAAAAGACTTCCTTGTCTTTGACAATTCGTCAATAACAAATAACCGTATGTTATTTTTTTGATATGGTGAAACTTCTTGATAAATTTCCCTTTTCGATATCACTCTCTTCCATCTAAATCTAAAACCAGACACGGGGTACTCTGCAAGCTGGGGTATCTGAAATAATCCGGAGGTTTTGCAAGGATATCCATAATGCTTCAAACTGTCTAAATGATACATGCTTTTGGAGGCGTATGATAAAAGAAGTTTAAAGGGCGGAATTGCCAGTGTTAACATTATGCAATTTGCCTACTTTCCTCAAAAGAAAAAATATATTATGTTGATAAATATATAGATCTGCAGGGATTAAATAAACAACCTTCAACCGGGTCTTTTTATCTTCTATAGCCCTTTTTGTTGCATTTTTTATATCATTGTAAAAGTACTCTCTAATTTCTCTAGAATGAGGTATGTTGTTTAATCTTGTAGGAATTCCTCTCCAGATAACCTGAAAGCAATACCAACAACCATCATGAAGACAAAATGATGTTATTTTATTATACCTGATAACCAAAGACCTGAACTCTTACATTTTTTGAAGCAACAACTCCTGAACTTGTGGATGAACTCCCTAGAAAAAGCAAATACAAACACACATCAACATCTTCTTCTTTTTCTTTGATGGGCTCCTTCATGTGTATGCATCCCGAAAAATTGGGGGGGGGGGGGGGGGGAGCAATTGCACATGTGCCCCTAATAAAAACTGGAAATATCTTGTATCCCTGTCATATCCTCTATTCATTGCCCATCCTTATCTTCCAAATATTCCTAAATTAACCCATCCACAGTTTCTTCTATGTAAATTAGGATGACACAGGGATAGTTAAAATACCATTTGCTTAAATTTGGAAGATGAAAAATTTCAATGTTTCATGGAGCTATACTAGAAGTTGTTATCCAGGGTAGCATCTTGATATTCTAACGTTTTCTAATATGGACTAAGATGCTTTGCAAGCACAACCCTCTTGTACTTGAGCTCTAAATCTCAGTTTGTGCGAACGGGTGATCTGAGACGTCTAATGTGAATGTCAAAATATGCTTGGAAGTCAAGTTACCATATAGTGTATTTTTGGGGGATGTTATGATAAAAACCATTGCTATCTGACAATCTAGAATGCTTGAAAGCATTGGTTTGCCCCTATAGAAAGTACGGTAATTAAAATTCAGAAAGTATAGAACACAACTTTTGAGCAAATTTTGATGTTAAGATCATATTGGATGGCTCGTCACACATTAGAATCTCAATATTGAGCTGTGTTGCATAAATATGAATAGAGGTGTTGCATCGGATATGGCGATACAATATTTCTTAAAATCATAGGTAGAATACATTTATATATATATGTCATATGTATAAAATATTTCTCGAGTTGTGTTCATAACATAATTAAAATGTAGAAAACAAATATATAGGTTGTTATTTTTTAAGGATAAGAATGTAAAAAGCTATAAGAGTACAATTAAAATGGATGTATAGGATACTACTTTAAGGGGTAAATTTAATTTGATGTATACCACATTTGAAATTATTATTTAATGTAAATTAAAATGTACAGATACAACTTAGGAGATAGATATCCGTGTAGCACGTGCTTAAAGGGCCTTAGGCCTAGTCCTCCTGGCACCTGTCAACGCAACAACACCAAAAAGAAAGGAAAAAAAATAGCAAAATCTGGAGCAGAGCAGTTTCAACCCACTAGTCCACAACAACAACTTTCTTGTCCAGAGCTTATAAATCCTAATATAAGGAGGGTAGTGTCTCTAGCACAGTGCCACAGTCAGTCCTCAAAGGGGGACTCCACACAATACCCTAAAAAGCAGTCCTTTGTGTGGGAATATGTGAGTCACTCCATATAATTGATCATATCTATTGAAATTTAAGTATTTGAACTGACACTTATTGAACATGAATAGTGCACGTATCCGTATCATATACGGGTCTGGATGCTAATAGACATATATGTGCAACATTGAGATTGAGATTTGGAGACTGATCATGAGACTTGGGTGCTTTGCAAAGCAGCCTAAGTGCCTAACCTAGCTCTATAAATATATACATAATGTTACCTTTAGTTTTGGCCAACTTCACTGAGCTTGAAGAATTTTCTTTGACTTGTTTCAAAAAAGAATCAATTTCTTGGAAAACCACTTCTTTTGTACGATTTCCATCAATCTACATTCTTGGAAATTAGAAAGGGAGAAGAATAACTGATATTGTTTTCATTTTCTTGAGAAGAATAGCTTGCAATACTACATTGATAAGACAAAGAGAACACCTTTTTTAACAAGTTCAAATATGTGGGAAGAATTGCTTCTGCATTTTGCTTGTAGGTCTGAAGGCGCGATTTAACCTAGTCAAATAGAGTTCATAAGTGATATTCTGAGAAGTAAAAAAGCGAACTAAGATTTGGATGGTATATACTGGTAGGACCTCAATGGGTTGGTAGTTAGGTATTCTTGGTTTGTTTGCTTACATGTCAAAACACTGCTTGGATTTTTATTTTTGTATGGAATTTTTTAGTGCCGAGTTTGGAGCTGAGACCCTGTTTAGGCCTAACCATTCATTTTGGGCTTGACATTTCGGCAGTTTGAAGGCTTGTTGCTATTCATTAAAAAAAAACATTTTCTAAGATGCAAATTACAGGTCCAAGTTCCCTACTAAGTGCACCGAAACACAAGAACCTCTCAATTAGCCTAACTAACATGAAGCCAAGAAAATGAAAATAGAATGAGGCTTATGAGGTATAAGTTGGTATAAAGTTGAGCTAAAACAAGGACATATTCTGCCTTCTTTTTTCTAACATTCTACAGGTTAGTTATGGATATACTTAACAGAGAGTAGAAAAACAGTGTCTTTAGAATTGGACATTTTCCTCAACAAATGCTCAGGTAGAAGTTGGATCAACATTTGTTTGTCTACATTGGAACTGGGATGGACAGAAATCAGTAATGAACATTGCATGGATACAGTTATGAGTATCATGTACAACACTAACCCAAATAATTTGAAATAATTTGAAAACACGGGTTAAAAACACAAAAAGTACCTTTTCTAGAGTATCGTCAGAGCGGGTAATAAGCCTTCTTGCTATATCTTCATTTTCAGGAGGGAAGTTTTTTATATGGTATATTTTTCCAGTCACCAGATCCAATCTCCTACCGATACACCTATCTATTAGAATTTCATCAGGCACCTGAGTTTGTCCACAAAAACAGAAGTACTTTCAGAAAGATAAGTAGAGCCTTGATCTATAAAAGATAACTAACCACTAGCATCATTGTGCTATTATAACACATGAAATACAATCGCAATTTAAAAATACAGTTATTCCTTTCCGAAAGGTGAATAGCTAAGCAGAAATATTACATTGAGCCAAAATTATAGGTGCCTATGCTACAAGCTTAAGCATTTAGAGTAAATGTTCGGCTGATACCCCATTCACAGCCAGAAGTCTAAGTTCAACTCCCACCGTACCTTCATTATAAAAATAACAGTTTTTGCCCACTAATAATCACGCATATGATTAGTCTAACAACAAATCAACCATTGTTGAAGTGGAATTATTATGAATATGAAATACCGAATTACCGCCTACTTGGAAGCTTAAGTTTTTACAGCAAATGGTTGGTAATACATCTACTTGGTATTAGCAAGATTAGGCTGGAAGATTGCAGCATGCTTGTCCCCCAAAAATAATTTGATAAATATATGTAATGATATTACTACAATATAAGTAAAAGTTATACTTCAAAATTGTGGCGTACCTCAAGCACAATATAAATGTCAGGTCTAATATTCATTTTCTCAAGACTTTGGGCTTGTGAATAACTCCTAGGATAACCATCTAGAAGCCATCCCCTTGTCCTTGCATCTTGCCTTGATAACCGTGAAACCACCATCTATTACAAAGGTGCGTAGTCAATAAAAAAAGGAATATATGGATAAGAGAGGAAGTTTGAAGTACTTTGTAATTTAGGGCAGCACTTTAATATAGTTGTAGCACATATTTTTTATATATTTTACAAACTCTTTTTGGTTAATAGCAAAACATCAAACCACCAATGCTAGGGTAATTTAAGAAAAAAATTACTGAATTGGAGTTGCATTCATAGTGGCAATCCAACAAAGTTGCTTAATCAGCAGTGCAAACAAACTTAGAAATCAAACTATAAAACTTGTTCGGTTGGTTTTATTTTGATTTGGACTAAACCATAAGGCTTGTAATGGTAGTGAAAATTTACCAAAATTTACAAAATATCAGTCTTCAATGTTGGGAGTCACTTCAAATATGGAAAGTTCTGGGGGCAACTTGCAAAAAGACAAAACCTTTATAACATTTACCTACATCTGTTACAATCTCATCTGGTACAAGCTTTCCACTGTCCATGTATTCTTTTGCCTTCTTTCCAGTTTCGGTACCAGAGGAAACTTCAGCTCGAAGGAGATCTCCAGTTGATATATGCACCAGACCATACTGCAAAGTAAGATTAATTTAGAAAAGAGAAGATTAGAAGAATTCAATAGGGCAATGATAGAAATAATTAAGCAAAAACAACACCTTCTCCACTATCATTTCACACTGAGTTCCTTTGCCAGATGCCGGAGCCCCTGAAATCATCACCTTCAATGGCTCTCCTAAGCCACACTCCACATGAAGCCCCTAAAAGCAAACCGAAATTGCTTTTCAGATCATATTATAATTAAAAATCTCAGTAAACAAGCAGCGATGAGTAATGACCTTGCATTTCGGCCGTTGATATTTCGAAGAACAGCTGTGGGGCCCAACCGGCAGCGAGTAGGAGGAAGCAGTGGGACAATTGGAGAAAGGAGAGAAAGAAACGGTGGAGTAGTTAAAAGCCGAATGAGATTGAAGGAGAGATGGAATGTGAGCAGAATCTTTGGGTTGAATTATGTTACTTGTGTAAGATAATGTCGCTGGAAGTGATGTAGCCATTGTTGATACCTATCTCTCGGTTTTTGAAAACTGGAAGTCGCTACTACTCGCTAGAGTCACTAGCTTTATATGTGGCGCAAAATTAGATCGGAGGAGAAGCGAATTGCGGCCAAGACTGAAGACTGCTGGGGATCCAGCTCCTCCCAGGTACCGTAGAGGATAGAGCTCATTTTACGGTTTGGGATTCGGGCTAGCTCAGGGGCAGTATTAGTGGGCTTTGAGATTCGTGCCAAATTAAAAATAACGGTCTGGATGCACTAATTGTAAAAGATTCTGAAAAAGGTGATGGAGAGGATGTGATTCTGACTGTGTGGTGGAAGAGGAATTCGCATCCTCTGAGATATCTCAAACTTTGCGTTACTTTTTTTAATATCTCAATCGTTCAAATACATTATGCACGAATCTCAAAGCTCAAATAATACTGGCTCCCTACGGTTCCCCGAATAGGCACCGGACACGTCAGTCACGCAAAAATTGAGATATCTTAGAGGATACGCACTCGTGGTGGAACCGTGGAAGAGAGAATGAGATTGACAGAGAAAAATATTGGATTTTAATTAGATTAATAAGATCCGGCCCATGTTCTTACATGACGATCCAGTCCGCTACGCTGGGCTCCCAAGTCCCAACTAGGAAAAGAGAGGGAAAAGGATGTGGATTTGAAAGAAAGAAAGAAAAAAAAGGACAAAATTTTCTCTAATTTGGGAGTGTACAAAATCAACATAATAGTAAAATAATTTTACAAGAAATAGTTAGCAACCTTCGAAATTATAAGATGTTATTCTACATTTTTCTCCTCATCTTTCTTCTCTTCTTCTCTCTTCTTCCCTTTACATTTTTGAAGTATTTTTCGAAATAAAGATGAGAATCAAACTTTCTAACTTTAAACGTCTTCGTGCGACATTGTCTTAATTACTAAATCAAAGACTGTTACTCAGTAAACATTTCAATGTTGAAACAAGTAACAAAATTTAGACAAAACCGACCACCATTCTCAGTTCTCCCATTATTTCCTTTACCCTTTCTGGAACGAACCGTTTTAGTTATGATTAATTAATATCTTAGTAAGTGAATTGATTAATTAATACTCCTTGTAAATCAATGAATTCACTATATTTCAAGAGATTATTATTTGCAACAATCTGCCCAATCTGAGTGACTGATTAATGTCTTCCAAATATTACTTCACGGGTGATTATTTACACTGTCAAGTCTCAGAATCTAGACAAAAGCTGTACAAAACCCAGTCAGCAAAACTGGAAACCAAAAAACTTTCTTTATAAAGGAATTCAATGGAATAATAACACAGAAACTTACAACTTTTGGTCAACAGTGTTCAGAGGACAGCACCACATGCAACCTCAAAATTATTTTAACTTTTGAAAAACTATATCTTGAAACCTTATTGATTAAACAGAACAAGGTACAGACTAGAAACATTAAACAGAACATTGCTATAATGTAAAGGCCTCATAACACTCACGAGATTTGAGCACACGAGGTTCCATTTTACATGAACTTAAATTAACCCAACCTATCAATAATGAAAAGTAAACTAAACTACAGGATGAATGAAAAGGTGGCCTATGGAAACAGCATTAACTCTCCACTAAATTAAGAGAAAAAATGCTATTTAATCTCTAATCCCTAAACCAAGCAATTTTGGTCGCCTGACAGCCATTAAGGGGTCAACAATTCCCTGGCAGTCTTTACCCAAACCACTACCTGGTACAAAACCCATCTTCTCCATCATTTTAGAACCAAACCCTGTTGTATGCTTCTCAAAACCACCAATTCTGTTGGAATGGTAACTCTTCAAACTAGAACACAGAGCCTTAGGAGTTGACTGTACCACCTTTGTACCACTCACTTCACCTGGCTCGAATTCGACACCTAAACCTAAAGATTTTGGTCGCTGAACTGGTTCAATTGGCCGAGCCATCCCTTGGCCGTCTTTGCCTAAACCACCGCCTTCGATGAACCCCATTTTGGCCATCATCTTTGAGCCGAAACCTGTCGTATGCATTTCAAATGCACCAACTTTTTCTACCACGACTGTGGTCTCCTTTGAGTCCACAATTGTTTCCATTACGACCTTTTTTGTAACTGAATCTCCTAGCATTGTGCCAGACGAGACGAATGCAACAGGCTTCTCAGCAAATGATGTCTTTGTGGATTTCAGCTTTCCAGAAGTGTTTTTCCTGCCCCTTGATTTGTTGCTTTTAGGTCTTTCTGATGATGAGCCTTTTCTAGCTCCACGTGGTATGTTCTTGTTATTGACATCAACAACAGCAAAGTCACCATTGTCATAATTCACTCTCAAAAGCTATAGCACATTAAAAGCAATATATATTTCAGTAAGAACAGAGAGATACCAAAAGTACATAACATATAGATTATTATCTATCATAACTATACTTGCATCTATTGTCGTTATGTATGTATGAATATCCATATCATATTGTATGCGAGAACAAATATGATGCTTTTAGATATAACATGATTTATCTGCTAGTAACATACTAGTTTTAGTACCTAGGTTAAGTTTTAAAAATCTTTATTTCTGCTATCATGCATCAGGACTGGTGCATTCTTTGTATGGGAAACAAAAATAAAAAAATGCAACAAATTACACTGTTTTCTTGCAAATACAATGATAATGATTAACTACACAATAAGAAAAGTAGAATTTGAGGCATTAAAAAAAAATCTTGTTTATTTACCTTGTCAAGCCGTACTTGATCGACTGAAGAGGGCATGCACGTTTGTGCTGTACGTGCCACCATTACAAATCTAAAAGAAAATAATATCAGCCTGTCATGTCAACTTGAATGGCACAGAAATAGTATGGTTGGAACAAAGCATCTTGATAACAGATAATAGATATTACACCATCCTTTTTTATCATATATATTGTCTGTTTTAATAATTTTTTCTGCTAGCAGTTTAGTACCAGAAAACTCAGATGCTGTTTTTGCCTCTGTAATCATTCGAATTTTATTTTTAACAATTTTTCAACCTTCTTGTTTTTACCTTTTCTTTCCAGAACCTTGACAGGCACTTTTAAAGTGATAAATTGATGCCAAGCGCTGGACCTGCAAATTTTATCACAATTAAGATAAAACCAATTTTACCAATATCAAAACAACCTTAATACGAAAACTGCTGCAGCCAAGGAGCACCTTTTAAAATTAAATCAGAAGTCTAGCCAATAAAATTGCTTATGTAGGATGAGAAAACTGAAAGCGGATACAGAACTTCTATGAAATAGTCGTAGTTCTCAATGAGTGACATGCATTTCTGAAAAGAGCTTATAATTACAATAAGTACCTGTGAACAATCGCGAGAATGCATAGATTGGAAAGCATACATGTCAACTTCGTCTACAACCATTTGCCTCAATTGCTGTAAACAAAGAACAAAATTCACTAACTTCTAGAACTTGTCCTTTTTAAGGTTGGAAAATAATTGTTTTAACAGCAAGTTCCAGTGTACAATCGATCTTCAATTCACTCTCAAACACCAAAAAGAGTCAAGAAATGGCCTTAAAAAGTAAGCGAGTGCACCGGGTACTAAAAAAGGTATGGTTTCCATCGTAATTGGTATATGCCACTATCAGACTATAACAGCAAAGCCAATGTTTCATTGACAGTTGTGAAATCAAGTATTATCTTACTTGATTTATTTGCTCCAGATCAACACCCCTATTGAGCATACGCTGCCTACGCTTCTCAGCAATTTGCTCTTTACGGTGTTTCTTCTTTTCACCTTCAGGTTACACAAATTAATACCAATTGGGCAAGTACATTATTGAGAGTCTTAGCTACATAGGAGGTCTACTAAAACAACAAAATTCCCAGAATATAAAGGACAGAATCTTAAACGTCTGAAGTAATATAAGCTTCGGTGCTTATTCTATGACTGTTTCTTAGATAAATTTATCATACAATAAATAAATGTAATCACAGTTATTACAAGACCAAATTGAATCTGAGGTAAATATTATTGGATTGAAAATTGGTTTGATCTGATAAAAGCTTCTTGAATGTGCATCTAACATGAACTGTTTACTGCAGGTATCACTAAAACATTTACCATAACAGCCGACACATATCCTATTTGTAAGAAGCATTCATATTTTTGGGTTGTCTACGGACCTTACAATAACTAATACTATGGCAAGTCGAACAAAAGACATTCAGTTGCCTCGGCATTTCGCATTTCACTCGAAAAGACTGCTGCATGACCAGCTCATGCAAATTTGAATTGGTAAAATTTAAATCTTCTTGGTAATAAATTTAAAAATAGTCGCTTCGAAGGACCAAAACTGCAATGTTTGATAAAATCAGATTTTTCTAAGAGTTCATGATCATTTGCAAAATGTCAAAAAATATTCATAATAGGTGCAGTCATGAGAAATGTCTGTCAGAGTTTCATTTGAAACGAGTCCAATTTGTGTCGAAAGAACATGACATCAAGAAAAAAAGAATTGTGATGCAAACAGTATTGGTACTCTACTGTTATGGCAGTACAGTTACAATCAGCTGGTATCAAGGTGCATACAGAGTACCAATATAAAAAAAATAATAACAATCGATAAAATATATATACCTGGAACGCTTCTGTAATTTTTCTTACTTCTCCTACCATCACCTGGACCTGGCCAAGACCTGGAAAGCTGAGAAGGAGCACTCTTTCTCCTGTTAGAAGTAGCTCTAGAGTCTTTCAGCGTAACAACATTTTCTAAGGTCAACAACTCGATCCTGGCAGAATTGTAAGCAACCTTAGCTTTCCCTTTTGCCTTCCATTTTTGCCCCTTCATACCGTAAACCTCTGAAGCCTCCATCAATTTGACCCCTCCTAGCTTTTTCCTCTTCAAAAAACCATCTTCATCGGATTCAGATTCAGACTCAGATTCAGAGTTGTCAGACTCAGACTGAGATTCTAATTCTTTCAGTTTCTTTGCTGATAGGCCACTTAGAAATTCATCCGCACCACCAATTCCTTCCATGTAATCACGTACAATTTCATCATCTATTTCTGAGGAGGAATCATCTATTTCTGACTCACCATCCTCCTCATCCTGATCATCATCAACATCACTTTGAGATAATTCTTCGTCATCATCCAAAGATTTCACTTCATCCGCATCATCCTCATCATCATCACCTGAAACATCATCCTCGTCTTCATCCATGTATTCTTCTGGTGACGAGGCGTCTTCTGTATAAACCCGATACCCTCCAATAGACAAAAAGCCCTCGCTTTTACTGCCCTTTTTCACCTCAGGAGTCAAAAGTTCATCCATCTCTTGTTGTATAATTTCCTCGTTTTCTCCAGCTTGATCTTCTTCCATTGCCTCCACTTCTGCAACTTCTCCCTCCTCTTCCTTCTCAACAAAACCTAATCCTGAGTGGCTCGCCTCTGCGGATCCAGATTCATCCCCCTCCTCGCGTTGAAACCCAAACCCAAGCTCTTGATCCCCGGTGATCGCTGGATGGTACGAATAAATCGGAACTTCGATCTCCGTGTTAGTCTCGATGGGATCTGATGTGGCAGGGTAAATGTAGCCGAATGTGTTACCAACACACTTAGGCGCTTTAGAACCTTCTCCTGGAGATTCGCGCTTGAATAAGATCGGGGAGGTTTGGGGGCGGGGCCGGCGGCCACTACTGCCGTGAGTAGGCCCACCGGCGGTGGGATTTTTTTTTGGTCTAGGCTTTCCACCACCCATTCAAAGCTAGGTTACAAATAGGTTTTGATACTTTTTTTTTAGTAAGAATTTCTTTATTTCTTTGTTGGGTTGTACTGTTGTCGTGGGAGGCACGAAAGAGGAAGAGACGAAGCGGCGGAGAGGACAAAAGCGGAGGAGGAATGGCGGTTAGTTTCCGATAACATATCTGCACCAGGTGCACATAAACCAGTGATACGAATGACCGATATTACCTCATGGTTTATTTGTCATCGTATCATCCTGGTGTACGTTCAAACATTAGCCAGTAATTATGCCCATTTACAAGAAAGAATATTCATTTCCCTTGATAGATACTGTATGGATACGGCCCAGAGGTTTGGGTTTGGCTCTAGGGCCTCCTTACAGCCTGTTCCAGAGAGAGAGGAGAAGCGAAAGTTGTTGTGCAGAATGGAGATTTCATTAGATTGCGTCTGACAGGATGGTTCACTTGCTCTAGAAAAAAAAAAAAAAAAGATAAAAACAGAGATGCAGCGGAGGAGAGTGATATTGTGCAGAGGAAAATGCTACTTTGAGTTTTTACCTCCATTTTGTGGAGCAAAAGCCTTGAAGTATTATTCATGGTTACCATCACAATTTTAATTTATCTAATATGTAGTTTAATCAAGCTAATAGTTTAAGAGTTTATATAATTAAATTGTTTTTTTTTTTTAATTTAGTACTGAACTGGAAAAAATAATGAAGGAATTAAAATAAAAAATATTAAAGGAATTTTAGACACTGATTTTCAAAACCTATTGGGTAGGCTTTAACAACAAATTTAAACCATTCAAACTGGCCTACTTCATTATGAGTTATGCGTATACATGCAAAATTTCTAAATTTTTTTATTACTTTTAATATCAAGTCGAGCAATCAAAAAACAATGAAAAATAAATGCATTAAAAAAAAACCACATTTGACCACTTGACTTTATTAAATAAATTCAAAATTTTATAATTTTTTTTTTTGTAACTACATTACTCATCAAGAAGATCAATTTGAACAATTTGGATTAATCTTTTAAAACTTGTTCAAAAGATTTTTTTAATGTTGAAATGACACTTATGTTATTCTAGCCAGACTTAGATTAATTTAGAGAGAACTAAACAATACATGTACAGATGTACTCTCTACACTAATGTTTCAAGTTTTCAACTAACTTCTATAATTTAATAATGCCAATACTGATCTTGATGAAAATAACGAATGAAATTCAGTTGATCCAAATCTACTTCTCACTTGGCAACATGCTAATCACTAACACTATATTATCCGAACGCTGACCTCTCTCTAGGTAGAATCGACCAGGAAACCCAGCAAGTCCACAGGCTGACCGTAACAAACACAAAATCAAGCAAATTATAAAATAAAATAAAATAAAACAAGATTTGTTTATTTTACTTTAAAATAATAAATTGTCATCTATTACAGCATGCAAGGCTGCAACATTATAATTCAATATAGGGGTGTTGTTGAAATGTAGACAATGGAAAGCAGCCGAGAAACTATTACAATATCGGGTTGAAGAAAAAGATTGAAAGTTGGGACTTGGGAGTTGAGAAGCATAATACTTCACCTTCTCTCTCTTTATGTGATGCGGGTGCTCAAAGAGTTCTCTTTTCTCTTTCCCTCGAGGCCTCGAGGGGATTCGCAATTTCGCAGTGATAACCAGACAAGTATTTTATATTATGCAGGACTTTCCCGTAATGTATCAGAATTTTGTTGTTAGCTTGTCATAAATAGATGTACATAGCCGAAGCACAGTGCATATATGCAAAATTGGACGAGGTGCTTGATAAAAGGGTGAATGAAAGGTCTCATTCAATAACAAGACTACAGAAACATATGAAAAGATATTTCTTACAGATCTTTTGTGCTTTGTTCAACCAATTCAATACAACGGTAGAGGACCAACAAAACCGGGTTTAGCCCGCACATGAGATGATCCGTAAACTCGTTATCACCATCTTCATTGTCGGTTCTGATGCTGGTGACCAGCGTTCTAAGTGGAAGAAGCCATTCTAAATATATCTTCTGCAATGTTTGCTGTGTCAGAACTTTCGTCCCATTGGATTGTCCTGCATGGGAAAAAAAATTAAATGAACACTGATTCCTCAATTTAGCAGTCTAAACTTCGCAGGAGGTTTGATTAAGACTGAATAAGAAATGCAAGATGCCATGGAAGCCTGTAAACAATCTAAAAATAGAACTACAAGTCAAGAGATGGCATAGCATATGTTGAAATTCAATATGAATTGTAACAACACAAGTATTGGGACCAAAAAGTACAACTGAATCACAACAAGTTCTAGAAACAGTATGGCTATGCTTCTTTTTCCTCAGCCCGAAAAGACTCCCTGATTTTCTAGTAAATTGGGATCACTAGTACAGGCACGAAACTAGATAGAAGGATTTCTATTTCAGATTTTTAGTGATGATTCAGTAGTACACACCATACCACACTACACAGTACTGGTCAAATCTACTTTTTTATGTTTAAGTTCCGATAGATGAAGCGTAGATTATATAAGAATGCCCTGTTCCAAGTCCATATTTGCCAGGTTCAGTACCAGTTGAAACAACCCGGTATCAATATAAAGGAAGCTTACCTGTTGATTCTTTTATAAGCAGGAACCGGAGCAAGTTGAGGGCAGATAACACCTGAAAATTCAAAATAATTTTAAAAGTAAAAGAACTGTCTTAAAATGCGAAAAAAGCTTGCAACCATAAAAATGTCCTGTAAACCTAAAAAAGGTTAAACATTGTAGTGTACCGGCTCGCTATTGTCAGGAAATGGAGGTGGACCTCCTTCAGGAGGCCTTAATATGACCTCAACCAAATCAAGGGCACTGAAGCTCCAAGAAAAAGCTTCGGTAACATGTTGGTCATCGACATTTTCGTTATTTTTAACATTTTTTTGGTACTTTCCAGCTACCTGCTCTCTCACCATATCGATCAGAAGAGCTTTCTGTCAAAATAAATTAGCTATGAATAATAATAGATAATAAAGAGGCTTATCAAGTGGGATAAAATAATAATTGATGATTGCTCAATGCTCAGATAAAAATGTCAAAAGCACCCAAACCCACAACAAAAATATGAAAAAGGATGACAACAAAAAAAAAATCACTGGACTGAGATTGTAAGCTTTGGCTTTGCATTATTTCGTAGAAGAACTTACCATGGTAGGAGACGTGCTATTTGTTATAAGAGCTTTTAGTATGTCAAACCGGTTAGAGGATGGAATAGCTGAAATAATCTGACAATTACATAGAATAAAAATATGACATAAGAATACACCTAAAAATCAAAATATTAGCATCTTAAAAGCTAATACTGTAAAGGACGGCATCTATACCAGTCAGGTTCAGTTCTGGTCACTATCAATGAGAATTTCAATTAGTTGACCACCAGCCAGACCTGTAACAACTGGGCACCATCAAAGTACTCTTGATAACTAGCCGGCCAGTTATATGGTTTTACCAAGCACTATGGCGATCCTTGGCATGGAGAAGAATTCAGTTTTCACGTCTTACCTTCTTTAACACAACAAAAGCTTTCTTTCTTAGTGATGCATCCATTGCACCCATCATAACCATTTGAATAGCCTGATACATTAACCATATTGGGATCAATTCAAGTTCAAATAGTAAAGGAGAAATAAAGGAGGTGATTTTGTTTACCCTTTAAATCTTCAGAGAGCGCATGAGGAAGAAAGCTTTGAAAAGCTCCTTACTCATGTGCCATCTAATTCTTGTTACTTGATACTAATTAAATGAAATATCATAGAAGGGATGTTTGCTGAGGTCTACAATATTTAAGGAATAATGAGAGTTCAGTATCAGGTTTATCGTAGGCTTGGTAGGAAGTGTGCATGAAAACTTCTCCTGAGAAAAGGGGTTTACCTGGAGTGTTGTGAAAATGCTAGGCACAAAAGAGGAAAAATCAAAGTTTTGATCTTTTGGTTCATCTAAGCTGTCTCGTTCCAAAATATTTGATAAAAGCTCTAATGCATGCTCCTTTATTTCCCAAGCGCAAGTAACAGAAGAAAGAGGATACTTCAGCATGCCAACTGCTTGCCACATTTCAATCCAACTTCTCTGAATTTCCTTCACAACTAATTCCAATTTTTCTCCAATGGAATTTGCAATAACACCATTTATATGACCCCATATCACTGAAAATATAAATCAAATGGACACTATGGAGTAACTGGTAAGCTAATTCATAATGACTTATATGTTTGTTGGGAAATGATCAAGAATCATTCGTCAAAAGAGAGACAGAAGGAACTCCATTTGTACTCAGAAAGAACTTCAACTATAGTACGGCCCTTCAAAATCGAGAATGGTCTGATATATCCCCTCTTAGATGTGGAAAAGCTCCCCCCCCCCCCCCCCCCAAAAAAAAAAAGAACAAAAAGGAAAGAGAGATAAGTTACTGTAATGAAGGGTGCTGCTGTCTGATTTACATGTACAGGAGAAAAATAAAAACACAGAGGCAACTTTTCATGTTTTATATATACATGATATTACCAGGTTCCTGATGAGTACTGAAGAAATAGATTACAATGGTGGCATTTCTTGATTTCAGGCAGTGTATACAAGACATTTCAAGACTTGACAGAAGTAAGCATGGTAGTGCCTCTATTTCTCTATATGCATGTAAATTATAAAAAGAAAAAAGAAAAAAGTATCTGAGTAAGATAAAAAGACCTGAGAGGATTGCACCATCCTTGGAGAGAGAGAAACAACGTACAAGATCATCATCATCCTCTACACAAATTTACAAATCAAAATGTGTCACAGTTGATTTAATGGAAATCATTATCTTCAAGCTACCCATTACCTTTTGAAATCCTACTGATGGCAGTGGTAACATCTGACCCAGTTATTAGGCCAAATAAGGAGAATCCGCAAAAGGGAAGAAATTTTGACAAATGGAGAACAATTGAAATGCAGCTCGATATCTTTTGCCTGCTTTGAGATATAAGAGCCTGAACATAATAAGCTTATGTTAAATAAGTCAGACTACAAATCAAAGCACAATTTGAGATTTTTGACTCGAGTCACTCAACTATGTTATGTAGGATGTAAAGGCCAAGTATGGCACAAAGTTCTTCTTTCCTTCTTCCATCCTATACCAATAAAACAATGATAAAAACCACACAAAGTGATCATACAGCCATCATGAGAGATTATTCGAGCACTAGGATATTACTGACCATATTTTTGCACATTTCTTGGATAGAACCACCAATTCTGACAGCAGCCTCGAATAACTCGGTAATGCTTTTGTTATGTTCTTCCTCCAGATCCAAAACTGACACTTTAGAGACAACATTGAGAACAACTGGAATTGTGACCTTTACCTGCTCCAAGTGCCGCCTCTGGATCAAAATCAGCACTGAGGAAATTATATCATTAGGAATCCAGAACAAACCAATTACATGTAAGGTTATTTAAAAATATCTAAAGTGCATACCTTGTGCAAGCCCATTGAAGAGAAGAAGATAGTATAGTGGCGCTTTTGACTCTTCAATTTCCACATCCAAAGCCTTTCATTACACAAACAGTGAGCATTAGAGCTTAATTATCTAAATAGGAAACTTCTGTTTAATTGTATACGATCAAATTACAATTTGCATGATTCGAACCTCACACAAAATGGCAATCATATCTCGAGGGTTACAAGTAGAAACAAAGAGCTCGATTATATTTTTTGCAATCTTATGACATTTGTCTGACAGAGTACCCATCCTACACACCACTTGTGGAAGGTCCATGGAGAGCACATCAATAACCATCTACAAAATTAAGTCTGATTTTAACATATTGAAGAGAAAGAGTGACATGTAGAAAATTTCCTCAATTTATAGAAAAGAATATAACAAACCTGTTTTGAAGGAGACTTTGACAGACACTGGTAGACTTCATGAAGTGCTTCTTCTGAGACGGTATAATCTGGAACTGAGTTCTCATACTCAGACTGAGCCACATGACTGATGGAATTGAGAATTTCAACTACTTTGGCCACGGCCTTGTTAGATTCACTTACGTCATCTAATGGCTTAACAGAAACAGAAACAGCATTTTAACACAATTATTATCACCAAACCAATTGATTCTCTAAAGCGAAATGAAGTCCAGTACCGTTACCTGAGCACAAGCTTCCAGCGATTCTCTAAGGCGAAGCAGAGAGGGATCTAAAAGGGAAGAAGCGGTTTCGATCGACATATCTTCGCTTCAAAAGGCCAAGAAATTATGGGGTTTATTGATTTTGGGGGACAAGGCAACTGGCAAGTGGCAACTGAACTGTGTGTAAAATCGAAGAGGAAACGAGCGTTGGAGGAGAAACATTGACGTGTGTGGAAGTATGAAAACGGAACTAAATGGGCTTTCGGCCTGTGGTCTTACTATTTATTTATCTATTTTTTCATTTTTTACTTTGTTGTGGGCTTTATTTTGGACTTGTTACATTTTGATAGGGAAATACCAGATTACTGGTAAGAACCAGAGAAGAAAAAAAAGGTCACGTGATACATGTTGTAATTTGGTCACCTTATATTACAGTAGTCAGTAAGCGATCAAAATTAATTTTTATGTAACATGGTTATTGTAACATGATTAAGATAATTAATCAGTGAATGACAGTTGCGTCATGTGTGCTAACAGTGTGATTATATATGACGTGATTTAACGTAATTATTCGTGTTTAGTTGTTATTTTTAAGTTAGTTCAAAAAATATAATAACAAAATATATACCAAAAAAATAAAAATAAAATATTATAAAATAAATTATAATTAAGAAATAATGCTGAAAAAATGAGTTACATAACGTGTCACGTGACGTAGTTAAGATGATGAAAGAGAGTCGCATCATGCAAATGATCCATATCACACGGTACATAAGTCACGTTATGCAATTGATACGCACAGGGTCAGATCCAATATTTTGATCAGAAATAGGCACAAAATATTGACAAGACTATAATTTGTTTTCTCCTGATGAATTGGAGTGAAATAGTAGATAGGGATCTAAAATGTCACGGCACATGTGCCGATTACGTTCCGCGATCATATTTCGAAAATTTGACACGACAAGGTGTGTCGCATAAAAGATTAGGTCATGGCACGACACATGGTCACGTGTAATTAGGACCGTTAGATTGAATCTTAAATAAAATAACCTAAATTATGAAGAAGAAAAAATAGTTAAACATGACAAATGTTAACCACGTTTGGACACGTCATGTGTGGTCACGGTGTGATTAACGTGTTGTGATCATTCACGTGCTATAACCATCCTTCCAAATTTGCTCATGGCACAGCACATGATCTAAGTTACAGCGTGACTAGTCACAGTACGGTACATATTTATATCCTTAGTAGAGGGTTTCTTTTTTCTCCTAACAAATCAACAATTTTTCTAAGTGAAACACCAATCATTTTTTTTTCTTTTTATTACACAAATCAGTTTGGACTGATTTTTTTCTGCACAATTTTTTTCTACTAGACCGTGAATTAAATTTAGAAGAAGGCATTGTATGATTATTTCCATTCAGGAGTAGGCACAAGTACAAAATATTCCTGGGTCTAAAAAGAATTTCAAATACCTCTGACTCCTTTTGGATAATATACATGACATGACGGAATTGATAACATTATGACTAATTTTTTTTTTCGTTGCAGTACAGTGCCTGTCTACGGAAATAAATCTACTGCGATTCTCTGGAATCGCGGGGTCTCTACTCTTCTAGATCAAACCGTTTATTTTTTTGAAATGCACGAATTTCAAAGCAGTTGATTTTTATGTACAAATTTCGAAACAAATGAATGGTTTGATTTGGACAAGCAGGGACCAGCAGATTTGTTTCCCCCGTCTACGGGGAGATGAAAAAGTGTTATAATTTTTTTTCCATTTCCTTTTTCTCTGATTAATATTCAATAAATTGTGCAGCGAATAGTGCTTCCACATCCTGCAAGGATGGAAAATCAGAATGGTTATCTTCGACTTGGATTTTCTCATAACGATAAATCGAGAAATATGGGATGTAAATCTGCTGCGAGTGTCCAGCGATTTCAATCCCAACCGTTCGTATATTTTGAGATTCGTGAACAAAAAATAACTTCTTTTCAGATTCATGTATTCTATTAGATGAACGGTTGAGATTAGAATAGCAGGACCTTGCGATCCCTTGGAATCGCAGCAGATTTATTTCCAGGAATATGGCTTTAAATTAAAAATAAAATAAAATATCCAAAATCTCTCGAGCTTCACTTCCCTCCCTCCAAATCTCACCGCCTATGGCGCCCATGGCCTCCACCACCCCAACTCCACCTTCCCTCCCTCCTCCTCCTTCTCACCACCACCTCCGTCGGCGCTCTCTCCTTCTCCTTCCTTTCACCTCCTCCCTTCTCCACCCCCTCTCCTCTTCCTCCGCCCCCCTCCCTTCCCCTCCCATCACCGACCGAGTCTTCATGGACTTCTCCCTCTGCGCCTCCTACCTCCGCTCCGACCGCCCCCTAGGCGCCTCTGACCTCTCCATCTGCCCCGACGCGGAACCCATTGGTCGCGTCGTCTTCGGCCTCTACGGTCGCTCCGTCCCCATCACCGTCTCCAACTTCCGCACCACCTGCGCCTCTGGCTCCTACCGTGGCTCGCTTGTTCACAAACTCCTTCCTGGTCAGTTTTTCGTCGCTGGAAAACAGGGGCTCAGGAGAGATAAAGGGGAGGTACCTAGGCTTTTAATTTTACCAAAATTAGCTACTTTCCCTTTTTTACTGCACCTTTCACAAATGAGCAATGAGTATCTGTTGATTTTGTGTACCTTCTATTGAATATTTTTATGGATGCTGCATGAAATTAGCATAAATCACTAATGGACGCTCCTAAGGATATTGTAAAGTTCACAACCAAGAGCAAGAAACTAACTTTTTGATGTTTAATACAAATATTTCTAGAATGTGCCAGGGCTCTCATTGTCAGCATAAACTAGTTTCTAGAATGCACCAGCATCTATATACATATATTAAGAAAAAAAAACATATTCAAATTGTAGTAAAAATATTTGTGAACTTGTAATTATCGCACCAGTAGAAATACTTATTTTCATGATAGCATTTACTAACTGACTATGAAAACAATATTAATAGTTTGCTTTTCCTCAATAGTCGCCAAATTTATGACACATTCTCTGTACGTTTTCCCATATGCTGTATTATAGTTGCACATAATACTCTAATTATCAATTATAGTCACCACTACCAGGGGGGGAGGGAAGAAGAGGGAATGGGGTTCAATTGACCCCCATTTTATTTTAAATTTTTGTATTTATGTATGCTTTTCTATATAATTTAGAGTAAAATAGCATGGCATTGTAAAATTGACCTCCATTCTTCATAGAAAATTTTTATATGATTAACCCCATATGTGTTTGACACCCATAGTTCGAAAGTCTGGCTCTGCCCGGCTGCCCCTGACACTACCCCTGGTGGCTCTAGTTGCTAATAGCTTAACATAGAAAGTTTCAAGTTAGTTATCTTCATGTCATATTCATGTATTATATTACCTTTTCTTGCAAGCCTCTCATGGCTTACAATTAAAAGTCTACAATGAGTAAACTTGCTGTAGACAAATAATATATTGAGGTCCAGCCTCCTGCTTTGGTACCATGTCAACCAACCATTCATCAATCAACACTTCTAACAGGTACGACCACCACCTGGGCTGGTGAGAAACGCGGAAACGGTCGATCCAAAGGCATTCGAGATGAAGCACGTACGACCTGGGACATTGTCTCTCTGTCTGGGACAGAATGACGACGACGATGAGGTCAAGCTTGACCCAGAGTACCGCAACATGGAGTTTTTAGTTACAACTGGGCCCGGGCCATGCCCCCAACTCGATAATGAGAATATTGTGTTTGGCACTGTGCTTGAAGGTAAGAAGACTTGTGCTCGATCAATTAAATTTTTTTATATTCGTGTTCTATTGATTAATATAGAATGTCAATACAACTCACACCAATTTTCAATTAATTTGGTCTGTTCTTTTAAAATGTTGACAATGTGGTTCCTACTAATAGAAGCCCTAGTCCACATTATACTAACTTTTAAACCAAGGGATTGTTGTGTCCAAAAATGTTGACCTGGTAATTAAACTATTTCATAGGGTTAAATTGTAATGCTCATTGTAATATCAAAGTATGTTAGATGCTTGTTGTAGATGCAAGCAATGTTGGAGGTTATTTTAAAAATATAGTTTACTCTTGGGTGTGGTTGCAATGTATTTTTCATACATTGGCAATATGTTCTATGATACTGGAAATCAGGCATTATGGTACAGAGTAGCACTGTGCTAAATACCTACACTGTGCCATATATGAACTTGGCCCATACCCACCTGTATCAGTGAGATCACAGTTTACCCCCCACCCTCCCTTCCTTTTCATTGCTTGATGTTCAAATTTTCTAAAACGGTGTATCAAGGACCTTTCTAGTACACGTATCCTCTGTACCGGCTCATTTCTAGTCCCAGGAGCCGATCCAAGGGGGGTTTAGGGGTGGCTAAGCTCCCCCCCCCCTCCCCCGCCGCCCCCACTATATATTGAAAGTTTGTTGTTATGTCCATTAAACTTTTTAATTTTTGAATGCACCAGTACTTTCCGGTCTTCCTGATAATTTTTTTTTTTTAAATAAGGCCCAAGCCTGGTTGCATTTACCAGAAAATTTAAATTACATAACCAAAATCTGCTGCTTCTACACACTCCCCCAACATGGTGAGAATGTGCTGCTGGCAGCCATGCAAAAGTTATAATAGTTTTTCAGCTTAGTCAGACCCTAAAACCCAGAAATAAAAAATAAAAATAAAAACAGCTATACCTAGCTGTACACTGAAGCATACTGAGTTGTTCAGACAAGTAAAGTCATACTCTGAAACTACACATTTCCTAGTTACTAGTTTTGTTGCTTTTAGCTTGTCAGAATTCTTCATCTGCTCCCTCCCCTTGGTATAGTACCAGTTGTGAGTCCTTGCAGTCCTAGGTCCTTGGTGGATAAAATAAAATTGCACTACCTAAGATTATCCAGCCTCCCAGTCTCAAGTTTCTGGCCCCACCCTGTCTAGTACCTTTCATACTATCTTTTGCCTTGTACTGAAGCCCCAAACACTCAAAGTTGTGATCCTTAATTAAGTATTATTTCTCATTTGGAAAAGCAAAAGAAGCAATAAAGAAGATGGTAAAAGAATATCTAAAATTAGATGATTTAGCTATAGACACCTTTTACTTTTGTAATATTTGTCTCATGGATGTATGACTGTACCATTTTTCAGGTATGGATGTGGTAACTGCCATAGCCAGCACCCCAACATATCAACCAGATGAAAAGATTAAACAATTCAATGATTTTGCAGCATTTATTGGAGACGAGAGGGCCCAGGTGGCTCGTTCCACGTGGGACCGCCCCCTCAAGACAGTTTACATAAGCAACTGTGGTGAACTGAAAGTCACAAAACCCTCACTCACTCCTACATTACCTTAGTAAGACTGAGAAATAAATTTCTAATTTCGTGTATTTATTTGATTTTGGTGTATATAGAGCTGAGTACCAAGTGTTTATGGCTGTCTGCCATGGTTTTGTAGCTTCTAATGCTTTGTAATCATACTGTTGTAGATCCCATAACAATAAGATATCAAACGAAAAAAGAGAAGAGTAAATGTCCCGATAATGTATTAGCATTGAAAAAATTGAACCAAGCCAATTTGAGATCCCAATGCATTTGACTGTTAACATAATTACATAACCAGTTAATATTTCCATATAGATAACATTCGTATTCTACTGATAAGTTTGTAGATGTTCTTTTGAACAGTAGAATTGTTGGGTTGCACTGGGCTTAATAGAAAGCATATGGGCTGGTTTGGTATCCATCATAGTTTTTTTTATACTTGGTTATAATTCCTGGCTGTTGTTTATTGCCCTGTTATTATCATGAGCGATTCACTTGCACCAAAAAAAATGGTGACACCAAATCATACTCTATAATTAGAAGGAAAAACGTGATACGCCGTGCCGTGACGTGACGTGACGTGACTAAAATAACAATAGACGATTACGTCACGCTAATTGTCACGTCACGCGTAATCACGCCGTGATCACGCGTGACGTGAATACACGTGACATAACATAACGTGAATTAGTCACATCAAACTTTTTTTATATTTTAATTTATATTGTTAAAAATTCAGAAAAAAAATAAAAAATATGAAAAATTCTAAAAAATTTGAAATGCATAAATAATATTGTTAAAAATTCAAATTATAAAATTCATTGAGCTAAATTAATAATCCCAACTCTGATTGTACATATTGTACCCCTAATCTTCGCTGTTGTGATCACACGTGACCACATGACGTGACGTGACGTGATCACGTGACATGATGTAACGTGATCACGTGACATGATGTGACGTGATTGGTTTACGTGACGTCACGTGACGTGACTCGTCATGCCGTGACAAATTTCCTTCTCTACTCTATATTTTTATAGTTCAAACAGTCAATCCAAACCGTTCAATATGATGGATGTACTAAAATGTGCTTGCAGATCAAATTTTACATTTTTTTAATTTTTTTTACTATTTATTAAGATGGGTACAAAAATTCAATGGTATGATAACAACGATTTTGTAAAATACTTAATAAATAGTAAAAAAATTCAAAAAAATGTAAAATTTGGTCTCCAAGCACATTTTAATATGGAGATTATGTTGAACAGTTTGGATCGACTGTTTGGACTTTGAAAATTAAAAAAAATGTAAGATGTAATTCAGCATCGTTAAAAAATTGTGTAAGTGGATCTCTCCTCTATTATCATATATGGTAGCAAAGTCAAAGATCATATGATTCAGGCCTTATCATTTGTCGTTCCAGGAATCCAGAGGCAGTAGATTTCACCTCTAAAAATTATGAAAAGGAAAGGACACGGATTCCATAAATAGGCAAACTTTTTTTTATGTTCCCATCAATCTTGGCAATTAATTTCGAAAAAACTATGAAGAGTGCCTTTAAATCATTGTTACCGTCAAAAATTAAAAATATCTAAATTGATGTTTATCAAGTCTTGAAAGCAAAGATTAGAATTTAGAAAAAGACAACTAACATAGTGGAAGTTCATTTTTAGACTAGACTGGTCCAATGATAGAGACCTTAGCTGCATAAAAAATAAATTAAAAAGAACAGATAACTTGTTTCTTATTTTCCTGATTGGAGCAATTTGACTTTAGATTGTTATTAATTGGGTCCCTATATACCCCTTGCCACACACCAATTATTAATTATACTTTAGTTGTTTTTGAAATGTTCAGATGATAATATCTTGCTTCTCCTAAATTAGTAAAGTAAATTATACTGGTAGTAAGTTTCAGTAAGGTTGGCGTATTTCTTTTTCTTTTTTTACCGTTTCATACTTCCCTACCTACCTAGGGGATGCAAACGGATCGGATCTGAATCGGATAGTGGTAAAATTATATCCGTATTCGTTTTTATTTTTCGGATACAAATACAGATTGGATATTAGACGGATACGGAGATGTTGAACGGATATCCACTTTTTATAATAGTGAATAACATAAAAAAAATCATAATATAGATTAAACTAGATATTATATATGTACTATTCGCATACGGATAATTAAAATTTAAAACCATATCTGTATCCATATCCGCTTTTATTTTTCGGATACGGATACAGATATCTGCTTTTAATAATAGTGAATAACATATTTTTTTTCATAATATATATTAAACTATATATTATATATTTACTATTCGGATACGGATAATTAAAATTTAAAATCATATCCGTATCTATGTCCGCACAGATATTCAGATATTGAATATCCGTATCTAATTTTCGAATCGAATCCGATCGGATAATATCCGACCCGTTTGCACCCCTATAACCTACCTATCTATACATTGACACAAAATGATTTGACTTGAAAAGGCTCACCAGCAAATTACTTATCCTGATTAATCTGATCATTGTTTAAAAAGAAGTACACGAGTCTCTGTTACACCTTTTTTAGAAAAAAGAAAAGAAAAGTATAGAGGTAGAGGATCTCAACTAATTATTTTAATATAAAATCAACCATAGTATCTTAATAAATTATTAGCGTTCTGGCTTAATTGACAGATTAAATGACATAAGCTTTATTTCAAGGCGTCTGCTATATATATTAAAGAAACAACCAATCATACATAATCAGACGTACTGTTAAGGGGCGTAGTGACAAATGAATAGTTCGGGTTCAATTTGGCTGGGTCAGAAATTTGTGATTCGGGAATGATTGAAAGAAAAAAAAAAACCCAAAAAACCTCCAAATAAAATTCATGTTTTTTCTTGCGAATAATTCTTGATTTGCGTTTTATTTGCGCGTAAAACGTATTATACATTTTTTGCGTTTTATTCGGAGTTCAGTTTGGAAACGTCAAAAAAACGAATAAAGCACGAATTTTTCGCATATATTGTTAGGAGCTTGCTAGAATATTGTTTAGATACGTGACTTAAAAATATCACAAGTAATTGTAGTGTGCACTTGGTTTTTTATATCATGTCTTGGACAGTCTTTACATCTAAAATTTAAGCTTCAAAATTTTAATAACTTTCTTTTTCATTTTTAGTAAAGTTAGTGTCAAGCCATCCAACTTTTTTTAATATTCAAATAGATTCTTTGTTCGAGTTTGAAACTTGCGATCTCCTATATAAATTAAGAACATTGATTTTACCATCAGACTAAAAACTGGTAAATAATTTTCTTTTTATTAAAGTAATACATAGGTGTGAAGATTAAAGATTATGATTTTTTTTTTTATATAAAAGATACTAGATTTAATATTTTTTTATTTTTGCTGAAGACCTGATAAATATTATTCTGTATGGGGACACAATTTACATAAAAATAAATAAAATAGATGCGTGTTAGATTTACATTTTATCCGAATAATATAATACATGTAACATTATCCAAATTTTTTTGTACCAAGTTCTACGTTACAAAATTGTAAATTTAATAGTTTTGAATAAATTCGATTGCATTAGGAGGCGAATCAGGGACAAATGCTGAAGCACTATATCAGTACCTTTTGTTATCTGTTCATTGATGTTGATGAGGCCTTTAATAAATGAGAAAAACATTATAAATTCATGACAGCTTGAGAATATATTTACCAAGTCAAAATACAGATCGTGGTTTTGTGACCAAAAACTTGTTTAATTTTTTTTTGGCAAATTAATTGTTTTGCTTGGGCCTTTTGGTCCGAAATTTTTATTAATACCATTTTAAAAAAATCACCACTGAAATTGAGAATTCAAAAAATAATAAGGCTGCCAATTCAATCTACATCTCCATTAATAGAGGGCTGCATATTGAATTGGCGGACTCTCAAAAACTCCAATTTCAGTACAGTATAGTGGAATTAATGGGCTTTTGGGGATCCGCCAGTATAGTACAGTGGAATTAATGTGGTCTGTAGATTGAATTGGCAGCTCTGATGTTTTTTTAATTCTCCATAATTTGTGGGTTTTTAATTTTTTTTTTTCTTGAATTATGGTATGAATAAAAATTTCGGCCTTTTGGTACTGTAAATTGTAGCTGAGGTATTTAACTGGTACACTAAGATAAAACTGTGTGCAAGGGGAGTCCGGAATCAAACTGGTACACAAGATAAAATTATCTTTATTTATCCTTTTTGTCTCTTATGGCCAATGATAGTAACATTTTGATACCATTTTAATTTGACATAACCATCAGGAATTCGGGATAAAGAAAAGCAGGAAGAAAGGCTACAAATATTCCAAGCTTTCACACAATCAAATCTCTCCCGTTTTGTCATAAAACGGAGACGTAACTTTCCATTGCATCTGCTTTAAAATTTAAAAGTTTTCTGATTTTTGGTTAAAATAAAAAATAAAATAGACAAACTAATTTTTTTATCTGATTTTCAAAAATAAAACCGAATCGATCCGATGAAAAACCCAATAAAAGTCCTATTAGTTCGGTTTAAATTAAATTAAATACAACCGAGTTTACTGAAATAAACTTATCAATTGAACTAAAACGGAACCGAAAAAGCAGGACTAAATTTCAGTTGAACTGAAATAAGAAGATTAACCATAAAAATAAATATTTTTTGTTAATTTTCTTTAAGTGGATTTAAAAAATTTGTTTGGTTCGGTCTAACCAGTTTATAAAATGAACCAAGCAACATACGTTATTTCATATTTTTTTAATTTTGTTAATATTTGGTCAATTTAGTCTAACCAGTTTTAAAATTTCTAAACCGAACTGAACCGGACTTTTAAACCCGTTTAAAAAAATTGAACCAGAATGATCCATTTAACCGGAAAAACTGAACCGTTTAATCCGAACTATCTCAGTTCGGTCGGTTCAGATTAATCCGAACTCTCTCAGTTGATTTAATTATTATTTTAGCTGCGTCATTTGTATAACAGTCCAAATTATAAGACAACAATAGAGACTTTTTTACCAGAGGAAAACAATTCCATTTCCATCAGATCAGAGCTTGGTTGCTTTCTTATTAAAATGTACGGTGATCTGATTAGACGCTTTGGTCATTGACTTGTAACAGTGAGTTAGCTTGCCAGAAAACCAATTCCACAATTTCTTATTTCTGTACTGCCAATATTTGGTTTATTCCCCGTTTGTAAGGACATTATTGGTTGGTTTTCAAGTAGGCACGGATCATCCTGTTTACAAATCACGTTTTACTCTAGAGTTGCTATTTTAGGTATGTTTAGTTGGACTGAAAATAGATTATTTTTAGGATTAAATTATTTTGTGAACAGTATGTATACAGATATATATATAAAGTTGGGCTACGGTACTTCGCGAAGTAAAACGAGTATTTTGCTTCGCGTTTATATCTTTAATTTCAGAGTTCAAAACGTCGATCCAAACCGTTCAAGTTGATCTCCATATTAAATTGTGCTTGGAGACCAAATTTTACAATTTTTAGAAAATTTTTACTATTTTTTTGGAATTTTTTAAAATCACTGTTTTTCAGAAAATCGTGGACCATCAAAATCAGTGATTTTAAAAAATTCCAAAAAAAATAGTAAAATTTTTCTAAAAATTGTAAAATTTGGTCTCCAAGCACAGTTTAATATGAAGATCAACTTGAACGGTTTGGATCGATGTTTTGAACTTTGAAATTGAAGATATAAACGCGAAGTAAAACACTCGTTTTACTTCGCGAAGTACCGTAGCCCAACTATATATATATAGTAAGGCTATTGTGCATTGCGAATTAAAGGGGATGTTTTAATTCACGCTTATATCGCTATTTCCAAAGTTCAAATAGCCGATCCGAACAGCTCAACATGTTCTCCATATTGAAATGTGCTTGGAGACCAAATTCTACATTTTTTGGAATTTTTTTACTATTTATTAAGCCACTTTGAAAATCGCTGATCCAACG